>CM032453.1:166566960-166837713 GCA_019049505.1 Pachyrhynchus sulphureomaculatus | reverse complement strand
TTAGATTCAGACATTATTATTTTTCATTTCCTAATTTTTCATTATTTTATTTTATGTTAGGCTAGAATAGGTTACGTTAGGTTAGGTTTTTTTTTTAAATCGGGCTGCTAGGATCTCTTAAAAATCGGTCAGGATTATTTATATATATATATATATATATATATATATATATATATATATATATATATATATATATATATATATATATATATATATATATATATACATACACACACAAGTGTTTTTGAAACAACATCACTCGAATGGCCACGCTGTGCAGCGTTTGGCAGTCGGTACTAATACCTTCTTCAAAATCTGGAGCATTTTTCAGTGTTCAAATTGTTATTAACAGCTAATTATACATAATTTTTACTGTATATCATGTAAAAGTATTAAGGTTAATATAAATAACACGTGATTGCGTGCGGCAAGAAGCAAGCGAGAAATTACGTTGCCACATTCATTATACCCTAAAAACTGAATTATTTTGCTTCTTTCTCTAACATAATGCCCTCTCCGTCTTCTCGTAAAAAATACCTTAATATATCCTAGTCCAAAATTATTGAGGATCTCAGAGGAATTTGTCTTGCTCCTGTAAACTATCGGGCAAGACACAATTAGATGAAGCACTGTTTTCCTTCTTCAAGCACTATCTACAATTTGGATAGTCTTTGACCCAGATGCAACTTAGATTCTAAGTCAGGTAGCACACACACACACACACACATATATATATATATATATATATATATATATATATATATATATATATATATATATATATATATATATATATATATATATATAAGTGTTTTTAAAGCAACATCACTCGTGCACACACGCTGTGCAGCGTTTGGCAGTCGGTACTACCATAATACCTTCTTCAAAATCTGGAGCATTTTTCAGTGTTCAAATTGTAAGTAAAGATGATGAATCTCCCAAAACCTTTTTCGGAAAGACATTCCCAAATGGATCTTCACAGGGTGTTTCACGGTGCGCTGAATCAATCGGTTAGTGAAAATTGACCAGGCTCGTGGGGTGACAACATAACCCCAAAATGAAGCTTCTTTAGAAAAATTACATTGCTATAGTTTCGATATATGTTTTTCTCTACCCAGGCGAGTTGTTTCTCTCTGTGTTTTTCGCTCAGCAATGGTTGCACTCTGCCACTTCAAATCGTTAGTCCGGAAATGAGTGCGAATCATTTTGTACGATATATCCTGACTTTTCTACTTTAGTTTTTGCGCCCTCTGGCGCAAAATTAATTGAGGATTTCGCGAAAACGTGAGATTAATCGTTTTTTCGTCATTGTCCCACACTTTTTCTTTTTTCCTCGAAGGTTCTGGTAGCGCATCAACAAATTTTAACTTTACTCACTAGTTAGAGCACGCCCTCGATTTGCTCATATACTTAGCAGCCACGGTAGGCGTAAACGTTAATTGATTATCTTAATTTTCATTTATTTGGAGCTAAAAGGAATCTATCATGCACTGATTGTATTTTCTGTAGAGTTGTAATGTTCAGCTACTGATGATTGTTCAATTTATTTCTTTTCGATAGATTTTTCCTATCTTAGTGGATATTGACTTCCTAGTTTCTTTTACAGATACAATAGAGGAAGACGGGAGAATTTCATTGTAAAAAATTTTTATCGCACGTATTGTTGAATTGGTAAAGAAATTATATTGTAACATGCATTCCATAGAGTAGTGGAGTTGGAAACAACACACGTAAATCAAAAACCATATCATTTTTGATCGTTTCTGTATCAAGTTATTACTTGGTTATTTTAGTTTTACCAATCAATATTCCGAGGCTTATCCCTAGGATTTTTTACTAGATAGGTTTTTTTTCACAGCAGACCCATTACCTCAACTCCCAACACGGAGGACCGGGTAATTTATCGTCGAGGTTTTCTACCTCTAGCATTTGATGTGCGAACATCAATCTGAATGTGGTTTTATTCAAGTCCTAAAATCAGGGATACCACTTCTGCCAGATCCACCGTATTCGAGGAATATATCTTCTTCGGTTTCGCCGCCGTTATAGTCTTCATCTGTAACCCCGGACAAGGGGCCTTAAGTAGGTGCTAGCTTCCCGAGCCAGGAAACCCTTAGAATCTGTGATGATTCATCTTCCCTGACAGGATAAACCCTATAGAGCTCCTATTGCTTCCCAATTGATGACTAAACGATTGGAACAGAAATTAATAGTAATGGATTACTGGCGAAGATCGGCCATAGTGTAGTGGTTAAGGTGTCTGACTTCGACACTGAAGACCCGAGTTCGAATGTTAGGTCGGAAAAAAAAATTTCAATGTGACGGTCGCTTCTCTCGGGAAGGCAGTGGCAAATTACACGTAGTATCATGCCTAGTAAAGCCCTCTTGCTTTGACCGTTTGAAACCGGTATTAAACTGTTGGCTCCATTTGTTTTCGGAACACTTAAAAAGGTACCACCTACAGTCAAAGACGAGATAGATTATTAAGAAAAATTTTAAAACTTCCTGAGGACACCAAATTTTTATGTCCACAAAATATCACATTGTTGGCAATTCGATTGCTACAATCACACAATGAACACTATTACTTTTTTTTTCAAATCCTATTATAGCCTGTCCCAAAATATAAGATCCTTATTTTTGCCGTTTTAAGTGGGCAATATAAAAATGTTGACCTTTTGTTTATGATAAGTTGCAGAGATGGACTTAAGAATTTTATTCATTAATGCAAATAAATAAAATTATAAGTGTTTTTGGTTATGTTTATTTATAGATGCATGTAAAAACAAATGGATAAGAAGTACAAATATACAGTTTGAATGAATGGGTTTTACAAGATGGCCATCGAGTGTCGAGTTAGAAATGAAACAATAAAGAATGAAAGTAAAAACCACGATTATTGAGGACATTCAACAACGGCAACTTATATGGTACGGACATGTAAAAAGAATGGAACAACACCGAATACCGAAGATGGAGATGTTTAAAGGGCAATGTTAGAGGGAAATCTAAGATCCAGAGATTGGGAAGATCGAAGAGGGTGGAAACTGGGAACCGTAAGGCAAAGAACGCTATAAAAAAACCGGATTGATGATGATTTCAGTTTTAAATTGAAATATTTTGTACTGATTGAAAAGTGGATGGAATAACGATGTCAGGAAATGGAAGAATTACAGCTAAAGTATTTCTATTTCAGTATGTATAAAAAAGTTAAAGAAGTTACCGGTCAAAACAGTACACGAACACCAACATATTTAATAAACGGTAATAATCAGATATTAACTGAATAAAAAGAGCTAGAAGAAGAATGGGCTCGATACATTATAAATACCTTTGATGAGGACAGAGAAATTATCAGAGCTCATTACGGACGGAATTTCTTTAAATATACTCCCAGCAGAAGTTAGGGATGCAATAAAACATGTAAAAAATGGAAAGGTTCCTGGACCTGATAATCTTAATGCGGAGATGTTTCAACTTTTAAATGAAGAAAATATTTCTGTCTTGTGCAGTTGCAAAAATTCCATCTACAGTACAGGAACTATACCAAAGGATTGGGTTAAGTCTATGTTCATACCATTACCTAAAAAGCCAAATGCGAACAGATGTGAACAGAACCGTCTTATAAGCCTAATGAGCCACGCTTTGAAAGTAATGCTTAATATAATTCACCATAGAATACGCAATAAATGCTAACAAGATGTTAGCGAAGAGCAATTCGGATTTAGACAAGGATTTGGAACTCGAGAAGCACTTTTCGGGCTGAGTGCATTTTTACAGAAATGTAGAGATCAGAGGAAGGACGTTTACTTGTGTTTTATCGACTACGAAAATGCATTTGACCGAGTCAAGCATCCACAATTAATACAAATGCTTCAAAATATGGGCCTTGACGAAAATGACATCAGATTCATTACTCACCTATATTGGGATCAGGTGGAGACAATACGAGTAAATAACAGAGAGACTGAGGAAATAGGAATAAAAAGAGGTGTTCCTTCCCCGCTCCTGTTTAATCTATACTCTGAGCACATATTCCAGAAGGCCTTAGAGAATGCCATAATGGTATCAAAGTTAATGGCAAAATCATTAACAACCTAAGGTACGCTGATGATACTGTTGTTATAGCAGATACAGCGGATGGACTTCAGCGTCTTATGAACAATATATCTAGGGAAGGCGATATTTTAGGCATGAAAGTAAACGTTAATAAAACGAAAATAATGGTTATTTCAAGAACACCCGGGTTGCAAACAGATATTCGTGTTTTCGATCAATTGATAGAACAAGTAAACAAATTTAAATACCTAGGGTGTTAGGTAACTAATGACTTGAATCCTGAAGTTTCTCGGCTTTTCTCAAAATGAGACACCTCCTCATAGACTCAACCCTTTCTTTGGATACTCGTTATCGTTTTGTAAAGGTCTATATATATCCAGTGCTTGTATATGGAGTTGAGGCCTGGACCTTGGAATACGATCAATGAATTGTTTGGAGTCTTTCGAATTACGGGTCATGCGCAGAATATTGAAGATCTCTTAGACAGAGCGTCTTACTAATGAAGATGTACTTCGTCGAACGGGTAGAGAAAGAAAACTATTATCTTTTATTAAAAAACAAAAAACTTGTTACTTGGGACATATTTATAAGGGTCCGCGTTACTCACTGCTCCGGTTGTTGATGGAAGAGAAAATTGAAGGGAAAAGAGGTGTGGGGCGTCGAAAATGTTCCTGGCTGAAAAATATACGAGATTGGACAGGTCTGGATACCCACACTTTATTAAGAATTGCCCAGGATAGGGAAGAATTGGCCGTGATTACAGCCCAACTTCAGTAATGGAGCTGGCACAATAAGAAGAAGTACTGATTGTAAGGATAAAAGATGGTTCCAAATGTATGTCAAACCATAAAAGTGACAAAATTGTTCACTTTTAATTTTTATTCCTGTTAATAATGTTGATAGTACTTTGCATGTAGTGTAAAAATAATAATTCTATAATATATGTTTTGGAAGTAGGGTTGTAAGCGGTTCAAAGAAGGTCCAATATATCTAAGTTTAGTACATTTACATATTACCTCGTGACGAAAATTTCTCTTAAAATATGATTTACACAGGGTAAGTGAGGCTTTGAGTATATAACTCATTAAAAAGTGGCTTGGCATCTTGGGAAAGATGACTAAGGACATCAAGAAACAATACAAATGTGGAGTGTATTAAATGGTCAGTTTGCTAAAATCCCGACCTATCAAGTATCGTAAATGAGCCGAATAGTTCACTACAAGGCATTCTTCGTAAAGAGTTAGACCTACAAGATAAAGTGGTAAAAGAATGAAAACCAACTGATACTTCTCAGAACCCCAACTTCGTTAATTATTTACTTCCTTTAAATTAAATTGATTTGGTTACAAGTTTAAGTGACCCAATTTTCATGATATAGATTCGCAGAATATAAAATTGTCAATCTATTTTTCATGTAAAATGCTGTAAACAACGCCCTTTTAATAATCATACTTTAGATTTCAATTTTTGCTACAATTTTCCATTTTTCCTTATAGTTGTTTTGATGCACCGTAATACTTTTCTCCAGCTGTGAACAAGCAATATCACTAAGCTTCATATATAACAGCTTCATTTTATTTTCCGTCTGAGAATTCCTATTAAATATTGGGTGAAAATATACAGGGTGGCACGAAAATAGTTAAGTATACTGAAACCAGAAAATTATTGTATCAAAAAGAAATTGTAAAAAATACCCCAACGCATGCAAGAAGGCCAGCGGCTTTCCCGGTTAAATTCCCTTAAGGTATTTCTTACGAGTAACTTTAAAATTAGTTTTGCTTGAAATTTTAAGAACTAATAGATTTTAGCATCATATATTCACTGCTTCAATATAACGATGGTTTACCACGCCGTATTGCCATAATTATTTGTAAAATTTCTGATATTTAACAGGTAAAAGATAGGAATCCATACTTTTTCTTCGATCAAAAGCATGCGTTTTTTTACAATTTTTGTTGTTATATGTTGTTATATGTGCAAAGTAAAAACAAAAAAATATATATATACATAAAATTACTTTGCTTTTGTTTGTTAAAATATAAAGACAGTTTACTTCCCAGTTGTTACAAAAATATTAGAGAAATATTATTTTTTCATGTATTTTATGAAATGAATTTTCGCTGTGGCAACGTAGCTTGAAGAAGAAAGCGCGCGAATGCGGGCGTTCTTTCAAATTTTGAATCACATTGGACTGATCGGACTTTCTTTTAATAAATACTACAATAAACGCGTCGTCCCATGCGCATTTATTCAGTCATCAATACTTAATAATTGATATACGTATTTTCAATAAATAATCCAAAGTATCGTTTTAATTAATTATACATATTTTTTATTAGTATTCCGCACGGAACACTTATAAGATGACTTCGATGTCTGTCTGTCTATCTGTTTGTCTGTCTGTCTGTAACACCCGATTTTTTCCGAAACTATTTGTCACAGGAAGTTGAAATTTGGTAACAATATAGGAATTGATTGCCTCATCAGAGCCGTGCAGTTTTGAAAATTAAATTTTAACTTAGGAGGTTAGTTTTAGGGGGTGAAGTTGGAAGTGAAAAAAATTTTTTTTACTAGGTCATCGAGTGTGGTGTCAAATGAAAGCTTGTGAAAACACGAGTAAAATATATATGTAATACTTGCGCACACTTTCCTTTGCATTATTTTTGAAAATTGCGAAAAATCGCTGTCCCCCCCTTATTTCAAAAAGTACTGATCAAAAAGTTTTGAAAAATTTCTAGAATATTCTCCACGGGGTATAGATTGAACGAAAATTATTACAAGTGCATTACTTTTGATAATTTATCTGGTATATAAAAAAAACAAAAATTTCAGTAGAGATTGGAAGCAAACCTGGTTCAGCTTGTTACTCCGCGTACAACGCTTTTCAAGCAGTCTTTTATATGGAGAACATCATAATATCAATAATTTGCACAGCGCTGTTTTCCCACCAAGTTCACACAAATAAAACACGCACGGAAGCTTCCTGACACTACAAGTAGTAAAAAAGAGACATTAAAAATAATTTTCAAAAAACCTCATTATGTGGTCCAGGTATTTTATGGACCTGTAAAAGGGATCGTCTATTGCAGGGGTGCTCAAACTTGAACTGCTGGCGATCTACCTCAATATTGTTAGACTACGATCGATCGACCCTGAGAGGCTGCAAGTAAGTGTGATGCAGGATTGTCGTCTAGGTAGGGTGTATCGTGGCATAGATATTAGTTTTCATCACAATATGCATTTTTTTAGTCAAGGTAAGTGTAGGTCTGCTCTAAAATGTCAATGAAAAACTCATAATTATTCAAAATTGCGAGTTTATTGGTTCTTACAAAACAAACGAGTTCTAGTGTCTAAACTTAACTAAAGAGTGACTTTGGATGTTGAAGCGTGGCACTGCATGTCCTCAGCATACTTTTCATAAGATGGTACGTAATTACCGAGTGCTAATCGCAAGCATGATGACATATGTTCGTCAGTTAGTCGATTGCGATATTTTGACTTAATTATCTTCATTTCAGAAAATGCAGACTCGCACAAGTAAGTTGACCCAAACATTGCCGTCAGTTGAAGGGCGATTTGCCTTAGATTCGGATATTTATCTTCAGATATAAAACACCAGAATTTTGTATCAGATGCTGTGGCTTTGAGATGTATATCTGATAAAATCTGCATTAACTCATTTTCAACAGAACATGAGTCCATGTTAAACTGACTTGCTATTTCAGTAGCTAATTCCTCAATGTTTTTTACACGAAAAAGGATAACTCATAAATGATGCGATATTTGCCAATTTACTGAAATCATAAAAACGTAATTTCGAATTGGCCCAAAATATTTGATAATTCTGCCTCATAAATATCATAATTCAACTGAGGAATCCTTGCTTTTAAAGACGGAAAATTTTTCAGATCTTTCCAGTTGATCTATCATAAGTTGCAATTTACTTTTGAATGCGTTTATTGAGCTAATCATCTCAATAATAGTTTTCCTTTACCTTGAAGCTCCAAATTAATGGTGTCTAAATGCGTTGTGATGTCTGTCAAAAATGCCAAATCAGTCAGCCATTTTCCGTGTTTCAGCATCTGAGTGTCATCACCTCTTTCGTCCAGAAAAGCTGTTATTTCGGGCAATAATTCTTAAAACCTTTCTAGGAATTTTCCGCGACTCAACCACCTGACGTCCGTGTGAAGAACTAAATCAGTGTGTTCAGCTGACTCACTATCTTCCAACTGCAATTTAAAGAGCCGTCTTTGCAAGCTACGTGCACGGATAGAATTCACAATTTTTATTGCAATGCCCATAATCTCCTCCATGTTTAGAAACTTTTGAAACACAAAACTTGTTGATGTATAATGCAATGGAAGGAGAAAAATGAAGGGAAATCATCATTAGCTCGACACAATGCCACAAAACCGTTTTTGTTTCCAGTCATTGCTGGTGCTCCATCGGTTGTAATGCACACTAGTTTATATATTGGTAGCTTGTAGTTTGTTACAAAATTGAAGAAAACGTCATATATATCTTCGCCACGGGTCTTTCCTTTCAGAGGAATCATTGTCCAAAAACTCTTCCTTAGCCGACATGTCATTGAATACCATTCGAATAAAAATACACAGCTGGGCAGTGTCATATCGGTGGATTCGTCGAACTGTAAAGAAAAGTATGTACATTCCATGATATCATGTTTTAGTTTATCTGCCATGTCCTGACTCATGACTTCAACACGCCTTGTGACAGTCGGACGAGATAACTGAAGTTCTCTAATAGCAGACATAATCTCTGTTTTATTTTTAACATCTCCAAATAAAGTCTCACCCGCTTCAATAAATGCTTCCTTCACAACCAATCCATCATCAAATGCTTTCTTGTGTTTCGCCAATATATGAGGTATTTTAAATGACGCGATCGTTGCAGCTTTGATTGTTTGGCTGGTCTTGTGAACATGGTTTGTTCTTTTTTCAAACAAGTTATCAAATCACGTACTTTTCGTTTTCTTAATTCACTCTGTAACGGAAAATCCTTTTCATAGTTTTTATGAACCGTTTTATGATGCCCCTCTAAGTTCTCACGCTTAGGTATTGCAACTGACGCACGACAAATGAGACAAATGCACTTATCCTTTACCATACAAAAGAAAAATTCCTCCTCCCAATCGTTATTAAAATGATAAGTTTTACTTTTCTTCGCCGCACTCATTTTGGACTATTTATTAATAAACTTTGTATCGATGTATCGCCTTCAAGTTACAACTCCTATTCCTGCAGGCGCAACATTTATATCGGCGCGAACGAAGTCTCGAATGTTCCCGTTAAACATGCCGCCCGAAGTTTCTAGAAAAATCGGCGGGAATCAAAAACGCGGCTTTTCTTTTGACAAGTACCGCGCGTTCCTTTGATAAAGCCGCCTTTTGCCGCTAGCAGGAGGTTATTACGATAAAAGAAAGTGATGAGGGGATTATTCTGGCCTAATTGTGGATCGAATAAATTTTAGTAGTTTATTCATTACATTTCGTTTTAGTTACCTAAAACAAAATCTGTGAATAGTTCTATATCGGAATTTTTTTCTCGAGATCGACTCAAAAAGCACTCGCGATCGACTTGTCGATCGCGATCGACCGTTTGAGCACCCCTGGTCTATTGTTTAAGTTAGCTATTGACAGCGCCGCCTATAGTATTGTTAAAACAATTAGTCTTTTTTTTTAATATTTCATGAATTTCACGTGTTTATTAGGGGTGCCTAATACTTTTGGCCAAGGCTGTATATTCAAATTTTCGAGACAATCGTAAGAAAATTTATTTTTTTGGGAACGTCCTCAGTGCTATCCTTCTTGAATATAATATCCAGGTCAATTGATTATAAAGGACCCAAAATATCTGACTATTTAACCACTAAGTAACCATAAACAATAAAAGTTTCAACGGAATTTTAGAACTTTTATTCTTTGTTTGACCGTCTTAACAGAACTACATACTATCGAATGGGGCACGTGCTTATAAGTTCGACGAAAACTCCGTGTCTCTGTGATGAGCCTGTTATTTAATAGATTTCACTAAATCCCAGTTGTTATATAATAGCTACCTACCTAACCAGGCTTATATTTACTTTATATTTTATATTTCGTTTAGAAGTGATCTATCTCGATTAGGTCTGACAGATATAGGATTATATAAGTTAATATCCTCGGAAAGGGATTTACTTATTTCTGACCTGGCCCGGCCAAACTAATCTAGAAGGAGGAAGGGATAATTTATTAAACATACCTTTCGTAATTTCTGCAGGATTGAATCCATGTTATATTTTTTAGAGGTGTTTTTTATGAGTACGCTGTAAAATGTTACTAAATAAATATTAACATGGGGAGGTACATAATTAAGATTTTTGTGAGGCCTCCAATGACTACTTAATCAATATAAAATAGAAAAATGTAATCGAAGATGTATACATACAGGGTGTTACAAAATTTTTTTAAATATTTTATACCAGGTGCACAAGTATGAAATGCGGATTTTTTTCTCTATTCAAAGTATGCTCCATCGCTTGTTATACATTTTTCCCATCTTTCGGGAAATTTGTGAATACCACACCAGCAAAAATCTTCTCCTTTTGCTGCAAACCATTCATCGAGCCATTTTTTCACATCTTCGTACGAACCAAAGCGCTGCTCAGCAAGTGCAAACAAGTGTTTTTTTTTATTTATTGGCGTGGGGCGCGTCGACATCAATGGTCATTTGGCGCCCAGCAAACAAGTGGTAATCGGAAGGAGCCAAGTCTGGTGAGTAAGCCGCATGGGGTAGAACTTCCCTGCTGAGTGCTTCCAACGTGTCGCGAACTGGTTTTGCCGTATGTGATGGAGCATTGTCATGAAGAAAAAATTACTTTGTGTTGCCTCTTTCGGTATTCTGGCCTTTTTTTCAAGCAGCGAACGGTTCAAATCAGTCAATTGTTGTTGGTAACGTTTAGTATTAACCGTTTTTTTTTTTCAGGTTTTAACAGCTCATAATAGACCACGTCCCTCTGGTCCCACCAAACACACACATCGTCTTTCTGCCAAAGCGATTCGGTCTTGCGGTCGATGTGGATGGTGCGCCTGGGTCTACCCATGATTTTTTGCACTTGGGATTCTCAAAATAAATCCACTTTCCATCCCCTGTAACTATACGTTGCATAAACGACTCTCGTAGCCGATTGGACACAGCTTGTTCACTAACGCCCAATTGCCAGACGAGTTGTTTTTGTGTTTGCGAATCATCTTCGTCCAACGACGCTTGTAATTTCCCATCTTCGTATTTTTTTGACGGTTTTTCCACGTTCCTTGTCTGCAACATCGAAGTCACCACTTTTGAAACGCCAAAACCATCGTTCACACGTATCTTGCAATGGAGCATGTTCACCATAAGCTTCTCGAAGTATCGGTATGATTCAACAGCAGTTTTCTTCAATTAAAAACAAAAAATTAATGCTGTTCGCGAATACTCTTTGTTCGGTATAAATTTCGACATATTGAACACAACACTATGCACACACCTTTCCAATTTATTACTCATGCGCGTCTGACACTTGTTGATGACACAACAAAATGGCGCAGCGTCAAATCTTTATAGCACAAACTTCATTGGTGCAGCATCTGTTGTCTGAAATCCGCATTTCATACTTATACACCTGGTATATAGACAAGTGGAAAAATAGTGATAAATGACGCGTGTTTTCAATTAAATAGCATGTACGCCAATGGTCGTGACAAAAATAGAAACATTAAAAATAATTTGCTCCAATTTTGATACGTTATTTTCAAATTTACAATCTTTGGAAATAACCTGTATTGTTGGAATATGCTTAAAACTAACAGTTTGACATTTTACTTTATAACAAATTCAGAGAATTTGGCATTTTTTATTTTAAAATAAGTAACGGATACTGAAGAAACACTACTTCTTGAAGAAATTGTTCAGTAATAAAAATGGCATACACCAAAAAGTTTCCATCTAAGAGTGAAATTTTTGAAATCCACGAATAATCATTATTTTTCACGCACATAATATTCACTTTAACTTTACTTATAAAGGGTGTTTTTTATAGAGGTATAGAACTTTGAAATGGAATAAAACAAAGATGAATTTTTTAAATTGACATGAAATTTACTTTATTCCAAAGATAATCTTCTGGCATTATAATTTAAATATGACTTCTGGCATATGACCGCCCTGCTGGCTCGGACGTAGTCTAATCTGGAGGTCCAATTTTCGATGACTTTTTTCCAACATTTGTGGCCGTATATCGGCAATAACGAGGCGAATGTTGTCCTCCAAGTGGTCAATCGTTTCGGGCTTATCAGCGTAGACTAGCGACTTCACATTTAACCACAGAAAATAGTCTAGCGGCGTTAAATCGCACGATCTTGGAGGCCAATTCACGGGTCCGAAACGTGAAACTATGCGGTTACCAAACGTTTCCTTCAATAAATCAATTGTGGCACGAGCTGTGTGACATGTTGCGCCATCTTGTTGAAACCATAGCTCCTGCACATCATGGTTGTTCAATTGATGAACGAAAAAGTCAGTAATCATGGCTCTATAGCGGTCACCATTGACTGTAACGTTCTGACCAGCATCGTTTTTAAAGAAGTACGGACCAATGATTCCACCAGCCCATAAAGCACACCAAACAGTCAATTTTTCTGGATGTAACGGTATCTCAACATACACTTGAGGATTATCATCACTCCAAATACGGCAGTTTTGTTTATTCACGTATCCATTCAAACAAAAGTGAGCTTCATCGCTAAACAAAATTCGCTTATGAAAATCGGGATCAACGGTAATCTTGTTTTGGGCCCATTCACCGAATCTCTACGCCTTGCTAGGTGATCGTGTGCCTTCAATTGTTGCACGAGTTGGATTTTGTAAGCACGCAAACCAAGATCTTTCCACAAAATCTTCCATAAAGTGGATGGACACATATCCAATTCCTGTGCACGATGGCGGATAGACTGATTCGGGTCTTCCTCTACGCTACGCTCTACAGCAGCAATGACTTCTTCTGTACGCACTGTACGACGTCTCTGTGGATGCGTATTATCATTTAGAGTAAACATGGTGCGAAAACGTTCCATAGTTAATCGAATTAATTGCTCTGATGGACGATTATGTTGACCGTAAAATGGACGTAGTGCGCGATACGTATTTCGAACAGAACCATGATTTTCAAAATAAATTTGCACAATTTGGAAGCGTTGTTCAGGCGTCACTTGACAGCTGACAAAATGGCCGCCAGTTAAAAAAGTGTTGCCAACTTAAAGTTTTATACCTCTATAAAAAACACCCTTTAGTTTTATTAAGGATTATTCAGTGTGAAACGATTTAAAATGTAATTTTTGCGATATCAAAATGACCGTTTAAATAAATAAAAGGTCACATGCTTTCCTTGCAATTCCTGCGCTCGTATTACTGAACTGTTGTTATGTTTTGATTAGAAAAGCATGACTTAAGTCTGAAAAATATATTTCAGTTCATTTGACGAGTATACTAGATTTTCAGTAAGAATTGTTTATTCTATATATTTAAATCCGTAGCGTTATCAAACTTTAATGTATGCAAAGTCCATAAAAATCCGTTTATTTCCAATTAAATTTACAATTTAAATGGAAATAAACTACCCTGATGAGATCGAACGTACAGTCATTCCTGAAATTACAAAATCGCGAAGATGGTGTTGAAATACTAATTTCGGTCTCCATAAGGGGGTCAGTAGTGCTCCCGTTTAAACTATTCTATCCGTTTTTACTGTCCCCGCTAAATATTTAATAGCAGTATTAGTTATCGGAGATTTTAATGCCAAGATTGGGAAGGGTAGGCGATCTGACCTCGTGGGAGAGTATGGCCTGGGAGTCAGCAACCATCGAGGAGATACACTCTATGAATTCTGTCAGAACAATGATATGATTGTCTCAAATACTTGGTTTAAGCTCCCCAAGCGACGCCTTTACACTTGGATATCTCCTGCTGAGGATAACAGCGGTGAACCTGTTAGGAATCAAATTGACTATATATTGATCAATAGACGATTTAGAAATATTATCAAGCGAATAACCACATACCCCGGAGCAGATGTTGGCTCTGATCATGTCCCATTGATAGCCGATTTGAGGGTACGTCTTAAATCAATGAAACAGAAAATACAAAAGCGAAAATGGGATATATCTAAATTGGGAAACGCCTCCATCAAAGATCAGATGCGACAAGAAATCACCAGAGAACTCAATTGAGCAGGAAATACCAGCGGCGATGCCCTATCCTTGTGGAATGGTCTCATGGGCAAACTAACAAACGTTTGTAATAGACACTTGAAATCCGATACCAGAACACGGAAAAAGAGATGGATGACCACAGACATTTTAAGCTTAATGGAGAAGAGGAGACTGGTTAAAGCAAATAGGGAAGAATATAAAAGACTGATTCGAAAGGAAGTAAAAATGGCAAAAGAACGATATGATGAGAGAGATGTGTGAAGAGATGGAAGAAATGGAAAAGAAACATGATATTTTCCAAATGCACCGAAAGGTGAGAGATATAACTGGTATGTATCGAAAACAACCAGCCCATGTATTATTCGATTCATCCAATCAACCTATTATACGGGATGAAGAAATCAAAGAAGCTTGGGAAACATATATCAACGAACTTTTTGATGACAACAGAGCTTCCAAAGGAAACAATGACAACTGTTTAAATGGGCCCGAAATCTTAAAGGAAGAAATCCTTCACGCAATCTCTATTACACAGAATAAGAAAGTCACAGGACCTGACGAAATTCCCATTGAAGTAATCAAACTTATAGCAGAGGAAAATATAGGACAAATTGCAAAACTGCTTAATCTAATATACAGCACAGGCACTATACCAGAAGAATGGTTAAAATCAACATTCATCACAATCCCCAAAAAATCACATCCCAAAAAGTGTAGTGATTACCGCTTAATCAGCTTAATGAGTCACCTCTTAAAGGTTTTTCTACGGATCATCCATTCCAGAATTCGTACAAAGTGTGAGTTCGATCTAGATAATAGTCAGATGGGGTTCAGAAATGCATTCGGGAAGCGCGAAGCCTTGTTCGGTGTCAATGTGCTCTTGCAGAAATGTCGGGATCAGCGTAAGGATGTGTTCGTCTGCTTTGTCGACTATGAGAAGGCTTTCGATAGGGTTAGACACACGACAAACTAATATCAATACTACAACAACTACAGCTGGATGACAGGGACATTCGAATAATTGAAAACCTATACTGGGGACAAACAGCCGAAGTCCGCATAGGAGAGTTGAAAACAAATAACATAAAAATTAAGCGCGGGGTCCGACAGGGCTGTGTCCTGTCTCCGCTCTTGTTCAACCTATACTCGGACAGGATTTTCAGAGAAGCATTAGAGGATGTGGAGCTGGGTGTTAAGGTTAATGGGGTTGTGCTGAGCACAATAAGATATGCTGATGACACCCTCATTATGTGCGATAGACTGGACGGTCTGCAAACTATGGTAAACAGAATTGATGAGGCTGGACGGGGTCTGGGCCTGAATGTCAACGTTGGCAAAACCAAGTTTATGGTGTTTAGTCGAAGCCAATATGATGATGCGAAGCTGACACTCAACAACTCACCGATAGAGCGGGTTCATAAATTTAAATATCTTGGAAGTATAATAACAGATGACTTGGATCCCGACATAGAGATAAGATGCAGAATTGAAACAGCTCGTACAACTTTCAGAAAAATGAGCACTCTTCTATGCAATGATAATTTGAACCTCAAACTGAGGCAACGGATGGCCAAATGCTATATCTGGTCAAGGTTGTTGTATGGAGTGGAGTGCTGGACCATACAAATAAGCACATTGAACCGACTGGAAGCTTTCGAAATGTGGATCCACCGTAGAATGCTTCGAATACCGTGGACTGACTTGCTGACCAATGAGGAAGTCTTGCGTAGAGCAAACTCTAAAAGACTGTTGATCAATACTATAAAGTGTCGCAAAATTGCTTATCTCGGATATATACTGCGTGGAGAAAAGTACGGTCTTCTCCAGCTCGTCATGAAAGGAAAAATTGAGGGAAGGCGCGGAGTTGGTAGAAAACAAATGTCCTGGCTAAAGAACATCAGAGAGTGGACAGGAATCCAAAGCGCTGGAGATCTTTTTAGATTGGCCGAAGACAGACAAGCACTCTCCATAGTGATCGCCAACGTCCGGGCGACCGGATATGGCACATGAAGAAGAAGAATTAGTTACTTGCATTCGATGGTTGATTTAGTACGAGTATTATTTTCCTGCTTGTGAGCTTTGCTCTTACATTAAACGTTTCAGTGTTTCACATTAGCTACTGCTGGTAATTATTGCCTACTACTACTCTTACATTTATACTTAAACCCTTTGATGCCGTTCTGGTTATGGTATAGTTGTCTCTTCACCTTCGTCTACGATAATATGAGATGTCCTCGTGGATCATTATTTTTGGAGATTAAAACATTAAATAACATTGTTATAATCTCAAAGAGTGAAAATTCCTAAAGCTATATAGCGATATCGTATCAGAAACGTCGAAAATTCCATAATTTTTCATCTAACTAATCTTCCATTCCATAGGTATTCATATTTAGAGGAACACAATGTCATCCATAAAATCGCATTCACTTAAATTAATCGTCTATTTCAATGAGTAAGATAAGAACAAGTAGAAAACAGCGTAGAAATTTTCAAATTCCAGCACAACCCTATGTGTTTGACTGATACGTTACTAGTCGATGCACTCAACCAATGTTGAGTATATGTTAGATGTTTGATCGTGTTTAAATCTAAATATGCGCAGACTTGGTCCATATTAAAAATATTTCAGTTTTAAAAATCAGAAATTATATCAATATTAGTATTTTAATGAAAGTTGGTTTAGGAGTTAACCTAGAGTTCCGACAAATGTTAAAATATTTACAAAGAGAATCGCGAAGCGCACTGGTAGTAAATCGTATGTTTGGCTATACGATTCCGAGCCAGAGACAACGTTATAAAAATGACTGCCGTGTGTTTAAAATTTTATACGTTGTTTGGCTACTTCCACTAAAATTGGTGGGTTTTATACGAGAAATGCAATTTAAATAAAATTCCCGTATTAAGTAAAGTACCTGGTATAAAATATTTAATAGCTGGCTTTAGAGCTACTTTAAATGTGTCATTTGGAAATGGAAAGGTAAAGAGAAGGGTTGTATGTAGAATGATTTACTGTGAATTTAATTTCTAATATGTTTTATGGACATTGTTTGATTTTTTTCTTTGTTTTTCATTTAAAAAAATGGATTAATATATTCAAATTCATATATATATATATATAATATATATATATATATATAATATATATATATATATATATATACGAGGCTGGTTTGAAAAGTCCGTGCAAAGTCCGAGAGATGGCACCACCGGCGCGTATCGAGGTCATGTTTAGTTAGTAGCATCTCTTGAATGAACGCTCACCAAGTTTCAGCCATATTGGTCTATTTCTTTGTGTTTGGCATTCGTGTGAATCAAGGAAGTCGAGTGATTTTCAAGAAATGGACGAAAAAGAATTTCGTGTGGTGATTAAACACTACTTTATGAAAGGCAAAACGCCTCAGGAGACTAAAGAGAAGCTTGATAAACATTATGGTGACTCTGTACCTTCGATTAGAACAGTTTATAAGCGGTATCAAAATTTTCTGACTGGCCATATGGGCACAAGTGACGCTGAACGTTCTGGACGGCCTGTGGAGGTTACGACTCCAGAAACCATTGATCAAATCCATGATATGGTGATGGATGACAGAAGAGTTAAGGTGCGTGAGATTGCTAGTGCTGTGGGCATCTCGACTGAATGGGTACATAATATTTTGCATAAACATTTGGACATGAGAAAGCTATCCGCAAGATGGGTGCTGCGATTGCTCACGCTTGACCAAAAACGGAATCGTGTGAAGTGTTGCAAGGATGGTTTGCAGCTGTTCCAGAAGAATCCGGAGGACTTTAAGCGTCGTTTCGTCACTGTGGATGAAACATGGATACATTACTATACTCCTGAGACCAAACAACAATCTAAACAATGGGTTACCAAGGGGGAATCTGCACCAAAAAAGGCGAAGACCGTTCCTTCGGCCGGAAAGGTTATGGCGACTGTCTTTTGGGATTCGCAACGGATAATCCTCATCGACTATCTGGAAAAGGGTAAAACTATTACAGGTGAATATTATTCATCGTTATCGGACCGTTTGAAAACCGAGCTGCAAGAAAAACGCCCGCGATTGGCCCACAAGAAAGTCCTTTTCCATCACGACAACGCACCAGCACACACCTCAGCAGTTGTGGTCGCAAAATTAATGAAAATAGGATTCCAACTCGTTTCACATCCCCCCTATTCTCCAGACTTGGCTCCCTCGGACTACTATTTGTTCCCCAATTTGAAGAAATGGCTGGCGGGACAAAGATTTTATTCAAACGAGGAGGTGATTGCAGACACTAATGGATATTTTGCAGACTTGGACAAATCCTATTATTCGGAAGGGATCAACAAACTAGAACATCGTTGGACGAAGTGTATAAGCCTAAAAGGAGACTATGTCGAAAAATAAAAAAGGTTTACCCCAAACACATAAGTAGTTTTTATTTTTGCACGGACTTTTCAAACCAGCCTCGTACAATAAAAGCCATAGTGTTCGATCAATATGTACTGCCGGTACTAACAAATGGCACTGGAACATGGGCTTTAAATAAAAGTATAACATACATACCCCAAGTAGCCCAAAGAGCAATGGAGAGGAAAATGCTAAATTTTAGACTCCAAGATCGCATTCCTAACATCAAGACATGAAAAAGATCAAAAGTGACAGATGCCATACAACGAATATGCACATTGCAGTGAAATTGGGCTGGGTATATCGCAAGGATGAATGATAACAGATAGAGACGTCAAATGAAGACCCAGAGAACATAAAAGATGCAGAGTTAGACCACAGGCAAGATGACGGACGATATAAAGCGACCAGCGGGTCATGATTGGATGCAGAAAGAAATCACCAGAGATCACTGGAGACAACTTAAGGAGGTTTATACCCGACTATGGATGGAATAACCTATTGATGATGATGATGATGATGACTCATAAAGACACGATCAAAACATCTTTCTATCTCGAATTATAACAAATTGTCCGAAAAACGAAGCAAACGTTTTAACAAAAGTATGTGTTTTTAAAATAATTATGTTTTTATTTACCATTTAATGACTAGAAAATGCAGCTCATTATCACAAAGCTCATGTCATCTAAAAAAAAATTTACTTGTTAGTTTTGTAAATCCAGTTACTACGGATGGAATTTTAAATATGATTTTATTTCCCTATTGCGTTGTACATAGTTAAGTGGCTGCGACGATGCCATATAATTTAATAATAGAAGTTTGTGGAAACTGGATATCGCACTTTTTTATATTAATAAAGTTTTTAATGCAACTGAACGATAAATAAGATATTTTTTCACGATATTTTCAATACATTTTGTTCACTCTAACCAATGTGCTCTATATTATAGATATAGACAAGGATAGAAACGAAGAAAATCCCAAAATTAATTAAAAGTATGCTTTATTATTGTTAATTTACCTAATTACAACTTATAAATGCAAATTTCAGTCTTATTTAAAGTTGTTATAAAAATCTTAAGAATTAATCTTCATACAACCACTTATCGTTTTCTCTATTCCACCCAACCAACTCACGTTGCCTAAACCACAACTCTATTTCTCTTGTAGCAGATTCAACTGAATCGGAACCATGAATTAGATTTCTCTGAGCTTGAAGAGCAAAGTCACCTCTTATTGTTCCTGGTGCACTTTGTGAAGGATTGGTCGCTCCAATCAGGAGTCGACCTGTTTTGATGACATTGGGACCTTCCCATACCTACACAAAGAAGAAAAAGAAGTATGAGAAGGAAAGCAACTGCCCACAGATTATGTAACAACAATTCCATAGTCTACCCGTAAGCTAGGATATGTAACCATATATGAATAAAATATATTTTTAGCACCACATTACAATGCCAGGCTCAGCGCGGTGGATTGTTTCAAGCACAGTTAAGAAAAATCTTTTGTTTTTTTATCTGATTGATATTAGAAATAAATAACCGGTCAAGTGCAAGTTGAACTTGCACAATTAGTGTTCCGTACGTACACACCTCAAATGAGTTTTCAATAAAGTTTGTTTCCAATCTTTACTGAAAACTGATGACCTTGATTTTTTTTTTTTATATACCTGATAAATTATTAAAGATAATGAACTCGTGATAATTTTCGTTTAATCTACACCTCGTGGAGAATATTCTAGAATTTTTTCAAAATTCTTTGATCAGTACTTTTCGAGATAAGGGGGGGACAGCGATTTTTTCGCGATTTTTAAAAATAATACACAGAAAAGTGTGCACAAGTATTACATTATATATATATTTTTTACTCGTGTTTTCACAAGCTTCCATTTGACACCACACTCGATGACCTAGTAAAAAAAATTTTTTTTTCACTTCCGATTTCACCCCCCCAAAACTAACCCTTTAAGTCAAAATGCAACTTTCAAAACTACGCGGCTCTGATGAGGCCATCAATTCCTATATTATGGCCAAATTTCAACTTTCTATGACAAATAGTTTCGGAGAAATGGCGAACTTCAAAAAATTGACGGTTTTTCTCAAAAAAGGCAAAAATTTCATAGATTTTATTATCTAAAAAATTTTTTTGTATTTTTTTTAAAAAAGTACATTTAATTATGAAAATTTTGAAAAAAAAAACATCTCGATCGGCCAATTTTTAACAAAGAGCCATTTTTTTGAAAAATTCATAACTTTTTTTGAGGTGGGTAAAAAAATTTGAAAAAATTCTGAGAACCGTTTTTTCATAGGGTAGAAAAAGATAAAAAATTTTCAGCCAAATCGAAAGGGGTCGGGGTCAAAAGTGGTCAATTTGGCATGGAATGACCCATATATTCGTTACTGGTATGTGGCAGTCGTCACAATAATGTATTTTCAGAACTTAACTAATTCGAATCTGATTTAATTACGTTTCGAATACCATGTATAGAATTAAAATTATGCAAAACTAATACGAAAACACTAACCATAGGAACTACGGGTCCAGAACCAACATATTTTATTAACCCATCGAAAAAACTTTTTCCGACATGTTCAGCGTAGTGTTCATGTAATAAACATTCAGAAGGCCACATATATTTGAGGGCTACTAATTTGAAGCCTTTATCTTCAAATCTGCTCAATATTTTTCCAACAAGGCCACGTTGCACGCCATCGGGTTTGATCATAATAAAGGTGCGTTCATGACCTTCACGAGGTTCATACCTTAAAAATATAACAGAAATAATCGCATTTATTATATATACTGAATAGTGAGTGGTAATAACTTTTATATAAAATATTTTTTCTAAAATTAGATTTCTAATTGATAACACAGGGCAACAAAAAAATATTTTTGTTTTTGGTGCCTGGGATTTTAGAGCTGATTTTTAACTATATTTGGGACGCTAAATCTATACATGCAATCCGTTTTTCTCTATCAGCTCTACTTTTTTAGATACATCAACTTATCTACCAATGTGGTTTTTATTCAGTATATTCATTTATGAGAGTTCTAAAATTATTATATATTCATTAATGTAGGTACAATGGTTTTATTGTCAGTCTGTAATTGTGTAAATTCCAGGTAAATCTATAAATAGTGGAACCATTACCTATCAGGTACCTGAACTGACCTTTTAATCACCTAACTCGGGTAAGTCTCGTCAGTTTGTGCGTTCTTACTAATGAGAGTAGATCGAATTCGGCGTGTTATTTTATGTTAAGAAAAGAGTGTTTTTGTGTTATTGAACAGAATTAAAATGAGTTCAGGTTCCAGTTCAAGAAGAAGTTGTGTAAATCAACCTGATGTGTTTTGCTATATATGCGGAGAATACATGTTTCAACAAAACAGACAAACTATTACTGACTTTGTAAAGCGAGCGTATCTTGGATACTTTGGAGTTAAGCTTGGTGATCAGGACAAAACGTGGGCCCCGCATCTCGTATGTAGAACTTGTACAGAGCATTTACGGCAGTGGACTACCGGGAAAAGAAAATGTCTAAAATTCGGCGTACCAATGGTTTGGAGAGAACCAAAAAACCACTTCAATGATTGTTATTTCTGTTTAGTAAATACTAATGGAATCAATCGAAATAACCGCAGTAAGTGGACTTATCCCAATTTAGACTCGGCAATACGCCCTATCCCGCACTCAGATGGAATAACGATTCCAACATTTCATCAGCTACCACATATCTCTGATGACGAATATTTTCCCTCTGATCGCTCTTCTGATGCTAATAAAAGTTCTGATGCTAATGAAACTGACAGTGACTATGAGGGGACGTCATCAGTTCCTCAACGCTTCAATCAAAAATGAATTAAATGATCTCACCAGGGATCTCGATTTATCAAAAAAAGCTTCTGAAGTACTGGCTTCTAGGTTGAAACGACAAAAATTTACTGGAACAAGGAACCAAAATTACCTTTTACCGTACAAGAGAAAAAGATCTGCTACCATTCTTTTCTCAAGAAGACAATCTTGTATTTTGTCACGAAATTAGGGGACTCATGAAAGAAATGGGCCTTTCTGAATATATTCCAGATGATTGGCGCCTATTTATTGACAGTTTAAAGCGAAGTTTAAAATGTGTCCTTCTACATAATGGGAATAAATATGGTTCAATACCACTAGCTCACTCAACGAAACTGAAAGAAGAATATAATACCATAGCTTTGGTCTTGCAGAAGATAAAGTATTACGAACATCAATGGATGATTTTGTGTAGACTTAAAAATGGTAAACTTTCTTCTTGGGCAGCAAAGTGGTTACACGAAATATCCGTGCTTCTTGTGCCTCTGGGATAGTAGGGACAAAACACACCACTGGGTTAGAAAAGATTAGCCTCAGAGAGAAAACATGGACGTTGGGGAAAAGAATGTCATTAACGACGCTTTGGTTGAAAGAGAAAAAATCATACTTCCTCCGTTACATATAAAGTTGGGCTTAATGAAGCAATTTGTAAAGGCTCTTGATAAGAATGGGTCTTGTTTTGCATATATAGGGGTAAAAAATGCATCAGTTGAGCACAGAAAAACTCAAAGCAGGGATATTTGACGGCCCACAAATAAGACAATTAATTAAGGATCCTGCCTTCATAAATTCAATGAATCAAGTTGAACGAGAAGCTTGGACCTCATTTGTTTGCAGTTGTAGAAAATTTTCTAGGCAAACATAAAGCTCAAAACTATGTTGAAATGGTTAACAAGATGCTTAATAGTTTCAAATCCTTAGGGTGCAATATGAGTATTAAAATACACTATTTACACAGCCACTTAGACTGTTTTCCAGAAAATTTAGGAGACATGAGTGAGGAACAAGGTGAAAGATTTCACCAAGATATTACAGTTATGGAGGACCGCTACCAAGGAAGATGGGACATGCACATGATGGCAGATTACTGCTGGAGTTTAAAAAGGGACTGTTTAAAAAAACATTCAAGAATGTCGCGGAAAAGAAGTGTTGAGTGACTATTTCATTTCTTCAATGTTTTTTTTTGTTTATAAGTACGACATAATATTGTATTTTGTATAACTAAAATAAAAATTTCGTATCTAATTTTGTTTACTACACTTACGGATTTGAGTTACAATAATGTAACTTATATTTCTCTAAAATTGTATATCTTAAAAATTTGAGCTCCTAGGTACAAATGAATACGTTATTTGAATTCAGGACATCAGATTGATGTAGAATCAGCTCAAAAAACCTTGACACCAAAACAGCTGTTCCCCTGTGTAATATATATATATATATATATATATATATATATATATATATATATATATATATATATATTCAATAAGTTTTTTACATTACATTAGAATACATAAAGTTAATATAACTCAGGTGTTTACACATGATATCCTTATTGTCTACTACGAAAATAAAAAACTTCACTAGACCATTCATTGGCCTGTATTCGAAGTCTTTCATTCCTTGACCTGTATGGTAGTAAGCCTATGTTCCAGAAATTAAATATTCGTTTTAATACATATTTTACAAGTGAAAAGAACACTTTCGATTATAAGAAGTATTCTATTATATAAGAAGGAGCACATGAGGGGAAACCAAAAGATGGAGCAACCACGAAAACCTATGGACCAGGGTTGTAGCCTGGTGAAGCAAAAGAAATCGAAAATTAGAATATATATATATATATATATATATATATATATATATATATATATATATATATATATATATATATATATATATATATAAATAATGTTAATTTGTCTACGCAATATGCACATGCATTTAATTTTTTTTTCCCTTTTCTACGGTTTCATTAGCTTTTTAAAACTGTCATAGTTGTGAATGATAACATTTTTAACATTGTAATCATTTTTTTCAGTTTTTGCCCTAAGGTTTTAAAGGTAGCATTCCTAAAAACTTGGGAAGTAAAAATAGTATGTTATTTTGCAAATGTGATTTGTTGAAAAAGCGTGACTGTAGATTATAATTTATTTTTTAGAGCGGGTGTTGTAGTGATGGTCTAGTTCTCCAAAGGTGTTTAATTTTTTTTTATAGAAAAAAAGGCCTGTACTTACAAATAGTCCTCTAAAATTTAAGACATCAAGTTGAGAATAAATGTCAACTGTAGGATATTGACTGTTTTTGTTTAAAATGATTTTGAGAATATTGTTTTGGCATTCTGTTAAAACCTGCACTGCACTATCATTAAGACCTCCCCAAACTACTACACAATACCTTAAAATTGACTCGACTAGTGAGTTGTATACTATTTTTATTGTTTTTTTCAGATAGAACATTCCGTAGTTGATAAAAATTTATAATAGAGTTTTCTGAGTTTTTTTGAGGTTTCGATAGCATGTTCATTCCAACGAAGATGTTGGCCTAAATATTTAAGTTTTCTGAATATGTAGACAGGTGCAATTATTATTTAGTTATTTACAGGAAGAGTCGTGACTTTTAATGTTTTTTTTTTTGGTTGATCAGCAGCTGTCAAAGAAAATGTTACCATAACTTCCATTATCTAGACTTATCTCTGCTTATCTCCCATTATTTCTCCTTATCTCCCATTATTTATACTTATCTCCCATAACTCATCTTATCTCCCATTATCGAGGCTTATCTCGACTTATCTCCCATTATTTCTCCTTATCTCCCATTATCTCACCTTATCTCCCATTATCTAGGCTTATATCGAATTATATAGAACATATGTACAAATTTATAAAAACACGTAAATCGGATAAGTGGTTCTCGAGTCATAAGCGCACTAACGGACAGGCAGACACACAGAGAGACGTTGCATTTTATATATATTATATTCTTTGCTACATGATTGTGTCCCATATTTAATGCTTTAAGCAGTGTATTGCAAGAGAACGCGTTAGCGCCAAACTTTTCTCCGACTTGATTCACTACTTATTCCTTATGTCACCTAACGTAATAAAATATATCCTATAACCTGGCCAGAGAACATACGTATGTTTTAAAAAAAAGCACGTAAATCAGATAAGTGGTTCTCCAGTGATAAGCGCACAAACGGACAAACAGATAAAGAGACGTTGCATTTTATATATATATATATATATATATATATATATATATATATATATATATATATATTATAAATATCCTTTGCTACATGATATTGTTCCATATTTAGTGGCCTAGGCAGTGTATTGCAAGAGAACGCGCTAGCGGCAAACTTTTTCCGATTTGATTCACTATTATCGTCACTGCGTATTCCTCATGTTACCTAACGTAATAAAATATAGTCTATAACCTGGCCAGAGAACATATGTATGTTTTAAAAAAAAAAGCACGTAAATCGGATAAGTGGTTCTCCAGTGATAAGCGCACTAACGGACGAACAGACAGACATACAGATAGATTATTATTATTATATAACCTGGCCGAATTTAAAAAAAGACACGTAAATCGGATAAGTGGTTCTCGCGTGATAAACGCACTAATGGACAGACAGACATTGCATTGTATATATATTATAGATTATAGATATTCTCTGCTACATAATATTGTTCCATATTTAATGGTTTAGGCTGTGTATTGCAAGAGAACGCGCTAGCGGCAAACTTTTTTCCGACTTCATTCACTATTATCGTCACTGCTCATTCCTTATGCTACCTATCGTAATAAAATATAGCCTATAACCTGGCCGGAGAATATATGTATTAAAAAAAAAGTACGAAAATCGGATGAGTGGTTCTCCAGTGATAAGAGCACTAACGGATAGACAGACAGACAGACAGAGATACGTTGCATTTTATATATATTATAGATGTAATAAAATATATATCTATAACCTGGTCAGGGAACATGTGTATGAAAAAAATCACGTAAATCGGATAAGTGGTTCTCGAGGGATAAGCGTACTAACGGACAGACAGACAGACAGAGGAACGTGGCATTTTATAAATATTATAGATATAGATTATTATTATTATTATATAACCTGACCAAAGAATGTATGTATGAATTTAAAAAAAGACACGTAAATTGGATAAGTTGTTCTCGCGTGATAAACGCACAAATGGACGGACAGACAGACATTGCATTTTATATATATTGTAGATTATAGATTATAAATATTCTCTGCTACATAATATTGTTCCATAATTAATGGTTTAGGCTATGTATTGCAAGAGAACGCGCTAGCGGCAAACTTTTTTCCGACTTCACTCACTATTTTACGTCCCCTGCTCATTCCTTATACTACCTATCGTAATAAAATATATCCTATAACCTGGCCAGAGAACATATGTATGTTTTAAAAAAAAAGTACGTAAATCGGATAAGTGGTTCTCCAGTGATAAGCGCACTAACGGACAGACAGACAGACAGAGAGACGTTGCATTTTATATATATTATAGATATATATATATATATATATATATATATATATATATATATATATATATTATATATATATATATATATATATATATATATATTTATGTATATATATACATATATATATATATATATATATATATATATATATATATATATATATATATATATATATGTATATATATATATATATATATATATTGCAGAAAAGATCAAAGATTTAATCAATAGTTTGGCTGATGATAGCACGCCTGTTACTTTATTTATTTGGGTGATTGAACATCCATCCACTGACCATACAAATATCTGCAGACTGGAGAAAGGTTTACAACTCAACAAAGACTTTGAAGAATCTTTTCACTCCGAAAATGGAAAAAACGAATCGTCTTTGTTTTCATGGGATCCGAAATTGACAAGGAGATGCCAAATTAAGAAAATCGGGTTTAAAAAACGTTTTCCATGAGACTATTCTCTCAATATCTTTGTGCTTATGATGTCAAATTCCGAAGAACGTTGAAGAAATCTTTACTGGACGAAAATCACGTCGGGATGCAGCTTGGTTTGGCCCCCGATAAGATACTTGAGGGATCCTTACAGTCGCCGGACGTTAACCCTATTGAAAACGTTTGGTTTCTCGTGAAGAGAAAGCTCAGAGGAAAGACTCTGAGGACTTTGACTCAGTTGTTTCGCGAGATTCGAAGACTATGCAGACTATGCAGAAAATTTCGTCGACAGCATGCCTCGAAGATGCCAGGCGATTATTGATGCAGCAGGCGATTGGCAACTTACTAAGGTAATCGCGCCGTTGTTAGCACACTAAAGAGAACATTGATGGCAAAAAATATTCTCGAAACATATTTTTTCAAGAATTCGAGCGGTCACGTTCTTACTTGACAGACTGTATCTTTCTGAAAAGACTCAATTTTCTTATTCGATCTGTTCTTCCTTTGTGGTATTCTTAATTCGGCGTTTGAATGATGAATCCTTTGACTTGTAATGACTTTAACTTACATTCGTCTAGATTTTGCAATTGCAGCACAATAAATCAGCAAGTGCAAATGTCCCAATATCTAGGTCGCAAAAATATATCTTATTTTGTTCTGTTATTTGGTTGAAGACATTGTAGCAAAGATGCAAATATGATGTAAATACACAGGTTTTCACCCTACTATGAATCTTTTATTGTGCACTACGCGAAAAAGTGAGAAGTTTTAATAGTAATACGAACGCTCGTAAAAGTGAGACAAATTCGTATTATATTTTTATGATATTCAAATATAGTAAAATTGTGAGCTTTGCATATTTGTTAGGGCAAATGTTATTACGGTGTCGAAAATAAAATTTATTTTATTGCATTTCCAATGAAGCAATCAAAATTTGTCGCAAAGCTATACAATTAATAGCATTTCGTCCTTCCGGGTTTCGGTTAATTTACGGTATTATTTTTTTGGTGATAGAATTATAGTTGAATTAGAGTTTTTGGATTAGGAGTTATCACTAACTAATAATAAGGGTCCCATAAAAAACAGGAAAATATTTTTTTAGGAGCTAATACAACGTATAGAAAAAGATGCAACAGTTTAATAAAATTGTTTGGATCGATGAGTCAATTTTGTTAATAATCAACGTTTTTAAGAAGAAATGTTATTTTTATTAAGTACGGGATATTTAACAATAGAGGAACAGGACTAATATTTGTTAATTAAATTGGGGTACAAGGTTCTAGAATAGTATAGAAAAAAAAACATCTCTAATGAAAAATTGTTTATTCAAAGTAATCTCCTTTCAACTTTATGAAGTTAACACAAAGGTTATCAAGTAATTATGGTTTTCGTAAACATAGATCAACAGGAGATCTTCTGACTTATGTGACACATGTTTGGAACAACGCAATTGAACACTTTGGAGAATCTCGAGCGGTTGCTCTTGACATATCCAAGGCATTCGACCGTGTTTCGCACGATGGACTGTTGGCTAAATTACGCTCTTATGGTATGTCTGAAAGGTTCTGTTTGTGGCTCTCATGTTTCCTCAGAGAGCGTTCTTTACGAGTGGCGGTCGACGGATATCTTTCTAAACACCCTCACTATCAACGCCGGTGTGCCCCAGGGCTCCATACTGTCTCCTACTCTCTTTCTCATTTACATTAACGATCTGCTGGAAAAGACCGGGAATCCAATCTATAGCTTTGCAGATGACAGTACGCTTGTCTCTTCATTCACCTTGAACGCTCGGACATCGGTTGCTCAGGAGAATATCCGCAGACAGCAGGAGGTCGGTCAACTTAACAAAGACCTGGAAGAAATTCTATCTTGGGGTGACAGTAACCAAGTGGAATTTAACGCTACAAAAATCCAGGCGGCAGCTTTTTCTAAAAAAGTTAACGTTGCTGAACCCGACATAGTTATGTCGGGGCACTCCATGCCCCTAGCATCGTCGCTCAATTTGTTGGGCGTTACTTTGGGAGCAAATATGTCCGGGCATGAACATGTTGCAGGCATAGCAAGGAGAGCTTCTCAAAAGTTGGGAATATTATTTAGAACCAGAAACCTTTACACCCCACAACAACTGTTAATTCTTTACAAAGCCCAAATTCGACCAACTATGGAATACTGCTGCCCCCGTTTGGGGCTCCGCTCCCAAACATACACTGCATTTGTTGGATTCTGTTCAGAGAAGAGCGGTCCGTCTGATTGGGGACCCAGAATTGACCGGCGGCCTTGATTCGCTGGAGCATCGAAGAACGGTTGGCGACTTGAGTCTGTTCTACAAGTATTTTCATGGAAAGTGTTCGAAGGATGTAACCCGCTTAATTCCTCCCAATGCGGTCCATGTTAGAAATACACGTCGCGCTGGTGCTTCACATCTGTATGAGGTTCAGCTTGTTACTCCGCGTACAATGCTTTTCAAGCAGTCTTTTATATGGAGAACGTCATCCCTTTGGAATAATTTGCCCAGCGCTGTGTTTTCCACCGAGTACAATTTACAGCGATTCAAGAACAACGTGAATCGCTTTTTCCCCACACATGCCGCTCCTGGAGCGCTTTAGGGACTTCCCTGCAGCACGTGTGCTAGACCCACAAAAAAAAAATTCTAGACCTTCCAAGAAAAAAATTCCTTGTTTTGGCTTGCAAACCGTTCTTTGACAACATTTATGGTTTCTTCATCTGAACGAAATTTATGTCCTTTCAAATGCTTTTCCTGTTTCGGGAATAGGTAATAGCCCGAGGGGGCTTCTGCGTTTTTCCCACAATTTCTTGACAAAGTTGAAATAATATTGAATAATAATATTCTTCAGTCATTGTTTTTCGTATTCCAAGAAATCTATAAGAAGTATTCCCAACAAAGTGTAGCAAGAACTGTTTCCTGCTAATTTATGTAAACCAAGTTAGTGGGGGCGAGGTAAGTAAGCATGTTGTTTTACTTCTTCGAGTGTTTCTTTGTCTCTGGATCATAATGATGGACTCGCGTTTCATCGACAGTTACCACTGGATAAAACTCAGATGTATCTTCTTCAAAAAGGATACAACGCAACTTGGATGTTGTGATTCTCAGTCGTTTTTGGTCGACGTTCAGACATTTAGAGATCTATTTAGCTGTTAATACTTTCATATTCAAATCAGAATGAGCAATATAAAAAACACTTTCTGTTGAATTGTTCAGAGTCTCGGCTGTACGTTCCAGTCCAATTTGAAAATCATTTCATGCAGAGCCCCAACATTCTTTCAGGTAGACACAGAAACTGATCTTCCAGCATAGTGTTGAAATTGTTTTATCGCCTATATCTTTTTCGAAAATTTACTATAAATACAGTCTATTAAGTAAGAACGAGCCCGCTCGTATCCCTGAAAAAATGCGATTCAAGAAAATTTTTTGCCATCAGTGCATTTTTTGGGGTGCTAAAAATGGCACAATTACCTTAGTAAGTTATTCAATGGTCTCCTGCGTCAATAATCGCCTGACATCTTCGAGGCATGCTGTCGGCGAGATTTTCTATATACTCGCGTGGCAATGGGTCTTTCCTCTGAGCCTTCTCTTTACAAAAGACCAAACGTTTTCAATAGGGTTGGCGTCTGGCGATTGTGAGGGCCACTTTAGTATCTTATCGTGGGCCCAAGTGAGTCGCTTTGCGACGTGATTTTTCGCCCAGCAAAGGTTTCTTCAATGTACTTCGGAATTTGACATCATGAGCACGAAGATATTGTCGAATGGTCTCAGACACATTTAAACCCGATTTTCTTAATTTTGCCGCTCCTTGACGCAGCTGGACGAAAATCACATTGCAAAGTGGTTCGCTTGGGTCCATGGTAAGATACCAGAGTGGCCCTCACAATCCCTTGTATAGTGAAAGCTCAGAGGAGAGACTCTGAGGACTTTAACTCAATGCCTCACCAGATTCGAAAAAGTATCTCGTAAACAGCATGCCTCGAAGACGTCAGGCGATATTTGATGCAGGAGGCAACTTACTAAGGTAATTGGGCAGCTGTTAGCACACCAAAGAATATATTGATGGCAAAATATGTTCTCCAAATAAATACGAACGGTCACGTTCTTACTTGACAGACTGTACTGTATTCAGAGTTCTAAAAAAATGTAAAAATAATACACTGAATGTTACAATTTTTGTCAAATATCAAAAAGGATATTGATTATTTCTGTCTTTACATTGTTTTGAAACGCTACAATTTTTGTCTTTAACTCTTCAATTAATCCAGCTAGTTCAATTATAATTAACTAGCAGTGCCAGGGGCTCCGCTCGCGTGGACTTGATTCACTACTATCGTTACTGCTTATTCCTTATGTTACCTAACGTAATAAAATATCTGCCATTATTTCCCCTTATCTCCCATTATTTCTCCTTATCTCTCATTATTTCCCCTTATTTCCCATTATCTCAACTTATCTCCCATTATCTAGGCTTATCTCGACTTATCTCGACTTATCTAGACTTAATCTCGCAATATTTCTCCTTATCTCCCATTATTCCTCCTTAACTCCTATTATCTCACCATAACTCCTATTATCTAGACTTATCTCTGCTTATCTACCATTATTTCTCCTTATCTCCCATTATTTATACTTATCTCCTATTATCTCACCTTATCTCCCATTATCTAGGCTTATATCGAATTATATAGAACATAAGTATAAATTTATAAAAACACGTAAATCGGATAAGGGGTTCTTCAGTGATAAGCGAACTAACGGACAGACAGTGAGACGTTTCATTTTATATATTATAGATATCCTTTGCTACATCATATGGTTCCATATTTAATGGTTTAGCATGTTTCAAAAAAAAGCACGTAAATCGGATAAGTGGTTCTCCAGTGATAAGCGCACAAACGGACAAACAGACAGAGAGACGTTGCATTTTATATATATTATAGATATCCTTTGCTACATGATAGTGTTCCATATTTAGTGGTTTAGGCAGTGTAGTGTAAGAGAACGCGCTAGCGGCAAACTTTTTTCCGATTTGATTCACTATTATCGTCACTGCTTATTCCTCATGTTACAGAGAGACGTTGCATTTTATATATATTATAGATATAGGTTATTATTATTATACAACCTGGCCAAAGAATATATGTATGAATTTAAAAAAAGACACGTAAATCGGATAAGTGGTTCTCGCGTGATAAACGCACTAACGGACAGACAGACAGACAGAGAGACATTGCATTATATATATATATATATGTATATATATATATATATATATATATATATATATATATATATATATATATATATATATATGTATATATATATATATATATATATATATATATATATATATTTACATATATGTATGTATATATATATATATATATATATATATATATATATATATATATATATATATATATATATATATATAATATATATTATAGATTATAGATTATAGATATTCTCTGCTACATAATATTGTTCCATATTTAATGGTTTAGGCTGTGTATCGCAAGGGAACGCGCTAGCGGCATACTTTTTTCCGACTTCATTCACTATTATCGTCACTGCTCATTCCTTATGCTACCTATCATAAAATATAGCCTATAACCTGACCAGAGAACATATGTATGTTTTTAAAAAAAAAAATACGTAAATCGGATAAGTGGTTCTCCAGTGATAAGCGCACTAACAGACAGACAGACATACAGACAGACAGAGAGACGTTGCATTTTTATTTATATATATATATATATATATATATATATATATATATATATATATATATATATATATATATATATACAGTCCCTGGCCAAATTATTAGACGCACTGTATTTTTTTTAGTAATTTTATGTTTCTTAAGAGTTTTTTATGCAATAATGGTATATTTAAACTACAATATTATTGATTTTTATTTAAAAGAATTGTCGTAGACTACATATTTGTATTTATTTTTAACATATGGCAACACTGTGTTGACAAAGTGATACATGAACGTAAATAAGTACAAACCTGTATCAGTCGCGATCGGAATCGAGTCAGGTACGGACGTGTTTCTGTGGCTTTATGGACTGTGATTGTTTGTTTAACAGTTTTATACTACTCAGTTATTAGTTTATTTTGTATGCAGTGTTTTAAAAAAGTAATTGGACTATTTTCATTATGGGTAGAAAAGGCGATCTTTCACCACGTAAAAAAGCTGAAGTGAAGCCCTTGTGATTGCGAAAACATTTACAAACCGAGAAATATCACGAAGATTGGAGGTTTCTGAAGCTAGTGTACGACGCATAAAAAAGAAAATTGAGTCAGGGAAGGAATAAGGCTCGGGGGGGGGGGGGGGGGGGGGGGGGGGCGGGGCCGAGCCCGAAAAGATGCGGTTTAGAAAACCAATTTTCACTCCACGGTCAGAGAGATGTTTGAAGAAAATTTGTGTAGAAAACAGATTTGCTACCACAAAGGTAATAAAATCACAACTTCAGGATGCTAGCGTAAATGCTTCTGAGCGCACTGTTCGAAAGAAAATTGAAAGAATTAGATTTTAAGGCCTGTCGCCCCGCCAGGAAGCCCAAGTTAACAGCTGCAATGAAAGCAAAGCGCCTGAAGTGGGCCAAACAATGGCAAGACAAAGATGTGGACTTCTGGAGATCGGTAAGATACAGCAATTTAATCAATAATTGATACATTATTATCATTTTCAGTTAAATAAAGCAAATAAACATGGAAGTTTATATATTTTTCCTATTTTTGACAGGTCTGCTTCAGTGACAAAAGCACATTCGAAATTTTGCAGAATAAAGCTCAGTAATGTGCGTCGTTGTCATGGAGAAAAGTTTCATCTTGATTGTGTCGTCCCGACGGTTAAACATCCCACCAAAGTGATGATTTGGTCAGTCATCAGCGGCAAGGGCACTGGACGTCTGTACGTCGTCAAAGGAATAATGAGGCAAGATTAGTACAAAGAAGTATTACAAAATCGGTTGATTCCGCAGCTCAGAGAATGGTTTCCAAATGGGGAACCATTCACTTTTCATGCAAGATGGAGCTCTCTGCCACACTGCTCGGTCTGTTAAAGCTTTTTTTGGCAGAAAAAAAATATCCCTTTGTTGGATTGGCCCTGATATGAACCCCATTGAAAATGTGTGGGAGCTGATGAAAAAGAAGTGGCTAAAGATGTGATTACCAACAAAACCCAGCTCCTAGAAAAGAATATTCGTGTGTGGAATCATCATCCTCAAATGCAGGAGACAGTACAATCTTGCATTGATAGCATGCCGCGCAGAATTAAAGCTTTGATAGCGGCTAAAGGTGGCTCAACTAAATATTGACTTTTACTAACATTAATTTCACTTTTCTTTAAAACTTAATAAACTTATGCTTTTCTAAATTAATGCTGTTTTATTTATGTCAAATAAATAGGTAATTGATTGGATAATATAAAAATAAAAAACAAATCAATTTAAAATAATAAAACGGTACAATATCACTCGGTAATTAATATTTTACATGAAATCTTGCAGTGCGTCTAATAATTTGGCCAGGGACTGTATATATATATATATATATATATATATATATATATATATATATATATATATATATATATATTATAGAAGATAACTCTGTACGATACTGTAGCTAGTAGATCGCCGCGTCGTGTATACTTTGTCCGTAAAAAATCTGCACATCGTTTCCATACTATCGATTCAACGTTATACCATCACCACATTTTAGCTTGCAGTGTCCACTGCAAAAACTACAATTTATTTAATATTTATTTACTATTCGCGCACAAATGTGCGAAATAATATATGTCTGGGATTCGAGTTATTTTAGACAAGCCGTTATTTTAACAGTTATTATTTAGATAATTTATAATCCCGTGAGAGAGAATTGGTAGTTTATAAATTTTTAAAATGTTTAATAAATTTCTAACGACGTGAATAATACAATAATGGTAATTGTATTGTAAAAAAAAACAATTTTAGTTAGTCAAATTAAAAGAAACTGTTCATTTCCGTTATCCAGTACATCTTTTTTTTTGGTAGAATTTCACGGAATCTTGTCTTTAATGGGCGGAACCTAAAATTAGAGCAATCAATAATGAACGCATATAATGCTAATGGAGAAAAGGCACAAAGAACAGAAAAATGAAAAAACATCTTGTCAACGGAACATATTCAGGATTAAATGCAAGAATAAAACAAAGACTATTGTCTCTTCAATACTAACTAATTCATTTCTGTGCTCTCATAATAATACCAACTTGTTGGTAATATCCATTAAAGAAATCAAAATGTACCTTTTGTACCAATATTAATACGACAAAAATATAAATATGAAAAACGAGCCAAGTTCTATTACCAACTTCTTTAGTTACAAAACGCTCATAATAGACCACGCCCTTCTGGTCCCACCAAACACAGAGCATCGTCTTTCTGCCAAAGCCATTCGGTCTTGCGGTCGAAGTGGATGGTGCGCCTGGGTCTACTCATGATTTTTTGCTCAAAATAAATCCACTTTTCATCCGCTGTAACTATACGATGCAAAAACGACTTCCTTTTGTACCGAGCGAGCAAAACGTCATACGTGTTTTTGCGCTTTTCCATTTGCCTGTGGTTCAACTCATGTGGGACCCATCTACCGGATTCTGAATTTTTCCCATCTCTCGTAGCCGATTGGAAACAGCTTGTTGACTAACGCCCAATTGCTCGGCGAGTTGTTTTTGTGCTTGCGAATCATCTTCGGCCAACAATGCTTGCAATTCTACATCTTCGTATTTTTTTGGCGGTTTTCCACGTTCTTTGTCTGCAACATCGAAGTCACCACTTTTGAAACGCCGAAACCATCGTTCACACGTATCTTGCGATAGAGCATGTGCACCATAAGCTTCTCGAAGTAATCGGTATGATTCAACAGCAGTTTTTTTCAAATGAAAACAAAAAATTAATGCTGTCCGCGAGTGCTCTTTGTTCGATATAAACTTCGACATATTGAACACAACAACACAACACTATACACACACTTTTCCAGTTTATCACTCGTGCGCGTCACTTGTTGATAATACAACAAAATGGCGCGGTGTCAAATCTTCATAGCAAAAACTGCATTGTTGCACCAACTGTTGGTTGAAATCCGCATTTCATATTTGTACACCTGGTATAGAACGAAAACTTAGAAACAGGATGGGGCCACATCACACGCGATTTTTTTAAAAATAATACAAAGAAAAATGTGCGCAAGTATTACATTATATAAATTTTTGAACTCGTGTTTTTACAAGCTTTGATTTGACACCCCACTCGATGACCTGGTAAAAATGTTTTTTTTTGATTTCCGATTTTACCCCCAAAACTAACCTTACTTTTAAAACTACACGGCTCTGATGCAGCCATCAATTCCTATATTAGTGCTAAATTTCGCCTTTTTGTGTCAAATAGTTTCGGAGAAAATCGGGGGTGATAGATGGACAGCCCTCGGTATAGAGGTCAATATTAGTACTATGTCACCTATCTTCGCGATTTCAGAAAGGATTATACTCCGGTCTCACCATGGGGAATGTAACTAATAGCCAGAAATAATAATAAATACAGTAAATATTTTAATTTGTGAAAAATATGTAAAAAAAAAATATATAATGACTTATCAGAACAGTAAAATAGGTCTTTAGTTCTTATATAAAAAGCATGTGTGTCCAAGAGAAAAGTACAACCCTGGCGTTTCATCTATGAAACACCAACCTAGAATATGCCATGTTTTGCTCCAAATCAGAGCTCATCAATTAACTTAGATGAAAACGCAAATGCAACACAACCGTAACATCGGCAGGGTTCCCATTAAAATTGCTTTTTATTCTTACAGTTACTGCTAAACATCCAAAAGTGATATTAGCACTCTATTTTAACAGTTACTGCTAAACATTTAATAGAGATCTTAGTACTCTATTCGTTTTAGGCGTCAAAGGTCCAAAATCTAATTTTGTCTATCGTGATTAACAGTTGTGTCCATTCACACCGGATGGCGCTGAGGATTGTACGTCACTTTTATGTGTATGCTTTTTAAATTTCCCCTAATGTTTCGGTTGTGTTGCTATTGCCTCTTTACCTGGTATAGCTGAGAAGCTCTATTATGGAGGGAAATATAGGATATCCTACTTTGATATTTTATAGATTTCACTCCCGGGTTGTCCATTATTCTTGGGCGCTTATACTTTTAATACAGAGGCAAAACTTACTTGGTCTGATAAGCCATTATTCCGTTCCGTACGGAACACTTACAAGATTTACTTTGGTGTCTGTCCGTCCATCAGTCACGGACGATTTTCTCCGAAACTACTTGACAAAGAAAGTTGAAATTTGGCACTACTATAGGTTTTGAAAGTTAAATTTTGACATAAGGGATTAGTTTTGGAGGGTAAAATCGGAAGTGAGTTTTTTTTTTACCAAGTCATCGAGTGGGATGCCAAATGAAAACTTGTAAAAACACAAGTTCAGAAATATATATAATGTAATACTTACGCACACGTTTTCTTTGTATTATTTTTTAAAAAATTGAGAAAAATCACTGTCCCCCCTTATCTAGAAAAGTAGTGATAAAAAAATTTGAAAAAATAACAAAAATTTTTATTCTAATAGCAATCAACGTAAGGAATACTAATTGCGCAAGTCGGACTTACATTTTTACATACAGATGCTATATATTTACTTTGTTAATAACCAGAAAAGTTGGTTTAGCAACATCATTTGAAATAATTTCCTTAGAAATTCATTTCCAAAAGTCCCGATATAACTTGAAACTTGTAGAGATATCTCAACCTTAAGTTTACAGTAACAATACTTGCTCCATAGAACGATTAAAAAAATCTGGCTCGAAATGGCAGCACTCACGGAACCAACGTGTCGAGCAGTGAAAATTATTAGAATATTTTTGTGGGATACCTTAAATATCGTTGGGAAGATTTTTAAACTTGTGAACAATAATGTAAAACGAATTATATAGTAAAACAATTTAGTAACATTTTACAATTACAACTACAATTTACAGTGATTCAAAGATTAAATTATATTCTCACCTCAGACAAAGTGACCCAAATTTATCTTCATAATTTAATTAAAAACCAGTTTTTCAGAAAAACGAACACATCTATGGAAACTGTAAATAAACGCATTTTAATTAAAAATCATCAATTTTTATAAAAGCTCCTACCTCCTATATTAAGCAGCTTTTAATTAAGCTCCACTCAAATGTAAATTATGACAAATTAGCCTTCTTAAAATGAAACTCGGCTTTTACGTATAATTGCTGCTTACTTTAAATATTACCTTTTGTGCTAGCTTTAGTTAAATAAAGCAGAAAGAAGAAAGAAACATAACACTAACAATGTAACAAAAATAGAGACAATGACTGCTCTTCTAACCTTAGGAAATAAAAACGAGAAATACCAAGAGTGAAACCCACACGACATGTAAATATTTAATACTGTTAGTGTTCCGTACGGAATACTTGTAAGATCAGTGCAGTGTCAGTCAGTCCGTTTGTCTGTCCGTCTGTCACAACCGATTTTCTGCGAAACTATCTGACACAGAATGTTGAGATTTCGGATTAATATCGGAATTGATGGCCTCATCAGAGCCGTGTAGTTTTAAAAATTACATTTTGAGTTAAGAGGTTGTTTTAGGGGGATGAAATTGGAAGTGAAGAAGAAAAAAAAATTTTTTTAACAGATCATCGAGTGGGGTGTCAAATGAAAGATTGTAAAAAAACACGAGTTCAAAAATATATATAATGTGATACATGCGCACACTTTTCTTTGAATTATTTTTTTAAAATTGTGAAAAATCACTGTTCCCCTTATCTCGAAAAGTACGGATCAGAAAATTTTGAAAAAATTCTGGAACAGGGTGTAGATTGAATGGAAATTATTATGAGTGCATTACCTTCAATAATTTATCAAGTACACGTACCAGGTGTACAAGTATGAAATGCGGATTTCAGACAACAGATGGTGCACTAATGCAGTTTGTGCCATAAAGATTTGACACTGCGCCATTTTGTTGTATCATCAACAAGTGTTAGACGCGCACGAGTGATAAATTGGAAAAGTGTGTGCATATTGTTGTGTTGTTGTGTTCAATATGTCGAAATTTATACCGAACAAAGAGAATTCGCGGACAACATTAATTTTTTTATTTCATTTGAAGAAAATTGCTGTTGAATCATACCGATTACTTCGAGAAGCTTATGGTGTACATGATCCATCGCAAGATAGGTGTGAACGATGGTTTAGGCGTTTCAAAAGTGGTGACTCCGATGTGGAAAACCGCCAAAAAAATACGAAGATGTGGAATTGCAAGCTTTGTTGGACGAAGATGATTCGCAAACACAAAAACCGCTCGCCGAGCAATTGGGCGTTAGTCAACAAGCTGTTTCCAATCGGCTACGAGAGATGGGAAAGATTCAGAAGAACGGTAGATGGGTACCACATGAGTTGAACGACAGGCAAATTTTGCTCACTCGGTATAAAAAGGAAGTCGATTTTTTGCATCGTATAGTTACAGGGAATGAAAAGTGGATTTATTTTGAAAATCCCGAGCGCAAAAAATCATGGGTAGACCCAGGCGCACCATCCACATCGACCGCAAGACCGAATCGCTTTGGCAGAAAGAAGATGCTCTATGTTTGGTGGGACTAGAGGGGCGTGGTCTATTATGAGCCGTTTAAAACCAGGGGAAACGGTTAATACTAAACGTTACCAACAACAATTGACCGATTTGAACTGTTCGCTGCGTGAAAAAAAGGCCAGAATACCGAAAGAGGCAACACAAAGTCATTTTTCTTCATGATGATGGTCCATCACATACGGCAAAACCAGTTCGCGACACGTTGAAAGCATTCAGCTGGGAAGTTCCATCTCATGCGGCTTACTCACCAGACTTGGCTCCTTCCGATTACCACTTGTTTGCATCGATGGGTCACGCACTTGCTGAGCAGCGCTTTGGTTCATACGAAGATGTGAAAAATGGCTCGATGAATGGCTCGCAGCAAAAGGGGAAGATTTTTACTGGCGTGGTATTCACAAATTGCCTCAAAGATGGAAAAAAGTATAACAAGCAATGGAGCATACTTTGAATAAAGCACTTTTTATCATTCTTCCGAATTTAACATGTTTTTTTAGAAAAAAAGTCCGCATTTCATACTTGTACACCTTGGTATACAAAAAAGTTAAAAATTTGAAAGTCATCAGTTTTTAGTCAAGACCGGAAAAAAAACTTTGTTGAAAACTCATTTGGGGTATGTTTTGTGAAGTCACTGATTACTTTGTACCTCTGTAACAAAAATTTTTATCTTAAAAACGTATGGAACCCTAATTGCGCAATTCCGATTTGCACTTGGCGGGTTATTTTTACATAACCCTATATACATTTACAATAAAAAAATACTATAACTATTCAGTATATTTTGTTTCTTTTTTATACTGATTTAGCTTATTCATAGACTTGATTTATAATTTTCAATTTTCTTGATCTCTTTCTCAGAGCTTTTATATAATAAAGTTATTTTTAAAAATATGCTTCGAACTGCTTTTAAAATTCTAATTTTTTATCTGTCGGTAGATACCAGAAAATGCTTTGCCATGCCTCAGTTTAATTACTGTGTCGCTGTGTATTTCGCTGGTTTTGATGTTTCATCAATAGTGCTTCAAAAAATAATGTCTACGATTAATTTATGGTATTAGGAGAAAAAAAAATATCGTTCCGCTTCTTATTAAATTAAGTGCATGTGTATTACTTTTGCTTCAAAATTTCGAAGTTTTTAACAGCTGATTTTCCTCCTATTTCTTTATCCATTTTTTTTGCCTCCCTCTTAATCTACTATTTTTGTTTTCTTACTAAATAAAATTTTTGCTATTTTGTATATTTTCTTTTCAATTTTGCTTGTTTATGCACTTCACATATTAATTTGAATGAAATACTCTACGCCTAGTGCAAATCTTTAGAATGGTTTAGGCCCTAAAATGTATTTAGATACTATCATTTGTTATAATTGATGGAAGATTCCTTAAGTTTACAGGTAAAAAATAAAAGCATATTTTAAATACATAAATTCCACTACTATCCCTATTTTACTACTGCAATTAGTTGACTATTTCTATATTTGCATGCTTCACAATAACTAACAAAGAACTTGTTTCTTCTTAACAATTAAAAATTTTATAGTCAAAATGTAATGCATTACATATAGGTCAGAAATTAGATGCGAAAAACACGCATAAAAATAACACTGTTTTCGTGTTTAATTGAACAAACTGTAACAAAAACTAATTGTCACTAATTTTCGGCAGGATTAATGAAATAATTAGGGTACTTCATGCATTACCAATTTATACTATTTCACAAAAAAAAGAAACATTATTTTTGCAGTAGGTTTTAATACGTAAAGAAATGGTATTGACTTCGACATTTAACTTTCTTTTAAAACTCCCTCTCTGTCTCATTTAAGCATTCTAAGTTACGTAGTTTAGTAGAATTTCCACGTCAGAAAAAGAGCCTATTACCTAGTATTATTACGGTTATTAGCAATACTTCAAAATATCTAGATTATGACATACATACAAACTAAACAATAATTAAAGAAAACATAATCATTAAATGAAGCAAGAAAATCAAGAAAACAATCCCAAACACCGCTAAAAAAACGGAAATATTAATTTAAAGGAAAGAGATAAAATCCATGCGTAATTTTAACTAGGGAATGGTATGTTCGACGTGGGCACCTTGTATGCATTTCCCTAAGTTAATGAAGAAAGCCCTTTGAACTCTAAATAACATGCCGGGATTATTCCTTATTTCAGCACAGTGAAAGAAAATTCTTTCTAATAGCTCTTCTCTAGTTTGTACAGGAGTCGAATAAACAAGATATTTAAAGTGGCCCCATAGTCTACGGGATTTAGACCTGGTGATTGAGGTGGCCACGGGAATGGCCCACCCCGAACTAAGCAAGGATTAAGAAACTGGTTATCTAAATATCCCCTAGCAATGTTGCTGAAATGTGGTGGTGCACCGTCGTGCATTAACCATATATTGTTGCGAATATGTAACGGAACTTCTTCTAATAAATTACACAGTGCAACACGAAAAAAAATAACCATATACGGACACCACCACGTGATAATAGACCAAAAAAAAAAGACCCGTGTCTCCCAGTTTTTCCGAAAGTCATGTACCCCCCAAAGATTTGAGGCCTGGGTGTAATTTTTGCAAAAAACTCATCATATTCTGAGGCTCATATCTTGCATAATTCAAACCGTTCGGAATTTTAATTTACTTTCTGTGGCAAAGTTGTAGCCCTTGTCATAAGGAACAAAAATTGTGAACATTTAAAGTAAAAAAAAACTTCATCTTCAAGATCAAAATAGCTAAAAACTGTAAAAAATTCGATTTTTTTTACCTTTTTTTCCCTGTTTAGGCCCATAGATAGCAAACCGTTCAAAATTCAAGGAAACAATCAACTACGAAAATGTAGCTAAGATCTTAGTAAACAACTTTCTAGAATATATGAACTTCCTAGGAATGATTCTTAACACTGTTTAGGTAGCCGCAAAAGTTAAAATTTTCCCGAAAAATCTACTTTTTTAAAGTTTTTTGCGATTTTGATCTGGAAGATTTTTTGGATTTTATATGTTCACAATTTTTGTTCTTTATGACAAGAGCTACAACTTTGCTTCAGAAAGTAAATCAAAATTCCGAACGGTTTGCAAGATATGAGCCTGAGAATATGATCAGTTTTTTGCAAAAATGACACCTGGGAGCCTCGGGTAAAAAAAGACCCGTGTCTCCCAGTTTTGCTCCAAGTAATGCATTTTTTTTTTTTATGAGGCCCCAAAGATTTGGGGCCTCGGTGTCATTTTTGCAAAAAAACTGATCATATTCTCAGGCTCATATCTTGCAAACCGTTCGGAATTTTTAATTTACTTTCTGTGCAAAGTTGTAGCCCTTGTCATAAGGAACAAAAATTGTGAACATTTAAAGTAGAAAAAACTTCATCTTCAAGATCAAAAATAGCAAAAAACTGTAAAAAAATTCGATTTTTTTTACCTTTTTTTTCCCTGTTTAGGCCCATAGCTAGCAAACCGTTCAAAATTCAAGGAAACAATCAACTACAAAAATATAGCTAAGATCTTAGTAAACAACTTTCTAGAATATATGAACTTCCTAGGAATGATTCTTTAACACTGTTTAGGTAGCCGCAAAAGTGAAAATTTTCCCGAAAAATCTACTGTTTTAAAGTTTTTTGCGATTTTGATCTGGAAGATTTTTTGGATTTTATATGTTCACAATTTTTGTTCTTTATGACAAGAGCTACAACTTTGCTTCAGAAAGTAAATCAAAATTCCGAACGGTTTGCAAGATATGAACCTGAGAATATGATCAGTTTTTTGCAAAAATGACACCTGGGAGCCTCGGGTAAAAAAAGACCCGTGTCTCCCAGTTTTGCTCCAAGTAATGCATTTTTTTTTTATGAGGCCCCAAAGATTTGGGGCCTCGGTGTCATTTTTGCAAAAAACTGATCATATTCTCAGGCTCATATCTTGCAAACCGTTCGGAATTTTAATTTACTTTCTGTGGCAAAGTTGTAGCCCTTGTCATAAGGAACAAAAATTGTGAACATTTAAAGTAAAAAAAACTTCATCTTCAAGATCAAAATAGCAAAAAACTGTAAAAAATTCGATTTTTTTTTACCTTTTTTCCCTGTTTAGGCCCATAGCTAGCAAACCGTTCAAAATTCAAGGAAACAATCAACTACAAAAATGTAGCTAAGATCTTAGTAAACAACTTTCTAGAATATATGAACTTCCTAGGAATGATTCTTAACACTGTTTAGGTAGCCGCAAAAGTGAAAATTTTCCCGAAAAATCTACTTTTTTAAAGTTTTTTGCGATTTTGATCTGGAAGATTTTTTGGATTTTATATGTTCACAATTTTTGTTCTTTATGACAAGAGCTACAACTTTGCTTCAGAAAGTAAATCAAAATTCCGAACGGTTTGCAAGATATGAGCCTGAGAATATGATCAGTTTTTTGCAAAAAATGACACCGAGGCCCCAAATCTTTGGGGCCTCATAAAAAAAAAATGCATTACTTGGGGCAAAACTGGGAGACACGGGTCTTTTTTTACCCGAGGCTCCCAGGTGTCATTTTTGCAAAAAACTGATCATATTCTCAGGCTCATATCTTGCAAACCGTTCGGAATTTTGATTTACTTTCTGAAGCAAAGTTGTAGCTCTTGTCATAAAGAACAAAAATTGTGAACATATAAAATCCAAAAAATCTTCCAGATCAAAATCGCAAAAAACTTTAAAAAAGTAGATTTTTCGGGAAAATTTTAACTTTTGCGGCTACCTAAACAGTGTTAAGAATCATTCCTAGGAAGTTCATATATTCTAGAAAGTTGTTTACTAAGATCTTAGCTACATTTTCGTAGTTGATTGTTTCCTTGAATTTTGAACGGTTTGCTATCTATGGGCCTAAACAGGGAAAAAAAGGTAAAAAAAATCGAATTTTTTTACAGTTTTTAGCTATTTTGATCTTGAAGATGAAGTTTTTTTTACTTTAAATGTTCACAATTTTTGTTCCTTATGACAAGGGCTACAACTTTGCCACAGAAAGTAAATTAAAATTCCGAACGGTTTGCAAGATATGAGCCTCAGAATATGATGAGTTTTTTGCAAAAATTACACCCAGGCCTCAAATCTTTGGGGGCCCATAAAAAAAAAAGTGCATGACTTTCGGAAAAACTGGGAGACACGGGTCTTTTTTTTTTTTGGTCTACTATCACGTAGTGGGGTCCGTATATGGTTATTTTTCCATAACTTAAAAAATTACACACAGTGAATTATTTAAAATCATCTCGAAGAAAATTGCAAATATTTCTCACCATTTAGCCGCCCGTCAATGACACATGGTCCAATCAAATATTTCCTGATAATTCCCATCCAGACATTTATCAAAAATTTATGTTGGTTTTTAGTCTGAATTATCGCATGTGGGTTATCCTCATCCCATAAGTAAAGATTATGGGAGTTTATTACACCATCCCTAGAAAATCCCGATTCACCTGTAAAAATTACTTTGCTTACAAATGTATTATCTTCTCGTTGCTTTTGTAGAAACCAATTAGCGAATTTTCTACTCGTGCAGGATAATCATCGGGTGACATAGAATGAATTTTTTAGAAATGGTAGGGATGGAGTAATTGCTCTTGAAGTACCCCCTATACACCAACGATTTGTAAGTATGAAGTGGTGCTGCCAATTTCCTTACACTATTAATTGGATCGTTTGTTATTAGGTCCAAAATATTCTCTTCCGTTTCAATGGTATGAGCAGTTCTTGGACGACCTACTCCTTCCGGTTTTGGTATAAGATTACCTAAAAGATATCCAATAATAAGCACACAATTTGAAAAAGCAAGACACAAGATTCCGCAGATTGCGATCAACTCGTTCTATAGTTCTGCGATCAGGCAAGTATAGATCAGGAAAATCGTTCTCCGTAAAGGCGAGCCGCTTCACTAGCGTTACCAGAAGCTAAGCCATACATTAAATGCATATCCACATACTCGATAAAAGTAAAATTTGACAAAATGAAATTGACCGCAATTTTTTGAACTTTCAGATTTGACTTGTGTGTTGACATTTGATTATCATTGCACCTGGCAGAAGCCAGGTAATAGGCTCTTTTTCTGACATCGAAATTTTTTATCGATTTTAACTCGGAATTGGTGCGTCTAATCGTGTTAAACTAAGAGTACCTTCTTTTCGCCAAATATCTCAAGCTTTCCTAATCCGAAGCGAAAATGCAATACAAGTTATTGTACAAAAAGTTAAGTCCATTTTTACCAAGCCCTCTACTACTTTTGACGCACCAGTTGAATTATCGACGATTATAAGGTAAAATTCCAATTCAGCACATAAACTTTACTTTAGAACTTTTATCTTTAACGGTTTCTGAAATATTCAATGAAAACTTATCTTCAGGCTCCCATTTGGGTGGCTGTAGCTTCCTAACGAGGGAAGATAGGAGACATTTTTATAGGAATTTCTGTTCTTATTTTGGTTCAATCCTTCAATTTGGACCATACCTTTTGGGTCACCCTGTATATATATATATATATATATATATATATATATATATATATATATATATATATATATATATATATATATATATATATATATATATATGATAAGATATAACGATTCGTACTTGGTATGTTAGGAATATGGAATCTTTGGCATAATGACACTATTCAGTATATATCACCACTATACCAAAAACTCTATTTTTGCACCCCGACGCGCGTTTCGCTAAACATGTTAACTTCATAAGTCATAGTCAATCCTCGCTCCTGATGAAGCTAACATGGTTAGCGAAACGCGAGTCGAGTGCAAAAATAGTGTTTGGTGTAGTGGTGATATATACTGAGTAGTCGTACTTGGTAGTCTATCGAAGGCTGACTCGCTGCAGCCATACCTGTCGACAGAGTGGTTAGCAAACTGCCAACACTTTATCGCAGGTAGCGTTATTTTTCTAGGGATCCCCTCAGGCATATGTAGTTCAATGTAAAACAGCTGAAATATTTCAGTAGTCTACACACTCTTCTCTTATTCGTCAAATACATCCCGTACTGGCTAAAGTACTACTTCTGTTCTCGTGTTTGTCGATCCTAGCCCAACTGATGAGCCATGATACGGCAAAACTAGTCTCGGGTTGGTTTTGACAAATAAGAGAATAGTGGATAGACGCTGAAATATGGGCTTTCGTCTGTTATATATATGTATATACATATATATATATATATATATATATATATATATATATATATATATATATATATATATATATTACTTAAAATGATTTTAGTAAATTAATCAGATAGTATATGAAATTCCCTGCAGACTGTAAAGGTGTCTAAGTAGGTCAAACTAGTCAATCTAGAATCAATGGCCAAAACATAATAAAAGAAATAAAACCGCACTTACCGAGTCATACAATAGAACAAAACATAGAATTGATTTCGAAAACACGAAGATTTTTAAGAAATGAAAGCCAGGAAAAAAAAACGCTAATTTTATGAAATGATTGAAATACGAAAAAATCAAAACGCCACACAAAGCATTTAAGTAAAATTTATTACAACTTATTTGAACAATAAAATATTACAGAACCACCAAGTATATACCATAAAAAGTTAACACAAAGCTAAAAAAAAACCCAATTGTGGTAAGCAAAATTTCGAACTTTGCTTCAGTCATTATCCTCTATCTGTTATGTGTAAAACTGTTTAAAATATGTGTAATTTATGTACCCCAAGGATGTTATGTCCATATTTATTTTAATCATCCGACAAAAATGGGACCTACCGGGATACTTGTTTAAGGTAAACCTAATTTTTAAAAACGTAATTCAGCATATTCTATTCGAAAGAGGGTTAGGTGACTAATAAAATTAAAAAAAAAGAATATTAAATAATAATCACCATAGTTTTAGTTGGACCAAATCCCAACATAAATAAATATATATATATATATATATATATATATATATATATATATATATATATATATATATATATATATATAGCCATAATGGATGATATACTTCGGGCTGCTGATCGTGGTGAATCGTCAACTTTACTCCTTTTGGATTACAGTAAAGCATTTGATACTGTAGATTATAGTCTCCTCTGTGCAAAGCTTCATTATTACTGCTTCTCTGACGAGGCAGTAGAGCTCCTCCGGAGCTATTTGATGAATAGGAGACAAGTATTATTAAGATAGATGACAAGACTTCGCAGCCTGGGGTCAGAAACAGTGGCGTACCACAGGGCTCTATTCTGGACGATTACTTTTTATGATATATACCATGGATCTGGTTGAATCAGTTAATGGCAATTGCTTAATCCATCAGTTTGCTGATGATACACAGGTGTATGCTAGTTACAATAGGGATAATGCTGAGCAAGTTTTCCATCGTTTGAATGCCACACTCAAGAATATTCAGTCATATTCGGAGAGGCAGAGTCTTAAGTTGAATCCATCTAAATCAGCTTTAAGGAGCTTATATCGGAATAGAACTATTTTGTCCAGAGACGTAAGGAAGAGGCTCTGCGAAGCATTAGTCTTGAGTCATGTTAATTATGCGGATGTGGTTTTTGGGCCATGTCTCGATGTGCGTTCCAGTTCCAGAATACAAAGATTCAGAACTCTTGTGTTAGGTTTATTTGTGGATTGCGGAAGAGAGATCATGTTTCTCCCCAATTGGTGGGGCTGGGCTGGCTCAATATGTTTAGCAGGCGAAAATTGCACATGGCGGTGTTTGTTCATAGAGTTTTGGCAACGGGTTGTCTTCTCTATCTTAGACAGAAATTGAGGCATCGGGTAGATGTGCACGGTTTAAATACTAGAAACATTCATCTTTTAGAAATACCAAAGCACAGAAAGGCGATCTTTGAAAGATGTTTCAGCTGTGCTGCAGTGAGTGTTCACAATTCGGTACCGCACGCTATTCAAAGCAGGTCAGTTAATGATTTCAAACTAAGGTATAAGAAATTTTTCCTCGGGGATGCAGCTTAACTTTTATTTTTATTCTTATTTCTATTAGTCCTAACTTTTGGCGATGGATTGCCGTTGTCTTCTCCTTCACTTCTGTACATTACGTTATGTTTGCTTTTTTGCTGATTAATTATTGTATGTTGTATCTTTTTTCTTCCAGTACTATGTTATCTTGTATTTTTATTTTATATTATCGTTATTATTATTTTTTTTTTCTCTATAATGATGTAATGTTATTGTAAGTATTTTTTATTTAGTATTTAGGCATTACTTGAATGTTGTATTATTGAATTTGTATTTTTATATTTGTTTTTTTATTTCTTTGTATCTTGTATGCTTAGCTACTGTCTCAGTTGAGATGAGCAGTTCTTAACTGGACTTCGCCGATTTAAAAATAAAGACCTTTTATTATTATAATATATATATATATATATATATATATATATATATATATATATATATATATATATATATATATATAATATATATAAAATGCAACGTCTCTCTGTCTGTCTGTCTGTCTGTCTGACCGTTAGTGACCTTATCACTGGAGAACCACTTATCCGATTTACGTACTTTTTTTTTTTAAAACATACATATGTTCTCTGGCCAGGTTATAGGCTATATTTTATTACGATAGGTAGCATAAGGAATGAGCAGTGACGATAATAGTGAATGAAGTCGGAAAAAAGTTTATCGCTAGCACGTTCCCTTGCAATACACAGTCTAAACCATTAAATATGGAACAATATTATGTAGTAGAGAATATCTAGAATCTATAATATATATAAAATGCAATGTCTCTCTGTCTGTCTGTCTGTCCACTGGTGCGTTTATCACGCGAGAACCACTTATCCGATTTACGTCTTTTTTTAAATTCATACATATATTCTTTGGCAGGTTATATAATAATAATAATAAGCTATACCTATAATATAAACAAACTGCAACCTCTCTCTGTCTGTCTGTCTGTCCGTTAGTGCGTTTATCCCTCGAGAACCACTTATCCGATTTACGTGATTGTTTAAATTCGTACATATGTTCTCTGACCAGGTTTTAGATATATATTTTATTACATCTATAATATATATAAAATGCAACGTCTCTCTGTCTGTCTGTCTGTCTGTCTGTCCGTTAGTGCGCCTATCACTGAAAAACCACTTATCCGATTTACGTACTTTTTTTTTAAAACATACATATGTTCTCTCGCCAGGTTATAGGCTATATTTTATTTCGATAGGTAGCATAAAGAATGAGCAGTGACGTAAAATAGTAAATGATGTCGCAAATAAGTTTGCCGTTAGCGCGTGCCTTTGCAATACACAGCCTAAACCATTAAATATGGAACAATATTATGTATCTGTATATGTATAATCTATAATATATATAAAATGCAATGTCTCTCTGTCTGTCTGTCTGTCCATTAGTGCGTTTATCACGCAGGAACCACTTATCAGAATTACCTGTCTTTTTTTAAATTCATGCATATATTCTTTGGCCAGGTTATATAATAATGAAAATAATCTAAATCTATAATATATATAAAATGCAATGTTTGTCTGTCTGTCTGTCTGTCTGTCCGTTAATGCGCTTATCCCTCGAGAACCACTTATCCGATTTACGTGATTTTTTAAATTCATACATATGTTCTCTGACCAGGTTATAGGGATATATTTTATTACATCTATAATATATATAAAATGCAACGTATTCTGTCTGTCTGTCTGTCCGTTAGTGCGCTTATCACTGGAGAATCACTTATCCGATTTTCGTATTTTTTTTTTTTAAACATACATATCTTCTCCGGCCAGGTTATAGGCTATATTTTATTACGATAGGTAGCATAAGGAATGAGCAGTGACAATAATAGTAAATGAAGTCGGACAAAGTTTGCCCCTAGCGCGTTCTCTAGCAATACACAGTCCAAACTATTAAATATGGAACAATATTATGTAGCAGAGAATATCTATAATATATATAAAATGCGATGTCTCTCTGTCCGTCTGTCTGTCTGTCTGTCCGTCCGTTAGTGTGCTTATCACTGCAGAACTACTTATCCGATTTACGTGCTTTTTTTTAACCATACGTATGTTCTCTGGCCAGGTTATAGGCTACATTTTATTAGGTGACATAAGGAATAAGCAGTGACGATAATAGTGAATTAAGTCGGAGAAAAGTTTGCCGCTAGCGCGTTCTCTTGCAATACACTCCCTAAAGCATTAAATATGGAACAATATCATGTAGCAAAGAATACAAATATATATAAAATGCAACGTCTCTCTGTCTGTCTGTCTGTCCGTTAGTGCGCTTATCACTCGAGAACCACTTATCCGATTTACGTGTTTTTATAAATTTATACATATGTTCTATATAATTCGATATAAGCCTAGATAATGGGAGATAAGGTGAGATAATTGGAGATAAGGAGAAATAATGGGAGATAAGTCGAGATAAGCCTCGATAATGGGAGATAAGGTGAGATAATGGGAGATAAGTATAAATAATGGGAGATAAGGAAAGATAATGGGAGATAAGCAGAGATAAGTCTAAATAATGGGAGTTATGGTGAGATAATGGGAGATAAGGAGAAATAATGGGAGATAAGGAGAAATAATGGGAGATAAGGCGAAATAATGGGGGGAGATAAGTCGAGATAAGCCTAGATAATGGGAAATAAGGAGAAATAATGCGAGATAAGGAGAAATAATGGGAGATGAGCAGAGATAAGCCTAGATAACGGAAATTATGTAGAGATAATGGGAAATAAGGAGAAATATTGGGAGATAAGGAGAAATAATGGGAGATATTTTATTACGTTGGGTAACATAAAGAATAAGCAGTGACGATAGTAGTGAATCAAGTCCACCGCGAGCGGAGCCGCGGGCCCGGCCAGTATATATATATATATATATATATATATATATATATATATATATATATATATATATATATATATATATATATATATATATATATATATGTAGCTGTTATGTATAACTTGAAAAGGAATAATTTGTTTTCAGTCAGTTTTCTTTATCCTGTAAGTATAGGGTGATCATTTTTAGACGCCCCGCCCTGATTGGAGATTTGTTAGATATTCTTTTTTTTAAATGTAGAATTGTATAGTGCATGTCGAAGAGTAAACTGACGTATTTGACATTTGGTAGTGAAAACGACACTGGGCCCCAAGACGCCAAACAACTTTTATTTTCCATCAACACACCTTTGGTAAAACGGCATTGAAAAGCCGTAATGGTTTTGAACATTTTTACTTAAATTGTTTCTTTCTAGTTTGTTTTGCACAAAAGTCATGCAGTTAAAATATTATTTTTTGGTCATCGCCGTTGCCATGGATCGTATGTCACGTTTGGCGGTTTTCAAACAATTTATCTAGTAGGCGGCTGCCATACTTTAATCTGACAGTAATTATAATAATATTAATTACTAAGCTGTTGAGGTTTTTTCATTTAATAAAATATCTTTGTACAATAAAAAAGAAGGATACATTATTTTTAATAAAACTACAAAGAAACATATGCTTTCTTGAAATAAGGGGATATATTTTCTAATAAAACTGATAGAGTATTAACCAAGAAATAAGGGAATCTATTTCCAGTTAGTGTTCCTTCAAAAAAGTATAGTCCATCCAAATGTCTCCCAATTATCCCACATCGTATATTAACGCCAACATAGCTTGATTCTGAGTTTCATTAACATTGTATGGATTCGCGTCATCCCAGTAATGGCAATTTTTTCTGTTAGGTTTGCAGTTATTGACAAAATGACTTTCATCTATCCATAATATATGATTCAGAAAATAACGTTCTTCATGATATTTAATCATCATTTGTGCTACAAAACTCAGTTGTAGATACGCATGAAATTGTGTTAATAACTGAAGATTATGCATTTTATAGTCATGATATTTGTTAGCTTTAAGATATTTCTGAATAGCGCCATAAGATACATTCAATTGCCTGCTTGCTTGTCTGGTTAAATTATGTGGATGGTTCTGAAAAGATCGTATAATTTCGGCTACTTTTGCACCTGTTAAAACAGTTTTTCGTTTAGAAATACCTTTTCTACCCAGAAGATACATCCATATTGCTCCTCAAATTTCACTCTAATCGAAAAAAAATAGTGTGATCTGGGATATACCCGTCGGGGGTAACGTTCTAGATACAGTCTAGCAGCTTCCCGAGAATTTCTTCTTGCTTCTCCATAAATAAGAATCATATCTACTTTTTCAGCGTGGCAAACCACTTCAACCAGAAGCTATTAGCACACTGTTTACTTAGTTTAACTCTATTGAATTGAATAGGTGTGCAAATAAGACTTGTCAGATTAATGTATGACAGTCGCCTGCTAGATAAATTATTTGAAAACCGCCGAACGTGGCATAAAATTCATGGCAACTGCAATGACCAAAAAATAATATTTTAGAGGGTTCTTGCTGCATAACTTTTTTGCAAAACAAACTAGAGAAAAATAGTATGACGAAACAAATTAGGGCTACCAACGCCGTTTTACAAAAGGTATGTCGATAGAAAAAAGGAGATGTTTGGCGTCGCGGAGCCCAGCGTCGGTTTCACTACCAAATATCAAATACGTCAGTATACTTCTTGACTTGTACTGTCCAATAAATATCCAACAATTTTCCATAAATCGAGGCCGGGCGTCTAAAAATGATCACCCTGTACACTATTGTTTTTTCGATGAGAATCTTTAGACATTGATTATTAGAAGTCTAATTTATTTATTTTAATTAGACTTCTATATATATATATATATATATATATATATATATATATATATATATATATATATATATATATATTAATTATTAATTAATAATTATATATATTAAAAAGAATATCTTCTAGAGACCCTGAGAATTTTGTAGCTCTTAATATGTATAAAAATCACCGTAAGATGTTGACTAAGCTAATAAATAAAACCAAAGTTGATTATTACACTAATTTAGTTCAGCTAAACTTAGGTGACTCTAAAAGAATTTGGAATTTAATAAAATCGGCCAGCAATAGTCAAAAAAATAATCAGAAAATTGGAGTAATTTCCAATGATAAAGAAATTGAAATTCTAGACGAAAAAACTCAGAGCAGATGAATTTAATAAATTTTTTTCTGGGATAGGAAAGAAATTAGCTAATAGTATAACTGTTCCTAATACAGATGCTACGCCTGATAGTGTCCCTAGAGTACCTGGATCACTTTTTCTGATTCTGATTTTGAAATAATTCAAATTATAAACTCACTTAAAAACTCTTCAAGTGCTGGCGACGACAACCTTAAAGTAGATTTTCTAAAACGATACCACAGATTTATTCTCGAACCCATATCCCATATAGTAAATTTAATTTTTCGAGCTGGATTATTTCCTGATAGTTTAAAGAAATGTACGTACCATAACGCCTATATATAAGGGTGGTTCGCGTAACGAAATTACGAATTATCGTCCCATTGCAATTATCAGCAACCTGAGTAAAATTATTGAGAAATGTATCAAGTTGCGCCTGGACGATTACTTAAATAAAAATAAATTAATAACCGATGCGCAGTATGGTTTTAGACAGAAGTTGGGCACTGAAGATGCTCTTATAAGGGACAATGGCAATAAATCACTTTTATAAAAATTCATGAACCTGCTGCTTGTAATTGCAATCTGAAGATCTGCTCCCACCGATAACATTAAATATTTGGGTGTATATCTAGATTCGTATTTAAGATGGGATTCTCACATAGATTATATAACAAGTAAAATTCGAAAAATGTATTTTAGGTTTTATCAGATTAGGCAGTGGTTACCCAAGAAATATTTGTTATATGTATATAAAGCACTTATGGAGTCAGTGATAGGCTATGGCTTGGTAGTTTGGGGGTCCGTGCGTGACTCGGTATCTTCGTCTTTAGTAATAGCCCAGAAAAGGGTTCTAAAAATAATACTGTTTAAACCGCGAAGATTTCCTACGGACCAACTATACGATTTGGCTAGGTTTTGTCGCTGAAGCAATTATACATAAAATCGGTGGTAAGAATTATACTGAATAACAAACATAAGGTAAACAGAGTTGATCACTCTATTCATACCAGGCTAATTACCCTGAACAACGTGTATGTACCATCTACCCCCTTTAGTGCTACTCAAAGGTCCCTATCTTTTTCTGCTCCGAGAATTTTTAATATAATTCCTCACGAACTGAAAGTGAAACCTATATGGTTTAAGTTTAAAAATGTAACAACTATGATTTGTTGGGAGGAATAAATATATTTTTATTTTATTTTATTTTATTTTATTTTATATATATATATATATATATATATATATATATATATATATATATATATATACATATATACATAATATATATATATATATATATATATATATATATATATATATATATATATATATATATATACATAATATATATATATATATATATATATATATATATATATATATATATATATACATAATATATATATATATATATATATATATATATATATATATATATATATATATATACATAAAATATATATATATATATATATATATATATATATATATATATATATATATATATATATATATATTTAAAATGTTTTTACTCATGATACTTGTAAAAATGTTTTTTTTCCACAGGCTTAGCACAATTAATTTTATTTTGAACTGTAATCAACAAAAGAGTATTTCATGATTACATAATGATAATTAGAATCTTAAAATACAGAAATTGTAGTCGTGGCACTTGATAAACTGATCTAAGATATAGATTTTTATGAAATTCATAAAAGTGTCAATATCTCGAAATTTAACGATTTTTCACTACATACTGTATACACTGTCATATTTACATATTCTATGAGCCGACTTATCAGCTCCCGAAGGGAAAAACCGTAGTTTCTGGGACATCTTATATATATATATATATATATATATATATATATATATATATATATATATACGAGGCTGGTTTGAAAAGCCCGTGCAAAGTCCGAGAAATGGCACCACCGGCGCGTATCGAGGTCATGTTTAGTTAGTAGCATCTCTTGAATGAACGCACACCAAGTTTCAGCCATATTGGTCTTTTTCTTTGTGTTTGGCATTCGTGTGAATCAAGGAAGTCGAGTGATTTTCAAGAAATGGACGAAAAAGAAGTTCGTGTGGTGATTAAACATTACTTTATGAAAGGCAAAACGCCTCAGGAGACTAAAGAGAAGCTTGATAAACATTATGGTGACTCTGCACCTTCGATTAGAACAGTTTATAAGTGGTTTCAAAATGTTCGGACTGGCCATATGGGCACAAGTGCCGCTGAACGTTCTGGACGGCCTGTGGAGGTTACGACTCCAGAAATCATTGATCAAATCCATGATATGGTGATGGATGACAGAAGAGTTAAGGTGCGTGAGATTGCTAGTGCTGTGGGCATCTCGACTGAACGGGTACATAATATTTTGCATAAACATTTGGACATGAGAAAGCTATCCGCAAGATGGGTGCCACGATTGCTCACGCTTGACCAAAAACGGAATCGTGTGAAGTGTTGCAAGGAGAGTTTGCAGCTGTTCCAGAAGAATCCGGAGGACTTTAAGCACTGTGGATGAAACATGGATACATTACTATACTCCTGAGACCAAACAACAATCTAAACAATGGGTTACCAAGGGGGAATCTGCACCAAAAAAGGCGAAGACCGTTCCTTCGGCCGGAAAGGTTATGGCAACTGTCTTTTGGGATTCGCAAGGGATAATCCTCATCGACTATATGGAAAAGGGTAAAACTATTACAGGTGAATATTATTCATCGTTATTGGACCGTTTGAAAACCGAGCTGCAAGAAAAAACGCCCGCGATTGGCCCACAAGAAAGTCCTTTTCCATCACGACAACGCACCAGCACACACCTCAGCAGTTGTGGTCGCAAAATTAATGGAAATAGGATTCCAACTCGTTTCACATCCCCCCTATTTTCCAGACTTGGCTCCCTCAAACTACCAATTTGAAGAAATGGCTGGTGGGACAAAGATTTTATTCAAACGAGGAGGTGATTGCAGACACTAATGGATATTTTGCAGACTTGGACAAATCCTATTATTCGGAAGGGATCAACAAACTAGAACATCGTTGGACGAAGTGTATAAGCCTAAAAGGAGACTATGTCGAAAAATAAAAAACACAAACACATAAGTAGTTTTTATTTTTGCACGGACTTTTCAAACCAGCCTCGTATATATATATATATATATATATATATATATATATATATATATATATATATATATATATATATATATATATATACATATATATACATATATATATATATATATATATATATATATATATATATATATATATATATATATATATATATACATATACATCGGCTTTGTCTACATCCATTGGAACGAAACCTACAAACAAAGGGCGATTCCTACAATAAAAATCGGTAACCTGTGAGGTAACTCTCAAATTAAAAAAAAAAAGCTAAATTTTCTTTTTTACTATAAATATTTGAAAATTTAACTTTTTTAATGAACACTTGATACTTTGCTATCTTTTTGAATATTTTTATAATTTTGTATCTACTGCAATAGCCAAAGTGGTATTATTTATTCTAAGACACTCAATATGGTATAAGTACTAAACCAAACATTATTTTACGTTACCCAGTGCTTGTACATACGTTGCAGCAAAAATACTAAAAATCTCATAAATCCTGACACGAAACCCGATCCTTATAAAATTTTTAAACTACCCCAGTTCGTTTAATTCCCAGTGCGCGATATTTTACACAGTTTATGATGTCTCCTCTGCGTCTTTCAACTCCCAAAAATGTTGCAAACTTTCCTTAAAACTTTCATTTAAGGTTTTCCTTCGAGTTTAACAGATCCGGAACATAAAATTTAAAGAAAAATAAAACTAAAATTTAGTACCTTGATTTGTTTGCCTCCAAGGGAAGAAATTTCGCCGCCGAATTTCTTTTAGTGGTGAAATTTTTTAAACTATCGTAAAAATTCAAGGTATACATTAGGTAAAGATTCCGCGAATAGTTCTAAATTCCACAAAGGTTATGAAAATCGTTTATGTTATTAGCTTACCAGCCAAGTTAATAAACGAAACTTCCTTTATTAAAATCGAAAACAAAGGTGACAAGAGCCATTTTCAATTTTTACAGCAGGATAGAGCGACAATACACTCGTCATACATATATTTGTGAGTCATTCAAAAAATTCGAAAAAAAAAACCGATTTCAAACGAAATGGCTTCCACGTAGCCCTGATTTCACGTCCACGAATTTTTTTCTTGTTGTACACCTTGAAACTAAAATTTTGGGTGACGACAGTGATAAATAATTCCCTTGCTCGCGCAGAAAAGTGCCAGGAACGCAACGATTCCCATTAAATGTCTCTTTTGCTTTAAAAAATACTTTTTTAAGAATTTTATTTTGACATACAGATAAGATTTTTTGCATTTATTATTTTGTTTTTTTACTAGGACAAATTTAAAAAAATTTTCATAATATAAATATAAAACATGTAAAAAATAAAAAAATAGGGTTTTTTAGGTCGATAAAATTGCAGTGAGAGCTGGAGGAATTCCTGAAAACGTGAAAATAAATCTGTCTGATTGGTTACCTTGGTTCAATATAGTACTTAATGTGTAGTGGCTGAAAACACGTATAAATTCGACTTAACGGCTGACTCTGATAGGAAATAAAGATGTTTTTTTGTAAGGTGCGGGTTTTTGGATTAATAGGTTTTTTCCTAACGAGGATAAGAAAAATTTTATGAGAACGTTAAAAACAACGTGCTATGATGGAGAATTTGCACAGCTTAAAAAAATCTTTTAGTCATTAAAGTAATTTTTTTCCTATTTTCAAAAAACTTCGTTAATTTAATCAATAGTACACTAATGAATTGTGATAATAATAAAAACAAATCTTTATTTTTAAATTTTAAGTTTTATTCTATTTTCAATAATTGAAAAAGAATAATATTTTTTTAAAACCAGATCACACGTCAACATCACTGAAGTGATAATTATATAGCGTAATTACAAAGTATTAAAAAAAAGTGTCAATAAATATCAGTAGTCTAATTAGTTTTTATTAACATTAACATACTAAATTAAATTCTGTCCCTAATATTTTTAAATTGAGTTTGATTTTTTCGGTCTTCTACTGAAAATATGTATTTTCTTTTAAATAATAATTTATTACTACATTGTGAATTTAGAATCTTTTGCACAATTATATTAGATAACACTTTAATTTCGCACTCGACGTGCGTTTCGCTAATTATGTTAGCATCATCAGGAACGCTGGTTCACTAGATCTAAGATTAGAAGCTAGACTGTTTATACTAAAATTTTGATTTACTCGAGTGGAACGGACCAATCGCAGTCTGAGGTTTAGTTCCAGTATATTCAAGGCTACATTCGGTAGTACTGAATTTTTCCGATCTAACGTGCCTTAAATTAACTAAATCTTCTTGTTTGCAGTATATATTCATTGTAACCATCATTACAGCTTATCTCGTAGTGTCCACTTCTTTCAGTTCGTAGATTTGACTTTTCGGTCTTCCTAAGATATTTTTTAAGTTGTCTGATGACTTATAAATGAACGTGAGGCCTAGTATTAAAATAGAATTTCATTCGTGAACAAAATAAGACGAAATACCATAATCCAAAATATGTTAGACGACTTAATAAGGTACTAAATAGTATAGACCTAACGTTAGTCTTAAAAAATATCCAAAAGAAGGATAAAATCGACAAACATGAAAGAAATGGGACATGTTGAGCAAACAAAAAGGTCGATTCTACTAGATTTAAAGAACATATAGCTCATTTAAGGTAATGTAGAGCAGAAAAATCAATCATTACATAACATATATAATATAGTCATATAGCATCATTTATATATATATATATATATATATATATATATATATATATATATATATATATATATATATATATATATATATATATATATATATATATATTAGAAACATACGAGAGTATTGAAATTATACAATGTAAAAATAATCTGTTCAGTCTAGTGTATTACTTACAGCTCTCTGTGCTGGTTACTCAATCAGAACTAAAGATTCGCCCGTGATTGGTGTTACATTTGGTCATCATCGTTCTAGATGTTGTTAACATGGGTAGCGATGTGCGTGTCGAGTACAAAAATAAAGTCTTTGGTGTAGTAGTGATAAATGTTGTGTCGAATAATTGACTAATATTACTGTTTTCTTATAATTTTTTAGATTTCTCACCTCAACGTGGTTTTTACATATTTTTACAAAGCTTTTTTAAGTGTGTGATTTTTTTACCATAAATGAAACAATTACGTCGCCAAGTCCCTAATTAAAAACAGAATATATGAAATTAAGTATCTTACCTAAAATAAGATCCCGTTTAAAAAAACTTCAACTTTTTTCTTACACCATTCTGAACGATACTACTCAGTATATATCACCACTACACCAAACACTTTATTTTTGCACTCGACGCGCGTTTCGCTAACCATGTTAGCTTCATCAGGAGCGATGATTGACTAAAGCTAAACTACAAATCTACCCTATTTATACTTAGCCTAACCCTTGAATTACTCAAGCGGAACTAATGACATAGGCAAGGCCATCAGTTCCGGTCAAGTAACCAGTAGAGGGGACTATAAGGAATAGGCCCTCTGTCTTTATTTAAACTACTTTTACATTTTATGATTTCCATACTTTCGTATGCGTTCAATAATCTCCTATCAGACACATTTTTTTATCAATCTTAGATTATCTAGTGTTACAGTATGATCAGCTTCAAATGCATGTTCGGCAATGCTAGACTTTTCTGTTCTATTGTATTTTAAGTGTGCTAAGTGTTTTTTAAATCTTGTTTTAATTGACCTTTTAGTTTGCCCAACATACATTTTTTTTTTTAAAGGTCAATTTAAAAGGTCAATTAAAACAAGATTTAAAGAACACTTAGCACACTTAAAATACAATAGAACAGAAAAGTCTAGCATTGCCGAACATGCCCTTGAAGCTGATCATACTGTAACATTAGATAATCTAAGATTAATAAAAAATGTATCTGATAGGAGATTGTTGAACGCATACGAAAGTATGGAAATCATAAAATGTAAAAGTAGTTTAAATAAAGACAGAGGGCCTATTCCTTATAGTCCTCTCTACTGGTTACTTGACCGAAACTGATGGCTTTGCCTATGTCATTAGTTCCGCTTGAGTAATTCAAGGGTTAGGCTAAGTATAAATAGGGTAGATTTGTAGTTTAGCTTTAGTCAATCATCGCCCCTGATGAAGCTAACACAGTTAGCGAAACGCGCGTCGAGTGCAAAAATAAAGTGTTTGGTGTAGTGGTGATATATACTGAGTAGTATCATTGTGCCAAAGATTCCACACTCCCAACTTAGCATTCTGAACGAAAAAAAAAAATTAAAGGGAATTTATAATTTTTGAAGCCTAAATAGTATTTTTAAATTCTACATACTTCCTTTAAAAAATGTGTTTTGAGAATATTTTTTTGCCATCATGTATTCTTTGGTGTGCTAACAATGGTGCAATTACCATAGTAAGTTGTCCAATCGCCTCCTGCATCCATAATCGCCTGGCATCTTCGAGGCATGCCGTCGACCAGATTTTTTGCATACTCTGTAAATTTTTCGAATCTCGCGAGACAACTGAGTGACTTTGCCTACCGAGCCTCGTTTTGGCAAGTTGTCGACATTTTTATCTCGCAAAAAAAGAAGTAGCCACTTTTGCACAAACGACCCAGACTTTTTAATATATATAGCGGCCGCGGAATGTGTCATTTTAGGCCCCTTGGATATGAACAAAAAAAAAAAAACTACCTCAAACTGACGGGGAAACAAGTGACTTATTTTGAATATTACGTATTCGGAATCGACTGATACTTTTCTTAAAATGCTTCGTGGATAAAGGTGCTAACAATGAATTATCGCGGACACGTTCTTACTTGACAGACTGTACACCCTGTTTATAAAAATGCCGTAATGTTAATCATGCAACTTTCTTGGTAAATAAGGAAATAACTCGAAAATTTTTAGAGATTTGCCCTACATTATCGTAACTAGAGTTATTAAACTACACTACTATTATTTCAAAAATAATTTCACATTTCAGCGTAAAATAACGAAATAAGCAAAATTATGTGAATTATATAAAAAACTTTCTCATAAAAGAAACTGTAGTATCTAAAAAAGATATATATATATATATATATATATATATATATATATATATATATATATATATATATATATATATATATATATATAGGGGAACAGCTGTTTTGGTGTCGAGGTTTTTTGAGCTGATTTTATATCAATTTGATGTTCTGAATTCAAATAACGTATTCATTTCTACCTAGGAGCTCAAATTTTTAAGATATACAATTTTAGAGAAATATAAGTTACATTATTGTAACTCAAATCCGTAAGTGTAGTAAACAAAAGTAGATACGAAATTTTTATTTTAGTTATACAAAATACAATATTATGTCGTACTTACAAACAAAAAAAAAACATTGAAGAAATGAAATAGTCACTCAACACTTGGAAAGCTTCTTTTCCGCGACATTCTTGAATGTTTTTTTAAACAGTCCCTTTTTAAACTCCAAAACCATTTCAACATAGTTTTGAGCTTTATGTTTGCCTAGAAAATTTTCTACAACTGCAACAAATGATGTCCAAGCTTCTCGTTCAACTTGATTCATTGAATTTATGAAGGCAGGATCCTTAATTAATTGTCTTATTTGTGGGCCGTCAAATATCCCTGCTTTGAGTTTTTCTGTGCCCAACTGATGCATTTTTACCCCTATATATGCAAAACAAGACCCATTCTTATCAAGAGCCTTTACAAATTGCTTCATTAAGCCCAACTTTATATGTAACGGAGGAAGTATGATTTTTTCTCTTTCAACCAAAGCGTCGTTAATGACATTCTTTTCCCCAACGTCCATGTTTTCTCTCTGAGGCCAATTTTTTCTAACCCAGTGGTCTGTTTTGTCCCTACTATCCCAGAGGCACAAGAAACACGGATATTTCGTGTAACCACTTTGCTGCCCAAGAAGAAAGTTTACCATTTTTAAGTCTACACAAATCATCCATTGATGTTCGTAATACTTTATCTTCTGCAAGTCCAAAGCTATGGTATTATATTCTTCTTTCAGTTTCGTTGAGTGAGCTAGTGGTATTGAACCATATTTATTCCCATTATGTAGAAGGACACATTTTAAACTTCGCTTTGAACTGTCAATAAATAGGCGCCATTCATCTGGAATATATTCAGAAAGTCCCATTTCTTTCATGAGTCCCCTAATTTCGTGACAAAATACAAGATTGTCTTCTTGAGAAAAGAATGGTAGCAGATCTTTTTCTCTTGTACGGTAAAAGGTAATTTTGGTTCCTTGTTCCAGTAAATTTTTGTCGTTCAACCTAGAAGCCAGTACTTCAGAAGCTTTTTTCGATAAATTGAGATCCCTGGTGAGATCATTTAATTCATTTTGATTGAAGCGTTGAGGAACTGATGACGCCCCCTCATAGTCACTGTTAGTTTCATTAGCATCAGAACTTTTATTAGCATCAGAAGAGCGATCAGAGGGAAAATATTCGTCATCAGAGATATGTGGTAGCTGATGAAATGTTGGAATCGGTATTTCATCTGAGTGCGGGATAGGGCGTATTGCCGAGTCTAAATTGGGATAAGTCCACTTACTGCGGTTCTTTCGATTGATTCCATTAGTATTTACTAAACAGAAATAACAATCATTGAAGTGGTTTTTTGGTTCTCTCCAAACCATTGGTACGCCGAATTTTAGACATTTTCTTTTCCCGGTAGTCCACTGCCGTAAATGCTCTCTACAAGTTTTACATACGAGATGCGGGGCCCACGTTTTGTCCTGATCACCAAGCTTAATTCCAAAGTATCCAAGATACGCTCGCTTTACAAAGTCAGTAATAGTTTGTCTGTTTTGTTGATCATGTATTCACCGCATATATAGCAAAACACATCAGGTTGATTTACACAACTTCTTCTTGAACTGGAACCTGAACTCATTTTAATTCTGTTCAATAACACAAAAACACTCTTTTCTTAACATAAAATAACACGCCGAATTCGATCTACTCTCATTAGTAAGAACGCACAAACTGACGAGACTTACCCGAGTTAGGTGATTAAAAGGGTCAGTTCAGGTACCTGATAGGCAATGGTTCCACTATTTATAGATTTACCTGGAATTTACTCAATTACAGACTGACAATAAAACCATTGTACCTACATTAATGAATATATAATAATTTTAGAACTCTCATAAATGAATATACTGAATAAAAACCACATTGGTAGATAAGTTGATGTATCTAAAAAGGTAGAGCTGATAGAGAAAAACGGATTGCATGTATAGATTTAGCGTCCCAAATATAGTTTAAAATCAGCTCTAAAATCCCAGGCACCAAAACAAAAATATTTTTTTGTTGCCCTGTGTATATATATATAATATAAGAGTTCAAAATTTCAATCGTCTGAAGGTACTGCCTGAACGGAAACAGTGACGAAATGGGATTAAGAAATCATGCGTTCAGCTTTGGTCATTTGTCACGACTTTTTTTTTCTTCCCTGTATTACTGATGCTGATAATAATTTATATCGTACTGTTAGAGAAATTAGCAGTAGAAGAACCACCTTTTAAAATGTTCAAAACGAAATTTTAGATAGTGATTAAACTATTCAAGAAATTCCTCGTCAAAATTTACGAACTTTTCGGGGGTGTAGATCACTTTTCGGTAAACAACCTTGTAATAATATATTATATGAGAACCTGAAGTAATTAACATAAAAATATCAACAATTGTATTCGTTAGTATATACTAACCATACAACATACGAATGTTACCACGTCTATTTATAATATAGGGAGTGTGTATTAATTTTGAGGGATTTCGAAGAGAGGGCGTAACTTGTATTATATCGCATCGAGGCACACTGTTGCTATATTCATGGCGAAGCACTATCATTTAGAGTTTAATTTTTAGTATATGTTATTTTGCCGAAGTGTAAACCAAATATTTTTTTGAGAATTGAATATGTTGAATTACGTGCTAACAAAAAACCATTTGCGGGAAGCTTTACTTTTCTTGTTTAATTCGAAAAAAAGCGCTGCTGAAAGTCATCGATTGCTGTTGGGAACCTATGGTGATTGTATTTCATTGATAAAAACATGTGAGTACTAGTTTCGACGCTTTACAAGTGGTGAATTCGACACGAAAGACAAAGAGTGTCCATGCCAGCCGAAAAAGTTTAAAGATGAAGAATAAGAGGTATTACTTGATGAAGACCCGTGACAAATGGAGAAAGAACTTGCGGAATTATTAGTGGTTGATCGCACAACCATTTCCAAACACTTACATGCCCTGGTAATGACTCAAAAGCAAGGAAATTGGGTGTCGTACGAATTGAAACCGAGAGATGGTGAAAGTCGATTTTTCATCTGTTAATAACTTCTTTAACGGCATAATCGGAAAGGTTTTTTAAATCGTATGGTAACTCGTGATGAAAAATGGATACGCTACGATAATCCAAAGAAAAAAAAATCATGGGTGAAGCCCGATGAACCATCAACATCCTCGCCAAAGCGGTATATTCATGGCTCCAAGCTTATGCCGTATTTCTGGTGGGATCAGCTGGGTGTAGTACATATGAACTGCTCTAACCGAACGAAACTATTACTGGGGAACATTACCGACAATAATTGACGCAACTGAGTCAAGCGTTGAAGGAAAAACGACCGCAACATGCCAAAAGACACGACGAAGTGATTTTTCGACATGACAACAACCACGTGTTACAAATTCCCTGATGGAAACTCTAAAAGGGGGATGGGATGTTCTACCTCACTCACCGTATTCAGCAGATATTGCTCCCTCTGATTATCTCTTGTTTCGATCAATGCCGCTCGGCCTGTCTGAACACCGATTTATGAGGATACCAAAAAATGGGTCGATTGGTAGATAGCCTCAAGTCGTTCTTTCAAAGTGATATTCATATGCTACCACAAAGATGGGAGAAAGTAGTGGCTAGCGATGGACAACATTTTGATTAATCAATTTGTAACTATTTTTTACAATAAAGCAATATTTTTACCGAAAAATACCTCAAAATTAATTCACACACCCAATAACTTGTAAACTTATGAGTAGAGCAGCTAAAAGAAGAAACTTATACCATTTTTGACGGCAATTGAGAAAATATTAAAATACTGGCTTCAGCTCTACCCCCTCACGGTGTTTCTAGTTTATTAAACTGCATTTTGTCACGTTCACAATATCTATAAAACGTATTAGATTATTAAACTTTAATAAGCCTACATCTGCAACAGGGTCTTGTCGATAATCTATCTAATGGGCTTCGCAAAAATGAAAATATTTATATATAGTACATACATAGAGCTTTTAAGATGGTAATTTTACCGGTAACTTTAACGATAACATTTTTGTAAACTAGTAGCAAAATTGAAGTCAAAATTACTCAAATTGAGAACTGGAAGACAGATCGAGGGAGTCAATGTGGTTCCATGTTTGGGTGACGGGCCCAAGCCAAGTCAGCACAAACGCTATTACCATTGTCTATTAAGGAATGACCTGACAATGTTACATGTTTTCAAAATCACTGACTTCTGAATGTTTCTGTGTATGTTTGTGTTGAGTCCTAATTGTACCAAGTGAGGTGTGAATGTTATTGGTGTGAGGCCTGTGGTTGATATAATGAGTGGGACAATGATGACGTTTTCTTGTTTCCACAGCCTTTTTGTTTCTGTTGCAAGGAGTGTGTATTTGAAGATTTTTTCTGTGTCTTTCTTTTCGATGTTTGTGTCGTTGGGGACAGCTAGGTCAATTAGATAGGTGACTTTTTCTTTTCTGCATTGAAAAGAAATATCGGGTCTACTGGCGGAGACTGTTTTATCCGTATGGATATTGATGTCCCAGTAGAGCTTGTAATCTTTATTTTCAAGTATGGATGTTGGTGTGTATTTGTAGTAGGTGTGTTTTCTATGAGTTTGCATGTTGTGGCTAGTGCTTAGTGAACTACTTTTGCAGCTGAGTCATGTCTGGCTGTGTATTCCGTTCCGGCTAATATTTTACATCCGCTTGTTATGTGTTCGATCGTTTCTCTCTGCTGGTGGCATTTCCTGCATCTGTCTATCTAGTACATATTCCAACATAATGTTGTGTGTGTTTTTTTTTCGTTAGTTTGCCGTATATTGTGTGAAATTTTTGATTGGAGAACAATCTTTTAAGTCTGAAAAATATATCTAATTTCATTTGTATCGACTGACTGCGTCAGTCTTGACGCGCCGGCGTTTATATGTACACACTGAATGTTTTGGTAATTATCGCAGTCGAGCCCTTTACGACATAAAATTGATGATTTGATGTTTCTTATGCTGGAGCCAGATTTGCAAATATAACACACGTGAAAAGAGTTTTTAGGTTTGATGCTACTTCCAAATTAATTTTCAAAATGTTGTATGTTTTCGTTGTTTTTTGCATTTTATTATTGCATTTCTTGTTGTACCTTTTGAAGTTCCTTTACAGCTTTTTATTTTTCTCTTTTTTTATTTTTGTTCCCCCGCCCCCATATATATATATATATATATATATATATATATATATATATATATATATATATATATATATATATATATATATATATATATATATATACACTACCGTTAAAAAGTATTTGCTCACCTAGAAATTTCAATGTAACTGCCAAAATTTACTATCTAATTAAACCCTTTTATTATATTAGGTAAATTTAATTATTCTTAACAAGTGTCCATCATAAAATTGTTTAGATAAGCCTTTTTGGTGAAATCACAAATTAAAAACCAATTAGAACAAATTTCCAAGTTTTGTATGATAATCGTTTGGAGGCGATTTCTGAGAATTCCAGATGAAGTAAGAACTCGTTTCAAGTTTCTAGGGATCATGGAAATTCCTATTGACATTTTACGATAAAAACTATGCTATAAATACCATTTCCCTTTTGGAACTTAACCATTCGCAAAGTATTTGTCATTGTTACAGGCTCAATTGTTTTGTGAAAACGCCAAGAACGAAAGAAGTTTCCATTGAAAATTGTGCTCTGATAATTGCGAGACATCAAAATGGTCACTCGAGTCAGCAAATTGCGGTGGACTACATCGTAAAAAAATGTTCTGCGGGACATGAAATTCCCAACCAAAAACGTTCAGGAAGGCCTCGAAAAAACGACTCCCGCTGAAGACAGAGCTATAACAATATCTAGCAGACGTAATCGCCGCTTAACCACACCAGAAATCACGGCTCAAGTAAACCTGGAGCGGCCCATCCCCATCAGCGTGACAACCCTGAAGAACAGGTTAGCAGAAGGTGACTACATGGGAGAGTTGCAGTGAGGAAACAACTTTTTAGGCAAGTGAATAAATGTAAACGATTAGAATGGGCCTGAGAACATGAAAACTGGACATCAGAACAATGGAATTACGTCCTTTGGAGCGACAAATCTAAATTCGAAATTTTCGGTTCAAATCGACGAGTTTACGTGCAGCGATCAGCTGGAGAGAGGATGTTGGAAGCCTGTCAGTTGCCTATAGTAAAACACGATGGAGGTTCAGCAATGGTTTGGGGTTGTTTTGGCAACGGTAAAGTTGGAAAAATATTTAAGATAGGAGGAATCATGCGAAAAGAACAGTATCAAGAAATTTTGCTAACTGAAATGCTTCCTTCTGGAAGAGACATTTTTTAGGGGGAATTTATTTTTCAGCGTGACAACGACCCTAAATATTCTGCTAAGCAAATTAGAGAACTTTTGGACCAATGGCAATTCGATAACGTCCTGGAAGTGATGACTTAGCCTCCACAATCACCCGACTTGAACCCAGTCGAATTGCTGTGGGACCATTTGGTCAGGTGTGTTCGAAAACTCAATCCAACATCAGAAAATCACTTGTGGGAACTTTTAGAAGCAGAATGGGTTAAAATAACCGAAGAAACTCTGAAGAAACTACTGAACAGAATGCCGAAACTCTGTAAAGCGGTAATTAAAAACAAAGGAGGTCACACAGATGAGAAAAATCATGGACAATCATGAATATTTTTCTGATTTTCTAGACTGTAAATAATGTGAAAATAAATAATAATTTATTAAAATTTAAAAGAATATATATTATGTCATTAAAAGTGTGATTTGTAGGTAACAAATAATGTATTATTTATTCTTCAACTTTAGATACATTATCATCAGAACCTTTGTCACATATTAGCCGATTTATACACACAATATGAAGCAAATATGAAATGTAAACAGAACATAATCTTACAACTTGTGAATTAATTATCTGGATAAAAAAGTGATGTCATAAACCAATTAGGCACCATGGTAAATGTAAATTTGGATTGATTTTTAGTCACCACTAAAAACAATAATATACCGTGGAATATTTTTTATGGAATTAATTGTTTATATTTTATTATTTTAATTTATCTATTATTAAGAAAGGACTCTAACTCTTTGAGAAATATCAGTAGAGAATATATATTCACAATCAGGCAAGATGGGCAAATGAATAATAACACTAGTTTATTTTAATGATGGTATCATAAAAATATTATAAAAAGAATCGAACAATAACAAAAATAGAGAATGCTATGTATAATAATATGTATTCGTATATGTTAGCTGTCAGCATTTATTGTATGGAAAAACCCCGTTCCTAGCCTGGTGAAAAACAACAAGCGCAATATCGAGTTTAATTTTATGTTATTGATATATGGCCATATATTACTTAGAATGATGTTTATATAACCGATATTTTTGGTACGCACTATTTTTTGTCTGGTGAGCCAGAAGACGGCCAGCTCTGATAGATGTCGGATGGTAAATTATTAAAAAAAAAAATAAATAAAAGCCAACATGAGTGATGATGATAGAATTCATCTACATCATTTGTATGTAGCTTAAATAGTAAATCGTCGCACACCAGAAGGTACAACAAATTCACTATATTAAAAATTATTAATCTTTACATATTGATAACGATCCCCGCAAGAACTTCCGTCTTCTTAAAGTAATAGTCAACTGCTCCGGTTTAGCTAACAGTAAAAAATAGTTGACTCAATCACAGGCTTTAAAATAATCTATATAGATACTATCAAGTTAGAAACCTTGCTCGGAAGATTGGACTGTATAATATTGATTATATAGTGGAATGTTTTAGGTGAAAACCTCGCTGCTCCTCCACAATTAAACCCCCAGTCACTGATGTTATTTGTTCAGTCACGAATTTGTCTAGAGTTTTTTTACGTATTATAGCTTGTTTCCCAATTTTCACGACAACACCCGAGATTACTTATGTCTCTACACCTGTAAGTAGCCAAGTTGTAGCTAGATTTTCAATAATTATGAAAGATTCCATTATTTAATAATAATGTATATTTGTGGTAATACTCAAACTAATAACTTCAGTTATACTAAAGGGACTAATTTTGAAGACAGATAAAAACAAAAACACTAAAATGTGCCCTCAACTCTCAAAAAAACTGAATATACCGACACTAAAAAAGTGGAAACTAGCCAAAATTCCCCAACCGAAAAGGCAAACTTCCAAAAAAGTTAAATTGTTTACTATCCTTGGAGACCTTGTCCGTCAACTTTTAATAGTGCCAAGTTTTTTGCAGGGCAAATAAAATTTATAACCCAGTTAAAAAATTACGAAAGTTTCGTTTAGGGAAAGTTTGTAAATATTTAGTTTAGGACTGAACAACATATGACTTTTACAGAGTGATTCAATGATTATTATTCTTTTTCAAGATCTTAGATTAGGCAACCATAATGTCCAGGAAAAAAGGTATAATGTACACAAATTAGAAAACAAAAAATCTGTTAAATAATTCGAAAGTTAAACACGAAACGAAACAAATTACAAATGATTTCAATAGATCGATTCTTTAATACCTTGTGTACATTGCAGCTTTTTTCCTGGACATTATGGTAAAATCCTGAAAAAGTTAAGTCATCTTTTTGTATGAATGTCATTTGACAACCGTGTAGGTATGTTTTTCTACAGTACTTAACGTATGTTTTTATACAGTACTAAACTCAATGTTTACAAAATTCCTGTAAATAAAATTCCCTGACTTTCTCAACGGATTATAAATAATAGAAATACAAGTAAAAAAAAGTGGTTCAAAAAACTTAGCACTATTAAAAGCTGACGGACAAAGTCTCCAAAAATAGTAAATAATTAAACTTTTTTTGTAGTTTGCCTTATTCTTTTTCAGGATCTTAGATTAGGCAACCATAATGCCCAGGAAAAAATGTATAATATATACAAATTATAAAACAAAAATTCTCCAATTTTTCCTTTTATACTTTCCTCTATGATATTTTTAATAATTTTTCCATACAAACGCCCCATACTCGATATTATGCTTAGGCCTCTATAGTTTGTGCATCTTCTGCGGTCTCCCTTTTTAAATATAGATACCATATAGGCTTTTGACCATTCCTTTGGTATTTTTTCTCCACTTATCGCTCTGTGGAACATGTTTCTTAGCATTCGATGTAATTTATTAGTCCCGTACTTAATCATTTAATTTACCACACCTCCAGGCCCTGCAGATTTATTATTTTTGAGTATTTTTATTGTCTTCTTTACTTCTTCATAGCTTAGTTCTATCTCTTTTTTTTTCTGTTCTTCTTCACGGTTCTCTTTTTGGAATTCTTGTCTGCGTTCTGCAGTTTTTATAATATTCTTTCCACTCGCTTTCTGGGATATACTCTATATACATCTTCTCTCTATTGTTGGTCCTTAATGCTTTAATTATTCTCCATGACTCTGTGCTTCTAGTTCCTCCTACATACTGTTCTACATGTTCGCACGCTTTTGCCCATCTCTCGTTCTTTTCTTTGTTTATCATCCTTCTTGTTTCTGCATTTTTCTCTTTATATTTCTGTAGATCTTCTTCTGATTCTGTATTCAGTCATTTTTCGTATAGTTTTTTTTTCTCTCCTTTATAGATTCTTTGGTTTTTCACAGATTCTAATTTTATGTTTCTTATTCTCGTTGTCTTCTTTACCTAATGCTTCTAGGGCCGCCTGTTTGATGCATTCTTTTAGGTGGTCATACATCTGTTGGAGGTTGTCGTAGTTAAATTCATTTAATTTTTGATCTAATCGTCGTCTATATAGGTCTCTTATCGTTAGTAGATTAATAGTATCTATATAGACTATTCTAAAGTCTGCAATTGAGTAAACTGGAACACTTGAATATTAACGAAATCGCACTGAAAAGAAGAAGTTCCTTTAGAGGGTCGTTACGCATATGTAAAGATTAATAATTCTTTATCTAATGAATTTATTGTCTTTTCCAATATACAAGAAGCTACCTTTAATAAAAAACGATATAGATCCATTTTACCAATCTAATCATTTACCCTCTGCCATGTAGGATAATAAAGGAGAATTAAGATTTCCTAACTGACAGTGACTTCATAAATGATCAAAGCCTATAAATCTCTCAAAGTGACCACTTTATATAACAGAGTGTACATTAGTTCGTCTTGTCAGATAAATTAAATAAAATAAAATAAGATGAAAATAAAGTAAAAATGAACAACAGTATATTGTATAGGTGCACAGAAATATATACATAAACACATACAAAGTAATGTACAATAGTCAGAGTTAAATTAAACAAACACACGTAAACAATTCAATCTAACTATTGTAGGTGTTCCAGGCCTATCAAATAACAATTTAAAAACAAAAAGAATAAATAGATATGTAAATAAAAATTTCACAACCAGGTCCCCCTTTCTCCTACATCACTTACTGAGTATCCAGTAAAAGGGACTTAACCTCAGAAACAAATCTCGTGCCACACATAGCTCGCAGTTCTGCAGCCTATCCATTGTAGAGGCTGATGTAACTGTAGAGGAGAAAGTTTTCAACGAAAGTTAATTTGTGACTGGGTATAACCAGTAAACTATTACCCCTTGTGTTATACATATTTGTTGATCCGAGCACCTCAAAAATTTGTCTATTTTTGTTTACAAACGTTAAACAGCACAACATGTACAGACATGGACAGGTTAGGAATATTTGATTTACAAATAATTAAATTTTCATGGAGTTTTTTTTCACTAGTAAATAGATCGTCGGGTAAGGTTTTCTAGAATATTTAATTAAAATAAGATTAGAAATAAGAAAAATATTGAAAAAATATTATAAATGATTTTTTAAATTATTATCTCATAGTCATTAGTCAGCTTTGTCTCTTTGTGTATGTATGCCTACTTATAACTCGAGAAAGACCGATTCAATTTTCCACATATAGAAAAGTTATCTTGTTAGGTTTTAGCTAATGCTTTTTTAAAATTGTTTCAGTAATCTCGCAAAATGTTATAGGTAAAACGAAAATACTGACCCGTTTTCCATCATGTTTATTACCTATGTTAGGAAAACTGGAGTTATCCCACGAGTCGAGCTAAAAAACCACTGCAATACTGCTAGTATATTATTAAACGTATAATCACAATAACGAAAGCAATTTTTTTTAATATCTTCTTCATTTTCAATTGTAACGACATTAGAAAATTTAAAAAAATATATATTTTATGTTTTCCCTTTTGAGTAAACTGAAATAATAATAATAATAATAATAATAATAATCCCAGACCAACAAAAGAAGCATCGGGCGAGCGACGTAACGGTCGAGGACGTCGCGCGAAATGGCAGCTCGACCAAAACGATGAAGACCGGGCAACCGAAAATGGACCTGCCAAAAGTGTTGTGCCGGCGAGTAAGCCGACACCCACCCAGGCGGGAAAGTCACAGCAACGCATGAGTTGCACCACAGGAATCAATGAACACGCCATGCGTTGCTGTAATGAAATCACACCTGAAAAAGAAATCACTGACAAGAGAATCACTCGCCGCTTGGACCCACCACCACCAATCCCAAGCGCAACCGACGTAGATGCGGGACAAATACAACCACCAAAGCCAGGCCAAACCGCGTATGTTTTGCAAGGACAACATGCAACTACCAAGGCTGGCAAACCAAGACAGCGGTTAAAGTGGACAGATGAAATGAATAGAACAGTGATGCGCTGTTACTACACCGCCACCAAACTAGAAACAGTGACATCAGGCTACAGACTGGAACTACACAGACTTTTCTTGACCGAATATCCACATCTGCAATTACTTGTTACAGAACAGAGAGTAATAGACCAAAAAAGAGTTATTACCAAGAACAATCGCCTCACACCTTTCGAATTGCAGACCATCAAAGACACAGTAGCTGCTGAACTGAACACAGACCAAGTAGCTGCTGAACTGAACACAGACCAACCAAACAATAGAAACAGTAGAGCAGATACCGAACCAATCTCACACACACAACCACCCAGTCGAAAACAACAAGACCCACCACCCAGCAGGAGCATAACTCAAAATAATATTTCAAAGCAAATAGCAAGCACCACACGACACCATATCACAGACGATAAAATGAATGACTCACCATCCTCAACAACATCTACACAACATCACTCCGAATCACCTCTCATACAAACACTCAAAGCAGAAATGCAGTCACATCTAGCTCGATGGTCAGGCACCGATCCTACAACAAGAAATCCCATCCCTCGTTTAATTTTCAAACAGAGCACACAAATAATCCTCAACACAATAAACAAGCACATAATACCACAGTACATAACAGACTTAAGCACGATCGAAGACATTCACACAATAATATATGCAGCAGCAATCACCACTATAACACAAAATAATCAAAAACTCCCGCAACGACAAAGAGACCCCAACAGCAGAAAACCTAAATTTAAATGGCAAATAAGACTAGAAAACAAAATCAACAACATCAGAAGAGATCTAGGACACCTTACCCAGTTTATGAACGGGAACGCGTCCAAACGTGTCACACAGGGAGTAGACAAGATCAAATCTAAATCTCTCAAGCGAACACTGCCAGAAATCGTTGATACTTTGAAACAAAAACTATCCGTATATGCTGCAAGACTCCGTAGATACAAAGAATCAAACGAGAGGAAAGACACCAACAACCTCTTCCGAAGAAGCGAAAAACAGTTCTACCGAAAAACTATGTACAACGAGCAGACAGTAGTAACTAAACCACCAAACAAACAAGAAATCGCAGATTATTGGAAAACTGTCTGGTCAGAACCCAAACTACATAATAATAACACCCCCTGGATCAAAGCCGAAGAAGATAAACACAAACGTGTGACAGAACAAGAAAATTCCACACTAACTACAGAAGAAATTACAGAAACAATCAAACACACACACAACTGGAAATGTCCTGGAATAGACAATATACAAAACTTCTGGTACAAACAGTTTACCACCACACACGAAGCACTCACACACCAAATCAACAAAGCCATTCTACAACCACACACACTTCCCACTTTCCTTACACAAGGAATAACATACGTTAAACCCAAAAGCTCAGACACCACAAACCCGTCAAACTACCGACCTATCACCTGTCTTCCAACCCTATACAAGATTATCACAGCCGCAATTTCCAAGAAAATAGAACAACACCTAACAGACAACAATATTATCACAGAAGAGCAGAAGGGATGCAGGAAAAATAGTCGAGGATGCAAAGAGCAGCTGATCATTGATAGCGTGATTATGGGACAAACCAGAAAAGAACACAGAAACCTTCACATCGGTTACATAGACTATAAAAAAGCCTTCGACTCCATACCCCACAGCTGGTTAATCAGAGCCCTAGAAATCTATAAAATCAACCAACAACTCAGGCAGTTTCTCGCGCAAATTATGAAAACATGGACAACCAAAATACGCCTAGAAACACCAACCGAACGCATCGAAACCGAAGAGCTGTACATCAGACGGGGTATATTTCAGGGAGACTCGCTCAGCGCTCTATGGTTTTGCCTCTGCCTCAATCCACTCTCAAATATACTAAACAGAACAGAGCATGGCTTCAATATCAGACACCAAAAAGTGAATCAACATAAAATAAACCACCTCCTATATATGGACGACATAAAACTCTACGCTGCCACACAAACACAGCTGAAAGAACTCCTCAAAATCACAGAAATATTCACCTTAGATGTCAATATGGAATTTGGTATAAGTAAATGCAAAGTGCTCCACATCAACAAAGGCCAATGGAAGTGCCACCATGAGACAGAAACCATTAACAATGAAACACTCGATAACATGTTCGACAAAGAAACATACAAATATCTAGGCTTCCAACAAAGCACCAAACTCAACCACACTCACATCAAAACAGAGCTCAGAACCGAATTCAAAAACAGACTGACGAAACTTTTGCAAACAAAACTCAACTCTAAGAATCTCACTAAAGCCATCAACACGTTCGCTATACCTGTACTCACATATTCATTTGGTATCATCAAATGGTCACAAACAGACATAGAAAATATTCACATCCTTATACGATCTCAATTCACCAAATACAGGAAATTACACCCCAACGCATGCAAAGAAAGACTTACCATCGAGAGGAAGGCAGGAGGAAGAGGAATTGTAGACATCAGATCATTACACACAAAACAAATACAAACACTTAGGAAATTCTTTCACAGCAAGCAAACCAGCCTCCACACAGCGACAGTGAAAGCAGACAAAAACTACACACCTCTCGACTTAGCCCGGGCAGACCACTCAGCAGACACACACAGTCACACCCAATTACAACAGGAAAAGATGAAAACGTGGTCAGAGAAAACACTCCACGGAAAACACAGATACCACATAGAACAAGACCACGTAAATAAAAAACAATCATACACCTGGTTACAGGATGGGCAGCTATTCCCTGAGACTGAAGGCTTCTTACTTGCCATCCAGGATAAAGTCATATTAACCAGAAACTACCAAAAGCATATTATCAAAGACCCGACTATTGCAGAGGACAGATGTAGGAAATGCCACCAGCAGAAAGAAACGATCGAACACATAACGAGCGGATGTAAAATATTGGCCGGAACAGAGTACACAGCCAGGCATGATTCAGCTGCCAAAGTAGTTCACCAAGCACTGGCCACAACATACAAACTCATAGAAAACACAGATCCCTACTACAAATACACGCCAACATCCATACTTGAAAATGAAGATTACAAGCTCTACTGGGACATCGGTATCCATACAGATAAAACAGTCTCCGCCAATAGACCCGATATTACTTTTCAGTGCAAAAAAGAAAAAGTCACCTATCTAATTGACATAGCTGTCCCCAACGACACAAACATCCAAACGAAATACACAGAGAAAATTTCCAAATACACAGATCTTGCAACAGAAATAAAAAGGCTATGGAAACAAGAAAAAGTCATCATTGTCCCCCTCATTATATCAGCCACAGGCCTTACACCAACAACATTCACACCACACTTAGTACAATTAGGACTCAACACAAACATACACAAAAACATTCAGAAGTCAGTGATTTTGAAAACATGTAACATTGTCAGGTCATTCCTTAATACACAATAGTAATGCGTTTGTGCTGACTTGGTTTGCGCCCGTCAGCCAAACATGGAACCACATTGACCAAATGTGAGAAAGAAAAAACGAGAACAATAATAATAATAATAATAATCCCTCAGGGGCTAGGGGAATCCCAGGATTCTCCTAGTACGGGCATTGACGATCCCGAGGTACCTGAGTCATGTTGTGCTGTCTTGTGTTGTCCAGATTATGTGTAACAAAAACGCAATCTTAAGGTGTTTACCGTGCCGAGAAGATGAATGGCTCAGCGTTTATGAGTCGCGAACGGTTCCCCCGGATACCGGGCGCCCTCCGGGAGTAAGTAGCCTTGCTGTGGCATCCAGGCTCTGCCGCAGTCGACCCCTTTTTCCTAGGATACTCGTGGGAATTGTATGTCAAAGAATAATAATTATAGTAATGATAATGGAAGGGTGTTGCGGAGGCGGACCCCGGTCGTACAAACAGCTATAGCAACACCACAACAACAACAACCACAGACGACCCAAACAACCGCCTCAGCCGAAACTACTCCCGATAGTTTTACCAGATCCGACATTGTAGGTGATGGAAATTGCCTTTTTCGTGCAGTTAGCTTACACTTGTATGGCCACCAAAACCATCATGAGAAACTCCGAGAGGTTGCTCTAAGATATTTAGAACAAAACTGGTCGGAACTTCACACATTTTCATTAATTGAAGTCAACGATATAAAAGACTTCAATAACTACTATAATTATATGAGGAAAAATGGCACCTATGGAACGAGCCTAGAGATACTTGCCCTCTCGGAAACACAAAATAGCAACTTTCATATCTTCTCAAAACAACGAAGAACAAGACATACAAAAATAACTTTTACGGACAGGCCAACAATAATAAGCACGGGAAAATACAACAAAACTATTTACCTTCTACTAACAGGCAACCCAATGTCGGGACACTTTGAGCTTCTGACACCACAAAAACATTGAGAACATTCCAGACAACAGCAGACCAATAAAAGAAGCATCGGGCGAGCGACGTAACGGTCGAGGACGTCGCGGGAAATGGCAGCTCGACCAAAACGATGAAGACCAGGCAACCGAAAATGGACCTGCCCAAAGTGTTGTGCCGGCGAGTAAGCCGACACCCACCAAGGCGGGAAAGTCACAGCAACGCATGAGTTGCACCACAGGAATCAATGAACACGCCATGCGTTGCTGTAATGAAATGACACCTGACAAAGAAATCACTGACAAGAGAATCACTCGCCGCTTGGACCCACCACCACCAATCCCAAGCGCAATCGACGTAAATGCGGGACAAATACAACCACCAAAGCCAGGCCAAACCGCGTATGTTTTTGCAAGGACAACATGCAACTACCAAGGCTGGCAAACCAAGACAGCGGTTAAAGTGGACAGATGAAATGAATAAAACAGTGATGCGCTGTTACTACACCGCCACCAAACTAGAAACATTGACATCAGGCTACAGACTGGAACTACACAGACTTTTCTTGACCGAATATCCACATCTGCAATTACTTGTTACAGAACAGAGAGTAATAGACCAAAAAAGAGTTATTACCAAGAATAATCGCCTCACACCTTTCGAATTGCAAACCATCAAAGATACAGTAGCTGCTGAACTTAACGCAGACCAAGTAGCTGCTGAACTGAACACAGACCAACTAAACAATAGAAACAGTAGAGCAGATACCGAACCAATCTCACACACACAACCACCCAGTCGAAAACAACAAGATCCACCACCCAGCAGGAGCATAACTCAAAATAATATTTCAGAGCAAATAGCAAGCACCACACGACACTCAACAACATCTATAGAACATCACCCCGAATCACCTCTCATACAAACACTCAAAGCAGAAATGCAGTCACATCTAGCTCGATGGTCAGGCACTGACCCTACAACAAGAAATCCCATCCCTCGTTTAATTTTCAAACAGAGCACTCAAATGATCCTCAACACAATAAACAAGCACATAATACCACAGTACATACCAGACTTAAGCACGATCGAAGACATCCACACAATAATATATGCAGCAGCAATCACCACTATAACACAAAATAATCAAAAACTCCCGCAACGACAAAGAGACCCCAACAACAGAAAACCCAAATTTAAATGGCAAATAAGAATAGAAAACAAGATCAACAACATCAGAAGAGATCTGGGACACCTTACCCAGTTTATGAACGGGAACGCATCCAAACGTGTCACACAGGGTGTAGACAAGATCAAATCTAAATCTCTCAACCGAACACTGCCAGAAATCGTTGATACTTTGAAACAAAAGCTATCCGTATATGCTGCAAGACTCCGTAGATACAAAGAATCAAACGAGAGGAAAGACACCAACAACCTCTTCCGAAGAAGCGAAAAACAGTTCTACCGAAAAACTATGTACAACGAGCAGAGAGTAGTAACTGAACCACCAAATAAACAAGAACTCGCAGATTATTGGAAAACTGTCTGGTCAGAACCCAAACTACATAATAATAACACCTCCTGGATCAAAGCCGAAGAAGATAAACACAAACGTGTGACAGAACAAGAAAATTCCACACTAACTACAGAAGAAATTACAGAAACAATCAAACACACACACAACTGGAAATGTCCTGGAATAGACAATATACAAAACTTCTGGTACAAACAGTTTACCACCACACACGAAGCACTCACACACCAAATCAACAAAGCCATTCTACAACCCACACACATTTCCCACTTTCCTTACACAAGGAATAACATACGTTAAACCCAAAAGCTCAGACACCACAAACCCGTCAAACTACCGACCTATCACCTGTCTTCCAACCCTATACAAGATCATCACAGCCGCAATTTCCAAGAAAATAGAACAACACCTAACAGACAACAATATTATCACAGAAGAGCAGAAGGGATGCAGGAAAAATAGTCGAGGATGCAAAGAGCAGCTGATCATAGATAGCGTGATTATGGGACAAACCAGAAAAGAACACAGAAACCTTCACATCGGTTACATAGACTATAAAAAAGCCTTCGACTCCATACCCCACAGCTGGTTAATCAGAGCCCTAGAAATCTATAAAATCAACCAACACCTCAGGCAATTTCTAGCGCAAATTATGAAAACATGGAAAACCAAAATACGCCTAGAAACACAAACCGAACGCATCCAAACAGAAGAGCTGTACATCAGACGGGGTATATTTCAGGGAGACTCGCTCAGCGCTCTATGGTTTTGCCTCTGTCTCAATCCACTCTCAAATATACTAAACAGAACAGAGCATGGCTTCAATATCAGACACCAAAAAGGGAATCAACATAAAATAAACCACCTCCTATATATGGATGACATAAAACTCTACGCTGCCACAAAAGCACAGCTAAAAGAGCTCCTCAAAATCACAGAAATATTCACCTTGGATGTCAATATGGAATTTGGTATAAGTAAATGCAAAGTGCTCCATATCAACAAAGGCCAATGGAAGTACCACCATGAGACAGAAACCATCAACAATGAAACACTCGATAACATGTTTGACAAAGAAACATACAAATATCTAGGCTTTCAACAAAGCACCAAACTCAACCATACTCACATCAAAACAGAGCTCAGAACCGAATTCAAGAACAGACTGACGAAACTTTTACAAACAAAACTCAACTCCAAATATCTCACTAAAGCCATCAACACGTTTGTTATACCTATACTCACATATTCATTTGGTATCATCAAATGGTCACAAACAGACTTAGAAAATATTCACATCCTTATACGGTCTCAATTCACCAAATACAGGAAATTACATCCCAACGCATGCAAAGAAAGACTTACCATCGAGAGGAAGGCAGGAGGAAGAGGAATTATAGACATCAGATCATTACACACAAAACAAATACAAGCACTTAGGAAATTCTTTCACACCAAGCAAACCAGCCTCCACACAGCAACAGTCAAAGCAGACAAAAACTATACCCCACTCGACTTATCCCGGGTAGACCACCCAGCAGATACACACAGTCACATCCAATTACAACAGGAAAAGATGAAAACGTGGTCAGAAAAAAAACACTTCACGGAAAACACAGATACCACATAGAGCAAGACCACGTAAATAAAAAACAATCATACACCTGGTTACGGGATGGGCAGCTATTCCCAGAAACAGAAGGCTTCTTACTTGCCATCCAGGATAAAGTCATATTAACCAGAAACTACCAAAAGCATATTATCAAAGACCCAACTATTACAGAAGACAGATGCAGAAAATGCCACCAACAGAAAGAAACGATCGAACACATAACAAGCGGATGTAAAATATTAGCCGGAACGGAATACACAGCTAGACATGACTCAGCGGCAAAAGTAGTTCACCAAGCACTAGCCACCACATACAAGCTCATAGAAAACACAGATCCCTACTACAAATATACACCAACATCCGTACTTGAAAATAAAGATTACAAACTCTACTGGGACATCAGTATCCATACAGATAAAACAGTCTCCGCCAATAGACCCGATATTACTTTTCAGTGCAAAAAAGAAAAAGTCACCTATCTAATTGACATAGCTGTCCCCAACGACACAAACATCCAAACGAAATACACAGAAAAAAATTTCCAAATACACAGACCTTGCAACGGAAATAAAAAGGCTATGGAAACAAGAAAAAGTCATCATTGTCCCCCTCATTATATCAGCCACAGGCCTTACACCAACAACATTCACACCACACTTAGTACAATTAGGACTCAACACAAACATACACAAAAACATTCAGAAGTCAGTGATTTTGAAAACATGTAACATTGTCAGGTCATTCCTTAATACACAATGATAATGCGTTTGTGCTGACTTGGTTTCCGCCCGTCAGCCAAACATGGAACCACATTGACCAAATGTGAGAAAGAAAAACGATAACAATAATAATAATAATAAATCGAACACATAACAAGCGGATGTAAAATATTAGCCGGAACGGAATACACAGCCAGACATGACTCAGCGGCAAAAGTGGTTCACCAAGCACTAGCCACAACATACAAGCTTATAGAAAACACAGATCCCTACTACAAATACACACCAACATCCGTACTTGAAAATAAAGATTATAAACTCTACTGGGACATCAGTATCCATACAGATAAAACAGTCTCCGCCAATAGACCCGATATTACTTTTCAGTGCAAAAAAAGAAAAGTCACCTATCTAATTGACATAGCTGTCCCCAACGACACAAACATCCAAACGAAATACACAGAAAAAAATTTCCAAATACACAGACCTTGCAACGGAAATAAAAAGGCTATGGAAACAAGAAAAAGTCATCATTGTCCCCCTCATTATATCAGCCACAGGCCTTACACCAACAACATTCACACCACACTTAGAACAATTAGGACTCAACACAAACATACACAAAAACATTCAGAAGTCAGTGATTTTGAAAACATGTAACATTGTCAGGTCATTCCTTAATACACAATGGTAATGCGTTTGTGCTGACTTGGTTTGCGCCCGTCAGCCAAACATGGAACCACATTGACCAAATGTGAGAAAGAAAAATGAGAACAGTCATAATAATAAAAGGCTTCTTACTTGCCATCCAGGATAAAGTCATATTAACCAGAAACTACCAAAAGCATATCATCAAAGACCCAACTATTACAGAAGACAGATGCAGAAAATGCCACCAGCAGAAAGAAACGATTGAACACATAACAAGCGGATGTAAAATATTAGCCGGTACGGAATACACAGCCAGACATGACTCAGCGGCAAAAGTAGTTCACCAAGCACTAGCCACCACATACAAGCTCATAGAAAACACAAATCCCTACTACAAATACACACCAACATCCGTAGTTGAAAATAAAGATTACAAACTCTACTGGGACATCAGTATCCATACAGATAAAACAGTCTCCGCCAATAGACCCGATATTACTTTTCAGTGCAAAAAAGAAAAAGTCACCTATCTAATTGACATAGCTGTCCCCAACGACACAAACATCCAAACGAAATACACAGAAAAAATTTCCAAATACACAGACCTTGCAACGGAAATAAAAAGGCTATGGAAACAAGAAAAAGTTATCATTGTCCCCCTCATTATATCAGCCACAGGCCTTACACCAACAACATTCACACCACTCTTAGTACAATTAGGACTCAACACAAACATACACAAAAACATTCAGAAGTCAGTGATTTTGAAAACATGTAACATTGTCAGGTCATTCCTTAATACACAATGGTAATGCGTTTGTGCTGACTTGGTTTGCGCCCGTCAGCCAAACATGGAACCACATTGACCAAATGTGAGAAAGAAGAACTTTTTTATAATAATAAACAAAAACTACACACCTCTCGACTTAGCCCGGGCAGACCACTCAGCAGACACACACAGTCACACCCAATTACAACAGGAAAAGATGAAAACGTGGTCAGAAAAAACACTCCACGGAAAACACAGATACCACATAGAACAAGACCACGTAAATAAAAAACAATCATACACCTGGTTACGGGATGGGCAGCTATTCCCTGAGACTGAAGGCTTCTTACTTGCCATCCAGGATAAAGTCATATTAACCAGAAACTACCAAAAGCATATCATCAAAGACCCGACTATTGCAGAGGACAGATGTAGGAAATGCCACCAGCAGAAAGAAACGATCGAACACATAACGAGCGGATGTAAAATATTGGCCGGAACGGAGTACACAGCCAGGCATGATTCAGCTGCCAAAGTAGTTCACCAAGCACTAGCAACAACATACAAACTCATAGAAAACACAGATCCCTACTACAAATACACGCCAACATCCATACTTGAAAATGAAGATTACAAGCTCTACTGGGACATCGGTATCCATACAGATAAAACAGTCTCCGCCAATAGACCCGATATTACTTTTCAGTGCAAAAAAGGAAAAGTCACCTATCTAATTGACATAGCTGTCCCCAACGACACAAACATCCAAACGAAATACACAGAAAAAAATTTCCAAATACACAGACCTTGCAACGGAAATAAAAAGGCTATGGAGACAAGAAAAAGTCATCATTGTCCCCCTCATTATATCAGCCACAGGCCTTACACCAATAACATTCACACCACATTTAGTGCAATTAGGACTCAACACAGACATACACAGAAACATTCAGAAGTCAGTGATTTTGAAAACATGTAACATTGTCAGGTCATTCCTTAATACGGAATGGTAATAGCGTTTGTGCTGACTTGGTTTTGGCCCGTCAGCCAAACATGGAACCACATTGATCAAATGTGAGAAAGAAGAACTTTTTGTAATAATAATAAACTTTTTGTACCAACAACAATAATAAAACAATTACAACATAAGAAATAAGTAACAGTAACCTGTGGTGAGCTCACATGCATGAGAGTTTGATTAATAATTAAATATTCTTCCAATCTAACCCCGTCTAGGTACTTAGGTTTGATACACCATCTTAAATGTTAATTTATTGGATAAATATATTTCAACGAAAATTTATATTTTTGAATTCAGTGTATAGGTATCTTAAAATCATCTTGATTATTTGACTTCACATATGTCTATCTTGTATACAAAACAGGGTGAGTTTCGCGACTGTATTCTAGTTGTACGTTGAGTGAATATTTATAATATATGATCGTATTTTTTAAATCCGTTTGAAGATATTGCATTTTGTTTGCTATTATAGTTGATGATTTTAAAGTATATAAAATCACAGTAATTGAGTCCATTTGCAATAACAGAATCTAGCATTTTAGATTTAGCTTTAGTGCATAAAATTATATAAAATTCTGAATTTTAACTCCTGCGCTTTTTATTATATTCATGGTTTTCGAAATTCATCCAGATTGACTTCTTGATATTGTCAAATTATCGATAATAGCAACTTTTACAAAATTTCAAAATTATTTTTTTTATGTTTGCATTTACTACAAAGTGTCTGAATAGTTCTCGGCCCTTACCGTAGATGGCAACACTATATGCAAAATTTTGTTAGTATAGGTGTCTATGCAGGATTACAAGTCATCTAATTTAATATCGTGTTGTATAAAATTCTTTGCAAAAGAAAGCTTAAACGCAAATAAAATTCATTTAAAGTTCATAAAAGTTTATGCGGACTCTCCTTCATTTTCACCAATTAAGAAATGATTTGTCAGATTTAAAGGTCCACACCTTAGATGATCCATATGAACGGAGTCTAAAAACAATATTAGAGATCAATATACAAATACACAATGCTGAATAACATTGCCTATAGATATTTTAAAAGAGGAAGTAGGTTAAGTTCTACGAGAAGAATTGAACATACAAGAGCTTTCTGTAAGGTGGATGCCGGTCTTGCTCTCAGCAAATCAAAAACATGTTCGTATGAAAATTTCTAAATAGTGCTTGAAGCATTTTTATAAGAATAAAATTGATTTTATGCACACATCTATTACTATGGACAAGACTTCGATTGACCATTATATACCAGAGTCTTAAACAGCCGTCAGAATAGTGGACCCACTGTTGAGCGCCAAAAATGTAAGTTCGGTTCCATCTGCCGGGAAGGTCATTACATTGGTATTTTTATATGCTGAAGGCATTTTGTTTATTGGATTTGTTAAAAAAAGGTCAAACAATAGATGCATTAATTATGCTAATCTTTTAACCAAACTATACGAAAAAATTCGAAAGAAAAGACTAAGTTTGCAAAAGAAAAAAATAATTTTTCATTAAAACAATACACTTGTCTACTAAAGTGTTTTGGCAACGAAGAAATTGAGAGGTATGTACTGTAAATTATTAGAACATCCACTGCATTCTTCAGATTTGACTCCTTATGACTTTTATCTTTTTCTCAAACTCAAAAAAATTTCTGGTTAGACTAATTCTTCTAATCAAAGGTAGAAGCTGTAGAGGATTGTTCTGCAGAATTTATAGAAATCATTACAGGGATGGAATAATATCACTAGAACCTCGATCGAATAAGGGTATAAGTCTATGGAAGATTATATCAAGAAATAAACATAATTTTAAAATCATCAATTTGTTTTTTCTCTATTAGGAGGCGAACTTTTCACCCAACCTTAAGGGCTCATTTATTATTAAGCCACGTTCGTTTGTTATTTTAGAAATATTAAATAGACTTTCATTGGCCAAAGTTTAACTATTTAATTAATTAATTAAGTTAGTTCGTTCCTCTGAGAAATTGTTAATGCCGGTATCGTTCCGGAAATAAAATATAACTGTAAAAATGACCTATTTTTGTTCATGTTGGTATCAGGTCCTTAAAGAAAAATCGACATTTCGTCGAGATTTATACCTCAAGCTTTTCTTAACATTCTGATCTAAACCTTGTTAAAGATTATAGGTAATAACGTTATGACCGATTAATAAATAAATACTGAGATATAAGTTTAATATCTTATCTATATTGGCAATGTAATTAAAAAATAGTCTTTCAAAATTCTATTCAAATACATTAAATTAAAAAACACATTAATATAGGTAGAAAGAATTTTACACGAGTTCCGATAAACTAAAATATCTTACCTTGAATCGAATTTGGTACCATCCGACAAAGTACCGGTATAGTGCATCGTCAGCATGTCCCCATTTTTCGATTTAATCTCGCAAACTTCGGGCTTGTGTAAAACGTCAATTTTTAATTCGTCTTTTTCATCACAATTTACTAAAACCGCCAAAAAGGAGAGGAGACCCAAAAAACTAACCCACCGAACCATTTTGAAAAACTTAAAAATTTCGTATCGATATATTTATCGTATCGATAATATGACCTAGCCCTACTTGCTACTTGTAACGCGCGAATGGAACTAAAACATCCGGCAAAAGTTTTGAATCGCCACGAGTTTGCCACGCTACCAAGGTGACGTCACAATGTTTTCTATCCTTTTTTATTAAAGCACGTTACGAATGAGTTGGAGATGAACAGAGAAAATGAAAAGCCACAGGTCTGGATCTGATTGGTGGGTCTTAGCATATGATAGCGGTATCATTGCGGTTGTAGCGGGTCTGTGTTGTGTTGGATATATATTTATTAAAAGAGAAAAGAAAAAGTTGTGATGTCATCACGTTTGTCAACCTTAGAAAGTCTTTTTTCATTGAACAAATTATATTCATGTGGCGAGTTATTTCGTAGGAAGAAATTAAATTACTGAGAAAAGCTACGCAGATGAGTTTTATGCAAAAAAGTTGAAAGGTTTACCCGTTAGTTACATTATGTGTGTATTTTACGCTGTATAGAGTGGCCTAAAAAGATTATTAAATCACTAATGTGTATCATAATATTTTTAATTATGATAAGTTTATACTTTTAAGGCTTATAAAAAAATTGAGCCATTTATGATAGGTTAAGCTTCAATATACATTGATGAGCAATAAAATCGACTCAAACGATTGTGCTTGCTTGAATTAAATTTTTAAACAGTGGTAGTATTTTTGGTATCATTAGAATGCTGATTTTCTATTATTTCCAATAATATTAAAAATATTTGGATTTCCAAAAAGTTTTACTGATTAAAATGGTTTTACTCAATAGAATCGTTTTTGCTCGCTCAACAACGTACTCGTTGAGCGATATTGTTCCCTATTAAAGCACATACAACTGCATTTTCCTGTAATTCCTTTATCGGAACTTGAACCGTCAACATCTCTGCTATACCTGTTCACTAATTACGTAATCGCAAAATGGATACCCCTCGGAAGAAACGGCACAAGTCATTGCCCTATTGCAAGAAAGGTATAGCCAACGTGTAGTCGCTGCGTAACTGCACCTGAGCCAGTCAAATGTCTCCATTTACATGGAGATCAGGATCAGGAAAAAGAAGGAGTACCTCGGAGCGAGACGATCGCTTCATTTTCAACATAACTCTCATCGTCACTTGACCTGCGTTGAGGTCCAGCAGGAGCTTAGAAGAAGACTTAAAGAAGCTCACCTAACTTTGAAGAAACCAGCTAAGTAACCCAAATTGACAGCAGCCTATCGACAAACGCGACTCAGATTTGCCCGAGAACATGTCGACTGGATCTTAGAGCAATGACGCTCCGTTTTATTCTCCGGGAAGTCCCGAATGTGCCTACATGGCAATGATGGTAGAAGACGAGTCTATGGAAGGCCTGGGGAGCAATATGCGCAGTGCTGCATTACTGAAACGGTCTATTATGGAGGAGGTTCTGTTATGGTGTGGGGAGACATCTCACCGGATGCGAAAACCGATTTGGTTTTCGTGACAGATGAGACTAGTAGTGGTGGATTAACTGGTCATTGATACATTGAGGAGATCCTGCAGGAGCAAGTCGTTCCTTAGGCTGGGTTTGTTGGCGATAGCTTCGTACTAATGCACGACAATGCGAGGCCATATACTGCTGCATCGGTGCGGCAATACTTGACGGAAGTGGGAATACTCACATTAGACTGGCCTGCTCGGAGTCCTGACCTTTATCCAATCGAGCACATGTGGGATGAGCTCAAAAGAGGAGCTCGAGCCAAAAATCCAGCCCTTACATCGTTGGGGATCTTAAAGGTTGTGATAGCGGAAGAGTGGGACAGAATCCCACAGACAGTGGTGAAAAAGCTCATCTGCTCCATGAAAAACCGGCAAGAAGCAGTAATAAGGGTTAGGGGGGTAAAATATTGTTTTGGTTTTTATTAATAACACAGCCCCACAAAAAAAAAAGTGGGGTATACTTTTGATGCGATATATCAGATCCGTAGTATTTTTGCCCGCTGATCACGAATCTGACGTCAGAATATCGCCATCACATCTCGATTTTTTTCTAACCTCAAAAAATAGGTAAAAATTAGTAAAAATTAAGAAAAATATACTCCTAAAAAATTGATTCAAGCTTTTTCATGAATCCAAAGATGTATTAATATGTATTCGGACACGCTAAGCTAATATTCATCGGTTGGATTGAGCCATACAGTTCTGTTTTCTTTCTAACCTCAATAAATCAGACAGATATAGTGCTTCTCGAATGCAAAAACGAATTCAAATTAAAATTCAACCGATCCTTACCAAATTTGGTACACGGGGATTTTTTGGGTCGCTGATCACGAATCTGAGGTTGGATTTGCAAAATTCAAGATGGCAGATGTTTTCGCGCCATTTTGAACGCCGAAAAAATTCATCGGTCGATTTTTATTCTTCTACCTGCATCCAGGGCACCTCCACGTGGTGACGGTGGGCAACGATGTTACTCCACTAGCCGGCAGAGTCCCTGGATAACGGCTTAGATGCCGTCATGGCAGGTAGAAGAAAGAGAATTACGATGCAGGGACTCCCACATCGATGATTTCCCAGATAATCTTGGTGACTACAGTGAGGAGCAAGGGGAACGTTTTTACCAAGATCTGAAAATCATAGAAAATCGGTATCAAGGACGATGGGATGACCATATGCTAGCGGACTATTGCTGGTCGCTAAAAAGAGAAACAAGTCCTCAAAAGCGTTTGGGCAGAAAGCCTTTGAATAGGTCATTCGCGGAAAAAAGAACAAGATACAGCCAAAAAAAGGAAAGTTAGGCGCGGGTCTAACCTTCGCAATTCTAGGGCTTAAGGGTCTACTATTTGAGAGTATATGGTTTAAAAGTCCTGGTTTTGAGTTTATTGGGTCTCATTTTTAAAGTTATAGGGTTATTGAGGTCTATTTTTTGAGGTTACAGGGTGTGGGAGTCTAAGGTTTCAGGGTTTAGGGTTTAAGAGTATCAGGTTTGAGGATTTCCCAACTGTATACCAAATTTGGTAGGAATCGGTTGGTTTTCAAAAATTTTGTCCGCCATCTTGGATTCGCCATTTTGAATTTTGCAAATCCGACCTCAGATTCATGATCAGCAACCCAAAAAACCCCCGTGTACCAAATTTGGTAAGAATCGGTTGAATTTTAATTTGAATTCGTTTTTTGCATTCGAGAAGCACTATATCTGTCTGATTTATTGAGGTTAGAAAAGAAAACAGAACTGTATGGCTGAATCCAACCGATGAATATTAGCTTAGCGTGTCCGAATACATATTAATACATCTTTGGATTCATGAAAAAGCTTGAATCAATTTTTTAGGAGTATATTTTTCTTAATTTTTACCTATTTTTTGAGGTTAGAAAAAAATTGAGATGTGATGGCGATATTCTGACGTCAGATTCGTGATCAGCGGGCAAAAATACGACGGATCTGATATATCGCATCAAAAGTATACCCCATTTTTTTTTTTTTTTGTGGGGCTGTGTAATAATAATAATAAACGTCTATATTTTATACTCGGCGAAATGCAGCAATGCTGTTGTTAACCGAGTTCTCAAAAATATACAAAAGAAATACAAAAAATAAAAAATAAAATAAAAATACAAACTCAAATACAATTTAAGAATTATCCATTAGTACTTAAACTCTACTTATTCTAAACTAAAAAAGGAAAACATTGTAATTCTCTGGTATTGATACCCATATACAAACCATGATCCCCACCTTATCCTATAAAAGAGACATAATAATAACAGTCAATAAGTCTGAAATAAAATCTCCTTTAGCTGCCTTCTGAAAGATAGTTCAGACAGAGCAAGCAAACCTTCAGGAATTTCGTTCAGAATAAATTTAATTGTTAAACTTAAAATTTGTTTAATTTTTCCTTTCTCTTACTCCTATTTTCAATTCTTGTTTTCCTTGTTTCCCCTTTAGATCATTTTAATCTGTATATATAAAGCATGAGGTATACTATGGAATTTGGTATCATTAGAACGAAAATAGATTGGGCTTTCAAACGACACTACTATAAAATCTGTAAAAATATATGAACACTAAATTCTAGAATCCATGTTAAATGAAGCCAAATAGTTTAAATCGATTTTTTTGCTCACCAGTGTCTATGTATTTTACGCTGTACAGAGTAGCTTAAAAATATTATTAAACAATTAATGTGTAACATAATATGTTATAATTTTACACTTTTACGGCCTATAGAAAAATTTAGCCATTTATGGCAGGTTAAACCTCAATAATATTAACTTTAGTGTAAAGACCGGCTTGCTTATTCATTTAATATAAATTTGTGAACAAATATGTATTAGATAGTTCAAATTCTTTACCATTGAAAAATGTTCCATAAGGATATACTGCATAGGGTGAAAATGTCCGAGACTTTCCGAGAGATGGCAACAGAAACAAGAAACCATACGATTTTCAGTTAAAGTCAACTCTCAAAGAATTCATCTAAAATTTTCATTTCATCGCGAGCCTTTTTAGATTTTTTAAAAATGTGCGCGGCCCCCCTTTCCCCCGCCATATTGGACCAATAAAACAAAAAATAGAGGGTTTGGAAAAATATATTTTAGGACTTAAAAGTGATTTTTTTAAAAAATTATTAATTAATAAGTATTAATGTTAAATGATGATTGAGTTTGCACCTGCTTAACAAGTGTTATAATTCTTGGTTGAGTTTTTGTCAAGGCCAATCTCATGTCATCTTGAACATCCAGCTTATTCCCAGCTTTTGTCTTGATCTGCGGAAGAGTTGAAAATCAACTTTTGCGAAGGTAAGTAGAAGCAAAGGGCACTAATATTCGAAAAGAAAGCATGGAAACTTTAGGATACGAATGACGCATAGCACACCCAAAATTGAGATAACGATTTTTCCTGAAATAAATCACGCGCTGAAGAGTCATTTCGCAGCTCCAAAAATTCATCCTGCGCTTCATCGAAAATGTCGGTAACATCTAAAGATACATGAAATGGGTTTCGTACTAATGCTGCTTCTTGTTCAGAGAACTCCAGGAAATAACGTTGTATTTCAGATTCAAGGGCTTGCAGGTGGTTATTAATTTCCTCTCTTAGATTATCTACAATCCCCTATGGCTCTGCTGGTTGCTTAATATCAGTTTGGAGTACTTTCTCGATTATTGTCAGCTCGGCGGAACGTCAAGCTGTTTGTCTCGAAACTTCTCTCTTTTACACGTTTCTTCGAGAGGCAATGGAGTGTCGCGATCGCTGCGGACTACCCGGCAAGCTTGCTCCAGTCAGATTTCGCCAGGCATAAATAAGGAGATTTGCGCGTGCCAGCCGCCCACTAATGACGTCGCATATTTGGTGTGTTGCCAAGCATAAATAAATTATTAACATTTTAACACCTACCTTTAAATTTTAAAATTTAATTTGGATTTTAAAATTGATAACTGGCAACCCCCCAAAGAAGCCATCCCCTTGTAGGTCGCGACACACCAGTTGGGAACCAACTCATTATGTATATTAGATTGCGAGTTACAGCTATCTGAGTGACGCTAGTTTTAATGACGGAACAAAAAGAATTTCGTTTGTTGATTAAACATTGCTTTTTGATCGGATGTAGCTAGATCCCAAGAATGGCGTGCCAAGTATTATGACACATCTGCTCCATCCAAAGCGTCGAGGGTTTAGTGAACTTAAATGCGTCGTACAAGCACAGATGATGCATCACGTTTCGGATATCCAAACGAGGCAGCGACTCCAAAAAACACAAAAAAATCCACCATATTGTTCTGACTGATCGCAAAGTGAAAGTGAGGGAGATAGCTGACACTGTGAAGATATTAACAAAATACGTGAAACATATTTTGCATAAATATTTGCATACGAAAAAGCTATGTGCTGGATGGGTTCCGCGCGCTCTCATTATTAATCAAAAATAGCAACGTGTCGAAAATACAGAACCCTATTTGACACTGTTTCTGCGTAATCCAAAGGAATTTTACATCGATTCGTAACAATGGACGAAATATGGATTCACCTCAGTCAGCAGAGTGGCTGAAACCACATGAAAATTGACTGAAGCGTCTAAAAACACAAATATAAGCTGGAAAGCTTTTGGCAGGTATTTTTTGAGATGCGCATGTACAATAGTATCGACTATCTTGAGAAGAGTCGAACAGTCAACGGAGACTATTATGCTGGTTTATTGGAGCGTTTGAATGGTGAAATCAAGAACGATTCAAGATCAACGTGAATTGCTTTTTATGTACACGTGCTTCTCCTGGAACGCTTTAGGGACTTCCCTGCAGCACGTGTGCTAGACCCATAAACAAAAAAAAATCGAAAGAATACAAAAGTATACATATTTGCGAACCACAATTAGTGAAGAGTGGGACCACTCCTTACAGATCAGATGTCGCATTGCGAAAGCAAGAGCCTCATTTGGAAGAATGTCAAACTTATTCACTTGCCATGGCTTAAATTTACAGAGAAAAGTTAGACTGTTGAAATGTTATGTTTTCCCGGTGCTGATGTACGGAGTCGAGTCATGGATTGTAACAGAGGCTTCCTGCAGAAGACTTGATTCATTCGAGATTTGGCTCTATAAAAGAATGTTGAGAATTCCGTGGACCGCCCACGTCACTGATCTCGAGGTATTAAGGAAAATGGATAAAGAAAAGGAAGTGATTAAAACCATTAAAATACGAAAACTGGAGTATTTGGGGCATATTATGAAAAACTGTCAACGTTATTAACTCCTTCAGCTGATTCTACAGGGAAAGCTAGATAGAAGGAGGGGTTCAGGAAGAAGAAAACACTCATGGATGAAGAACTTACGAGTGTGGTTTAATCAAAAGCCAACGGGACTCTTCCGAGCTGCGGTGAATAAGATATAGATTGCTATGACGGTCGCTAACATCCGAAGCGGATAGACATTAAGAGAAGAAGAATAGAGTATAAATATCTAGCAAATATGTCGTGGCATGAATATGTTGCAAGCATAGTAAAGATAGCCTCTTAAAAGCGGAGAATATAATTTCGAATTAGAAAGCTTTACACTTCACAACAACTGTTAATTCTGTACAAAGCTCAAATTCGACCAATGATGGAATACTGCTCCTATGTTTAGGGCTCTGCTTCCAAACATCCACTGCATTTGTTGGATTCTATTCAGAAGAGAGCTGTTTGTAGACCCGGAACTGGCCAGCAACCTTGATTTACTTGAACATTGAAAAACGGTTGACGACCTGAGTCTATTCTATACGTATTTTCATGGAAAGTGTTCGTTGGATGCCGCCCGCTTAATTCCTCTCAGAGCGGTGCATGCTAGAAATACACGTCGCGCTAATACTTCACATGCGTATGAGGTTCCTTGTTACTCCTTGTACAACCCTTTTCAAGCAGTCTTTTATATGGAGAACCTCATCCCTTTGAAATAATTTGTCCAAGACTGTGTTTTCAACCGAGTACAATTTACAGCGATTCAAGACCAACGTAAATTGCTTTTTCCTCGCACCTGTCGCTCGTGTGGCGCTTTTGGGATTTTCCTTCAGCGCGTGTGCTAGGCCCATAAAAAAACAGTCATTGAGTGATAAACTGGATGCCATAATCATATGCTTGCTTTTATATATTTATTTGAGCTCAAAAGTCGATTTCCGATACTTTATGGGTTAAACTGACCTGATAAGGCATGGCAGGCTAAATCAGAAGGGATAGTAACTTATTTTTACGGTCAAATTAGGCACTTATTTGAACTAAAAATCACTGTCTTTATTGGATTCTAAGTTAGGCTAGGCCTCCTTCTTATAATTTTTGAAAGTATATAAAAATAATTTCTATAACTAAATGTAAACTTATTCTGTCTTAACCTAAGTTCTTACAATAAGAATCCTATGCTAACTTAACCTAGGAAATATGTTTGGTATATACATGAAGTTTCTTAAAGCTAGGAGTTAGAACTAAGACTAAAACTACCTTAGACTAAGACTAACGCTAACTTAAACCAGGATGTAACAAGACTTAAATTCGGACTAATTTAAACTTAACCTAGGACGACATTCTTCTTGTCACTGCGGTCGAGAGGGGTCATCGTCTTCGTCCGAGAGCAGCAGCGGGTCCGACAGTCTAGGGAACTGGCGGCTAGCTTGAGGTGGGAGTTAAACTAAAGAGCTTAGCTAGTAATGTCGAGATCATCTGGTATATATTGTTATGGTTAAAACTTGATCTCTAATAAAAAATATAAGATTCAAATGTTTTTAGTCCTTCAATTGGGGCAAAAATTGAAATACCTTTTTAAGCTATTCTGACTTTTTATTTTCTTTAAGTTTATTTTTAAAATAATATATTTTTCAAATATAAATGAAATTACTGTGTTTTGTTTACGTAGTATATAACTTTTACCTTTTTGCATAATACTAACAGGAGATTCTTCTTCAAATTATTTTGAGAAGTTAATATGTGGTTTTTTCCTTGTGTTTTTGAGTTATTTAACAGATGGAAATGTTAATTTGGCCGGAAAATTCATATCACATAAATTCTAGATGTTATTTGTTTACAAACATGACATATTGCATGCTAACAAGATGCGAGAATTGAGCCAGATTGATTGTAGTTTCATTGAATTTTGGGGTAAAATTTTTTAAAGCAGTTTATGAGTTTAGTTTAGAGATGAAAAATTATGTTGACTGTGAACCTGCCGTTTACTGAAGAATGACCTTCGACAGCAGTAACTATTTTATCGTTAATTTTTTACTATGTATGGTAACTAAATGGTAGCAATTTTAGTGTTACCTTCGCCATTTTATCAAGAAAAGAAGTACTAAGTCACTGCTCAATAGTTCCCAAACTTTTTTGATTCTTGATGCCCTTGCTAAATTCCAGTTTTTCCCAAGGTACCTACCCTATGACATATTCTTAACAGTTTTTAACCGAATAACCAAGATATTTTTTAGTTAAAACACGTATAGATTATAAAAACGGAAAATTGGATAAATTCAACTAATTACAGTTAAAGCAGGCAGGAAAAAATGGCTCGAATGTATCGAAAAACCAACGAATGGACATCCTAAAAAGAATCGGCTCCTTAAAGTGGCAATGCTCAGAATATGTCGCTAGAGATACAGAGAATTGGAGTGGAAATATCAGCAGATGGAGGCCTTGGGGCGAGAGAGAAAGATTTGCTGGATTCAGCTGGTATCAGATCGCCCAGAACAGGAAAAAATGGTCAGATATGAGATTTATCTAATGGATAGAGAACGTCTAACAAAGAAGAAGAATTATAATTATTGGTATGGATAAGCTTGCTGAACTCCCACAGTTTCTCAAATTTTAGAATCAAGCTAAATACAACCATCCATATTTCCTTTTCCATATTGATTATTGAGTAATACCTAGTTTTTACTAGCTTTGGAGTTGGAATTTACTACTCAAAAGAGGAAAATTGTATTTACAGACGTGAAAAATTCAGTTAGTTACATGCCGCTAAATTTTGTATGGTCTCAAAATAACTAAATACGATTCTCCTCTTCTGCAGCTGCAAATTTAAATGAGGTACTGTCATTAGGTGGATTTTGCATATAATATATGGATTTCATATCTCAAAAGAAGTCAACACTATTGGAGATCAAATATTGTTATAACAAGGATCTAATTCGTTTTTCTTTTCCACAGTTTTGCTTTTTAATTTAAAAGATGAAATTTAATCACCTTTAATAGGTACTTTTGGATTTCTTGTAGGGAGAGAGCAAGAATATTTTCAAAAGTATGATATAGGTGTGCTAGTTTTACTATCATTCGCACAATTTTCAGAACAAGTGTGGTCTTCGTGTTTAGGAAAAATATAATTCTCTTGTCGTAAACGTATCAGAAACATTGCTACGCCAGAGCCATCGCAAAGTGTTGTAGTACAACAAAGACATGTGCTCGGATTATACATCCTCGCATAGTTGGTTCAATATAAGAGGCGAGTCCTTTACATAACGCAATGAGCCAATAGTGCATCTTAGTTTCGAATAACTGCCTGCCATTCTTCATAGAAATTAGATATAGAACAAGTCCTATCAGAATAGAAACTAATGCACTTATATATACGGTCAGTCAATACGTTTTGAAAGCGGAAATGAAACAAGATGAATTAATGAGTCCAAATACATTCATTCTTTAATATAATCTCCCTTAAGCTCAATATATTTTTTCCAGCGTTCTTCCAATTCATTGAACACCTTCAAAATACCCATCTATGAATGCTTCTACCTCATCATTTGTTGAAAAATACTTCCCACGTAGAAATCTGTTGAAGTTTGGGAACAAATGGAAGTCAGATGAAGCCAGATCTGGTGAATAGGGTAGATGTTTCAACAATCCGTACTTTAATCTGACCAATTTTGAAGTTGCCAAAGCACCTTTGCAACACCAGGCGCATTGTCATGATGAAAGATGATTTTTTTCTTCTGAAAACTGGGCCTTTTTTCACGAATTTTCTCATCCAGCTGATCCAAAAGGTTACAATAATACTCTCCCCTGATTGTTTTACCGGTTTGTAGGTAATCAATTAACAAAATTCCTTTTGCATCTCAGAAAACTAATGCAATAATTTTTTTGGACGATTTTGACCACTTTGCCTACTGTGGAGCTGAACAACCGGACTCAGTCCACTGTGCGGTTTTTTGTCGCAGTTCAGGATAATACTGGTAACCCCAAGTCTCATCCACAGTTGCAAATCGATTCACAAAATCAGTTTTATTCTTTGTGAAACGAGCCAAATATTGTTTAGAAAGTTTCTTTCGAGTGCGTTTTTATTCCGATGTTAGCAAATGTGGCACCCATCTTGGGAATAGCCTTCTTATACCCAAAACATTAGTTAAGATCTCATGTACTGATCTATGTGAGATACCTATAGCCTCAGCTAAATCATCCACGGTTAATCGACGGTCTTCCAATACCATATCTGGTACTTCCCAAGGTACCTACCCTATGACATATTCTTAACAGTTTTTAACCGAATAACCAAGATCTCATGTACTGATCTATGTGAGATACCTATAGCCTCAGCTAAATCATCCACGGTTAATCGACGGTCTTCCAATACCATATCTGGTACTTACACAACAATTTCTTTAGTTGTAGTTTTTCGACGTCCTGAACGTGGACCATCACTGACGCTTATACGACCATGTTTAAAATTTAAAGTCCATCTGTGAACAGTTGGAAATGAAGGAGCAGACTTCTTTAACACTGAATAACTTGACAGGTCAATTCGAAATTTAGGATGTGTTCATATGAGAGATGGAGCTTCAAAATGGTGTATAATATTTGGTTCAAGTGATGCACCAGGTGTCGCTTTCAAAACCTATTGACTGATTACTATTATATATTATCAACTGTTCATAGCAATTCAAGTAAGTATTATTATTATTATATGTGGGCTTTATTCGGCTGAAACCAAACCATTTAGGTCCGCCGCCATGTGTTGTATTCTGCGACTGATTTTGTTATCGGTCAAATACACTTAAATGCAGCTTCGCAGCAGACTCACCTTTCATAACGTGTACTCTATTTATAGCAGTCGTTACAATGGCGATGATATGCATTTTCTTACATTTTGCGATTTTATATACTACCTTGTAAGACGCCAGTAAAGCATTGCTTAATATTGACGACTGCTTACAAAAAACTACCATTTTGTTAATTTAATTCCTTTAACTTTCTGAAAGATTAGTAACGACATTTACTAACAACTCTCAGATAATTGATTTCTAAATAACGTTTCAACTTAGTAGATTGTACTCTTAGGCCAAAAAAATTCACATACAATAGTTACTGCAGCCTGCTTTCATTAATGACTTTATTGACGTAAGTTCAAATAACTGTCATATTTTTGATATTGCTTGCTTATTCATATTTTTGCACTATTTGATGGTGCTTTTTCTTCATTTTTACCCTTACAAGGCTTGTTGCTAATTAGTAAAAATTGATCCTTATAAGATCGCTTCGGTGTCTGTCCGTCTGTCTGTCCATCTGTCTGTCCGTCTGTCTGTCTGTCTATCTGTCCGTCTGTCTGTCCGTCTGTCTGTCCGTCTGTCTGTCCGTCTGTCTGTCCGTCTGCCTGTCCGTCTGTCACACCCGATTTTCTCCGAAACTATTTGTCATAGAAAGTTGAAATTTGGTAATAATATAGGAATTGATGGCCTCATCAGAGCCATGTAGTTTTGAAAGTTAAATTTTGACTTAAGGGGTTAGTTTTGGGGGGTGAAATCGAAAGTGAAAAAAAAAATTTTAACTAGGTAATCGAGTGTGGTGTCAAATGAAAGCTTGTGAAAACACGAGAAAAAAAAAATATATGTATATATATATATATATATATATATATATATATATATATATATATATATAATGTAATACTTGCGCGCACTTTTCTTTGTATTATTTTTAAAATATCGCGAAAAGTACTTATCAAAAAATTTTGAAAAAATTCTGAAATATTCTCCACGGGGTGTAGATTGAACGAAAATTATCATGAGTGCATTGCCGTTAATAATTTATCTGGTATATAAAAAAAACAAAAATTTCAAGGTCATCAGATTTCAGTGAAGATTGGAAACAAACTTTGTTAAAAACACATTTGGGGTGTGTTTTGTGAAGTCACTGATCATTTTATACCTCTATAACAATATTTTTTATTTGAAAAGCAATCAACGTAGGGAACACTAATTGCGCAAGTTCAACTTGCACTTACCGGTTATTTAAAAATATAGACGAGAAGAAATACTTAAAAACTTGACTTAATCACAACAATATTCAGCTGATACAAGACTATGCTAACTGACATCTATTTATATACGAAAAAAGTACTGTTCCAAAAACTCTTAAAGCAAACGAAAAAATTAATAATTGTATTATCTAGTAGACATTTCCAAAATCGTCTGTAAATAGTTATTATATATGTTATTAGTTTGGTTTGGGCCCTTGTTAAACAAAGGACGTGAGTTGTTAGTTTCTTTGAAGGGCCGCCAATTACGTCCCTTGTTGCTGATATGACCACCTGTTGATTGCTGTTTTTTACCAGCTGTTTTGGTATACCAAACGCCGGTTTTAGACTCCTGTAGGGTTTTGTAGCTCCGAATCTTGTTAGTTCGTCCGCTTTGTATTACCTTTTATCCCCGCACATCCAGGAACCTACAGTAATTCAACCCTCTTATTGCTAGAGTATAGTTTCTAACAAGTTATGTTTACACTTTATCGAGATCTGGAAGTTCGCCTAATAAGCTTGTATATAGGTTAAAAAAATCAACAAAAACGTTATAAAATGAAGTTAAAAACTTATTATATCTTATTATGTCAAAATTTGAGAAGTGGTACTACCTACCTAAATATATGGTTGCCTATATATAGAGATCACATTCGCATATTTCTCCTCTAAATAATCAATCTTACCACCCACATCAAGATTTCCTGATGAAATCAAGCTTCTTTAAATATAGGATTTAAAAAACTGACGTTACCAAAAATATTTTTTCGTTGGTTACATCAATCTCAAAAGTAAAAACAGATTTATCGTTGGGAAAAGTGATGACAACTGTTTCTTGAGACTCACAGACCCACGTAAAGTTATTGGACTGTTTGCATAATGAGTTGTAGCACAAGCGGCCAAGATTAGCGGACAAAAAGTGCTCATTCACCAGGACTATACGCTTGCTCAAAAATTGGCTGTTACAATGGCAAAAATACAGGAGTCGGAGGAATAGTTCCGCACTCCTACTTTTCCCAGATTTGATCCTAAGATTCCTAACCCTAAAAATGTACAGAATAGAAGGTACCAATACATTTGGCCTTCATTGATTTTCAAAAGGCATTTGATACTGTTGAAATCTGGTCAGTTCTAAAATCCCTAGCAAATGCAAGAATAAATTCCAGATATGTAACAATAATAGAGAACATCTGTAAAGAAGCATCTATACATATTAAAACTGACGAAACAACTGTCACTAATGTCATAACTAATAATTAAAAAGAGTACGACAAGGAGATACTATTTCATTTAAATTATTTACGAGGGAATTTGAAGACATCTTTAAGAAGTCAAATTGGGATGAGAAGGGCATCAACATCGACGGCACTAGGATGAGTCACCTTAGGTTTGCAAACGACATAGTAGTGATAGCTAATAACACCAAGAAACGTTGAACTAGCTGAATGTGATCTCTGGAAGGGTATATTTTAAAATGAATTTAAAAAAAAAACTAAATTTATGAGCCCTGAAGATACCCACATACATTGACGAGTATATCTACTAGGGTGACCGCAAAAAATCGATGTCGGAATTTTGTTCGTCTGGACCCCACAAAACGATTCCCCTTTCCAGATATTGATCTGGTACCAGTAGGAGCCAGTTTGGGAGTATTCTAAGAATTTTACGGGTTTTTACATAATGTGTCTCGGAATTAACATTTTCTTGTTAAAAAGTATTTTGGAACTCAATTTTCAAACATAAAGAGCCTTTTGATCAAATTTAATCTTTTATTATATGGGGATTACCTGACTAGTTTACCAAAGAAAGACCGTTTGACAGGTAAAAAGGAGGGTGAATCTAATTTCTATTTTAGGGATGGTGATTTTACTTCAGCGTACAACCGACCTTTTATTTATTCGGTTTAGTTTCTAAAGTGCCTTTGAGCTGGTTAGATCGAACAATTATCTAGTGAAGATATTTTAACGTTTTTTTTTTAATTTTCCAAGTGTGTGTGTTATTGTTTTTATAACTATTATAGTATTATTTTAAAAGACATTTGAAAACATTTTATTGAAATTAAAGTTTGCAATATATTTTGTTTCATTTTCCAAGTTAACTGTTATTTACCTATTGGCCTCTGAAATGGCATCCACATCAGGTGTACAAAGCCGGACCAAGGATAAAATATTTCTTGTGGGCTATCCCATTCACCAGATCACCGGTTGTAAACTACCTTCAAATCGTCAAGTTTTGTGTGCTTTATTTTATAATTTACGTACTGTGAAATTAACTGTAAGAGAATCAGCAAAACTTACAATACGAGAAGTGTTCATTTTTTGGGAGAAAGCTCGAATCCCGACTAAACATGAGCAAGATGCAATTACTAAGCTGGAAAAACTTCACGCCGAGTGGAGAAAGATGCCTTGGCTCTGATGAAATCGGAAGAAGATAAGGCGTTTCTCGTGAAACAGAGGCAGAAGGGCCGCCCAGGTTCCATGACTGTAGTGGATCTCAAGTTGTCTCGAGCTGAAGAAATCAAGTTGCAAAAGGAACTTGCAAAAATGAACCGACAAATCCAAGAAGCAACTTTTGATATTGGTGAGTTTTTTTTTATTATTAGTATTCTAAAAAATAGATAAACAAATAAGTAAATAGTTTCATTATAATTGAAAGAAAATTGTACATGAGAGCATGATTTGGCATCTTTACGATTGAGTTTATATTTTTTAAATAATACCTTTTGATAATTAGAAGTAGGTAATTTAGTACCTATGTATTATTACTATTCTGCTAATACAAGTTTTTATAGTCTTTTTTTTTCTCTTTCTTTTGTTGCTTCTTAGAGACGGATGATGAAGACAAGTTCGAAGAAGGAGAAGAAGACACTGAAGAGGACAGCATCTACCAGGAACTTGAGAGCTTGGAGGAAATGGACATCCCTGAAGAAGCTGCAGAAGATCCAGGACCATCTGAGAGCAAGAGGATGAAAGTTTCATTTGCAAGGGGCGTTAAAGAGATTTTAAACATGAAATTGTCCATTTTATTAGATCGATGTAAGGTATCCGACAGAAATGCCACGAGAATTTTAATAGCTACTCTAGAAGCACTAAACCTTGACCCTCTTGAGTACAAAGTCTCGAAAACTTTATTACATGATAGAAGGCAAATGTTCAGAGAACAATATAATAAAAAAATTTTTGATAAAGTAAACATTCCTGAAAAAGAGCCCGCGGTTGTCCATTGGGACGGTAAACTTTTACCGGGTGTTTTAAAAAATGAACAATGTGAGCGAATAGCTATAGCTATTTCATATGGCGAAAAGGAACAGCTGCTGGGAGTTCCTGTAACAGCAAACAGCTCTGGAGAGGAGCAAGCCGTAGCCGTATATGAATACCTACATGAATGGGGTCTTCTCAACACCGTCAAGGCGATGTGCTTCGACACTACAGCATCCAACACGGGAAGACTCAAAGGAGCATGCGTCATATTGGAGCAAATGTGGGAAAGAGAATTGTTATACCTAGCTTGCCGTCACCATATCTTGGAAATTCTGTTAAGAGGCGTATTCGACACAAAAATGGGATCAACCACTGGACCTCATCTAGACATTTTCAAGAGATTCCTCACTGCGTGGCCCAAGATAGACAAAGGAAAATACGACATAGGTATCAGTGACAATCTAATACAAAAGCAGCTAACTCCAGAAGTAATTGCAAATGTTACTGCTGAATTCGAGACCAAATTAACTGAGAGCCACCCCAGAAATGACTACAAGGAGCTATTGCAGTTGGTTCTCGCATTTGTTGGATCACTAGACGGCAATGTTGTGGGTTTTAGAACTCCAGGAGCCATTCATCACGCTAGGTGGATGGCAAAGGCTATTTACTGCTTAAAAATGTTCATTTTTCGTCGTCAATTTAAGATGTCTAAAGAAGAAGAAAGTTCTGTGCGTGCCATTTCTGTTTTCCTAGTTAAAATTTATTGTAAAGCTTGGTTCAATGCTCCAAAAGCTCATCTTGCACCAAAGCAAGATTTAGGTATTTTGCATAGTCTGTTAGACTATAAAGAATGTGACAACGACATTGCAGAAATAGCCCGACCAAATTTTCGAACCATTTGTGGTATTTGAATGCAAAGTTGGTGGGATTATCGTTTTTTGATCCCACCATTACAGACGATGAAAAGTTGTTAATGGCTAATAAATTGCTCAGTAGCACAGATGAACCATCACAGCACGCTAGGGTTGTAAATCCAAAAATTAGGAAAGAAAACTTAAAAGAGGTAGTTGATGGAGGATTGGTAAATTTACTTACCAAAGAAACGTTTACATTCTTTGACCAATTTAATATAAAAACAGATTTCCTAAGACAACATCCAAACACCGGACCTCAAAATAATGACTTCCAAGAAGGATTGAAAATTGTCAAAACATTAAAAGTAGTTAATGATATGGCTGAGCGTGGTGTTAAATTAATAACCGACTTTAACGACCTTCTGACAAAAGATGAAGACCAAAAGCAATATGTCCTGCAAGTTGTAAGTAAATGCCGAGCATTATATCCTGACGTTTCAAAAACTACTTTAACAAAAGCTCTAGAATAGATTAGATAACTATGTAAAATTATTAACTCATGTAGGTACTACGTCTATATCTTTTCTGTGTCTGTTTTGTATGTATTATATACCTAATTTTTATATTTTAAAATAAAAAATGTCATTAGACTTATCAGTATTACTTGTTTTTTTTATTATATTTCTACTTTAAACTCAAAAATATACCAAAAAAAAGCAAAATTTATCACTTAATAACAAAATATACGAAGTATGCTCCTAGTGGTACCAGGTTACGTTTTTGGGGCTAAAGGCTGTTGTAACTCGGTTTGACTTAAAATAACAACAATTATGTATAGAATATAAATTTTGAAGAACAACATTAGCTTTCTTTTGAGATATTAAGCGTGTTTCTATTATTTACCGTTCTGGAGTTATGGCTCCATATGTCAGCTTTTTGGCCAAAAATTTGGATTTTTTCAAACTTTGAGCGACGAGCGGCACGGGTTAACGTCGTTTAATTGAGCTCAAATTTCGGCTATCTCAATATCTGGAAAGGGGAATCGTTTCGTGGGGTCCAGACGAACAAGATTCCGACATTTTTTTTCCCCCTCTATGAGATCCGGTCACTCTAATATCTACTTAGGTCATACTATTAAGATCGGAAAGGAGAACCAGCATGCAGAAATTACCAGGCGAATAAGGCTGGCATGGGCAGCTTCTCAGTAACTAGGACATATCTTAAAAAGTACTACGATACCTATAAACCTAAAAACTAAAGTCTACCATTCCTCTGTTCTACCGATCAGCATATATGGAATGGAAACGATGTGTCTCATTAAAGCATTTTTTAAAAAGCTCGTGACTTCACAGAGGGAGAGAAGCATGCTTGGTATCTCCCTTAGGGATAGAATTCATAACGAGCACAAGTCACTGACATAACTCTCGAGGCGGTAAAGATGAGGGGGCGATGAGCAGGTCATGTGGTTAGATCATTCGGAGATAGATGGGTGTATAGGATCACGGAATGGAGACTCAAAGAAACAGGAAGAGCTATGTTTGTCCATATACTTTTGTTGATAATTAACTTGTTCCGCCCCATCACAACCCCACTTTACGATAATATTTAGTGCTTTAACGTTTGATAAAGGTCTAAGAATCCCTTCTAGCCCTGTACAAAGTCTTGCTACGGTATGATTTATAAGCGACTGAACTGATACTTCAGCTGAAACTTCAGTTATTATTATGTCCTTTGGATAACACAACCTCTTTGCCTCTTTTACAACATAATAAGGTAGATACAAAGTGCAACGGTGATTTTTTGCTTGATCTCGAACAATGTTGTACTGATTTGACGATAAGTTTGCATCAATAAGTAGTGCCAGAGCCTGGTCTGGAGTTAATTTTCGTGGGCTGTTTGAAGAAGACATGCGATCCTTCTTGATTTTGCTACCCCTTTCTGGAGACCCAGATGCCAGTTCCTTGACAATCGCTGCAAAGTTTCGTTTTCCAGATTGGTATAGCTTTGTTGCAGTTGCTTTGGCTAACTCGTCTTGACTACCGGACTTCAAAAGATGATGCACTTTTCTGTTTTGCACTTTAGGATGACAATCCCTAAATTCTTTTTTAGGTCTGCCTGCATTGGTCCTCTAAATTTCGACTGGATTCCCTCCACCTTTTTTGTATTTTACAAACCAGCGCACGAAGAGTTGCCTTTAAACTGCAAAGATGTTAGCATTGGTGAGCCTATTTTTTCCAAAACAAAACCAATGATGGCGTCCGATGTCGGTTCTTCCTTCCACTTTTGGAATATGCAGTTATATGAAATTTGCAAAGTCATTCTGGAAAATGTTTAATTTAAAAGAAGATCGCAAAATATCGCAGAAGATCTTTTGTGTTTCCAACAGAGGAAAAAAACCTTTCAAATTTTGTGCGTTTCAAGCTGGTATTATGTAGTATCACTTTTTAAAGTCTCCACTGAAGTTAAAAATGTAAATTTTACTTACTTCTTAAAAATCACTTTTTTCACGAACAAATCACACACGAATAAGAAAAAATTTTGCAATTATTTAAATGCCAATAATTGACAATTCTCTTATAAAATAAATGAAGAAAAAATCATGGCCTATTGACTTGCCGTTTGTATGTACCACTCTATTAACTCAAACAAATCGAATAGCTTTCTGTAGGCAAAATGTATGATTGAATAAGTAATGCAACTTTCAGGTGCATTTTGCAGTTGTTTCGCAGGGTTAATCCCCAAACTGAGTATGAGGTTTTAGAGGTGGGATATTAACCTACCAAAATAATGAATAATCTTATGCATTTTATGTATTTCAAAAATTGAATAAAGTTCCGCTAAACTTCCTAAATTTCGCACTGTGCGTCGGGTGCTCTAGCTTGTGAACGCCCAGCATTATTCCTGATCGGCTTAAATTGTCCAATTTCTCGAAGTCGCCTTTCAATATTGGCAAAACTTTAACTATTAGGAGTCCGACGATACGAAAATCTTTTCTGATATAAATATACGCGAGCACTTTTGCGACCGTTGCCGTTTTAAAAACCAAACACTAAAATCATATCAGTTTGCTCACCCAAAGTGTACTCGATAATAATCTAGATTTAAAACACTGTAAAGCTTGAGAAAGGATTAATTCTCGTTAATACTGGTAAAACTTGATTGATATCTGTCAAAAATTACTTTCTGCCAGTATTACTAGAAGCCAGTTAAGTCATAGAACATATGATATCTTATATCATTGCCAGGGTATTTTTTGAGCGTCGCCAAGTCATTATACAATGTAAAGAAACCTGTAAAGGAACGCATTTGCGAATTTGACAATGGAATTAAAAAATGGAAACAAACATTCCACTATCTCAGAAACTGTTGCTCTGAGCAACATTAACCAAAAGAGCTTTTTTGGACAGGAGAATGCGGAGAATACGAAAATTTAATTAAAAATATCATACAGAGTCGTATAAAAAAGTTATGACAATTTAAAAATATACACAGTGCAATAAGTGGCGCCGCCAACAACAAAACTGCGGGCTGATTTCGATTTCTTATCTCAGAGCACGGAATCTTCTACAAATAGTACAATTATTAAGAAAGCTGCTTAAGAAAAACTAAAATAAAAGTATAACTTTGTGACCCTGTATCTCAAAAATTACGAATTTTTGGGCTAAGGTAAGTTGAACTAAATGGTCATATTTTCATCCCAAAAATCCACAGTAACTCTATGTACAGGGAATACTGGACCACCCTGTATATGCACCCGATTAAGTCAAGAATAAGAACTAAAAATACGTCAACTTTAAATCAAAATCTGATTCACGATGTAGAATGGATGATGACTAATGAATGAAATCCTAGTGGACATTCGAAATTTTTTTAAAATCATGGCGTTAAAGTTGAAAATTCTTACATTTCCGTACAAAATGATATTGAACCAATCATAATAAATTTAAATTATGACAATGATATTCTCTTCAAAATTCGATTTACAATAAGTTTGAATATGACTGAAATTAGTATTCATCGGATTCCCAAAGAGCATAATACTACTTAATTACCAGGCGAATAAGGCTGGCATGGGCAGCTTTTGAGTAACCAGGACATATCTTAAAAAGTACTATGATCCCTATAACCTAAAAACTAAAGTCTACCATTCCTCTGTTCTACCAATCAGCATATATGGAATGGAAACGATGTGTCTCATTAAAGCATTTTTTAAAAAGCTCGTGACTTCACAGAGGGAGATAAGCATTCTTGGTATCCCCCTTAGGGATAGAATTCATAATGAGCACAAGTCACTGACATAACTCTCGAGGCGGCAAAGATGAAGGGGCGTGAACAGGTCATGTGGTTAGATCATTCGGAGATAGATGGGTGTATAGGATCACGGAATGGAGAATCAAAGAAACAGGAAGAAGCGTTGGACGGCCACAGAAACGATGGGCCGGTGATATAAGAGTAGTAGTAGACAAGCAGTGGTGAAAGATAGCAAAAGCGAGGGAAGCATGGAAGAAATTACAAGACACCTACGTACAGACTTAGGTTGAGAAAAAGAAGAACCCTAAAAATTGGCTTGGGGGAACAAATTTTCGTAGAATAAAGAGGTTCTCTGTGCTGTAAACGAGTATTATACACAGTTCTAAACACAGTAAAAAAGGGCTTCAGAAACATTACAACTGAAACCTAACAAATTGAAAATGATGGAAAACTAGGCTTAAAATTTTTACATTTATAAAAATAATTTTTTGAAGTTTAATTACTGCTTTTGGCAGAGGAATCAGGTAAGGCTCTGCAGAGTAATTTCTTTAAAAATGAGCAATCAAGAAAGATAATTGTATTTAGTAATATTCTCTTGTGGTGAAAAATCTTTAAAAAAAATCTTTTCGATAAAAGGAAAAAAGTTCATTCTCAGTGTGTGGTTTCTATTAAGATTATTCCTATGCTGTTTATTAGTAACCAATCTTAAAAAAAATATAAAGTTCCACCTAATTTTCATCACTAGTCGTTTACTTATTAAAATAAAAAATGCATTATTCTTTCCATTATGGTCAGATGTCAGATCTTGATCTCATTCTTAGTATTATCTACAGTGTGGTATTAAATTATATTTGTATTTATAAATTAATGGCATGTAACTGAGGCTTCCACAGCACGTACTACAACATGTGTACCTCTAAACTAAAAAGGAACATAAAAATAGCCACAGATATTCCATTACCTACTACTAACTCAAACTAACCTCCTGATGTTTAATAAGTAACTTTTTACTGCCGTGTAGAAAGTATAAAATTACTTGATATTCTTGACATTCTGATAACTTTATCATATCTGATTAACCACATTAAAACAAATTTAAAATTTTTCTGCCACACAGAAATTTGTACCATATTTCGCAGAACTTAAAGTAACTTCAAAAAGATTATAACGCAACATTTTTAGTGGCATAAAATTTTGGTTTTTTCCATTAAGACGTAAAAAATGAAGTTTGCGCTGAAGAATTAGGGTAGAAAATAACAAATACCTAATATTTTACGATTATTGTGAGTACTTAATTGCTCCGTATATTTTGGGTTATACAGAGTTACAGGGAAAGTCGTCCTAGATAATTAAGGACGTTATAGTTTAGGTCGTTTCTGACCGATTTGACTCTATGACATGATATCCTAAACTTAACCGTTTTCGAGATATTGAAGTTTAAAGATTTTCTAAAAAAAAAAATGTTTTTTTTTTGCTTTTATATCGATTTTTTTTTATTAGAGGTTCTCGAGTGCGATTTTTTTTGGTTATTTTTAGTTAGTCTGTATGTCCAGTATGAAAAATCATCAAAAAAATTTGAACTAGTTACTAACAGTTTCAAATGGCGGCGGCTTGTTAATGTTTCTAAATTACGAATTTTTACCAAGCGTTTCCTACTTTAAATCAATAAAAAGAAAAAAAAATGTATGGAAGTTATTCTGCAAATTATTTTAAAAACTTTTACGTCTTTTTAGCTATCAAAAAAGGTATAATACTAGGAGTTTAATAGGAAAACTGTACACAGAATGACACCTAAAGCGGGCTCGGGTAGCAAAAGGTAAATTTTTAGTTCTAGGTGGAAATACGAAAAATACACAAATAAAACAAAAAACCTTGCAATTTAATATTTTTTATTAATTATAATTCATGTTCTATATGGTCGCCCCTATTTTTAACACAAATTCTCTTTCTTTTTCTTAAATTAATTTTCACAACGCTGGTTGTGAGGTGCCGCCTCATTTCGTCAGCCGCATCAATTATTTTTTGTCTTAGGACATCCACGTTTTCGATAGGAGTCATCTGGTCATATACGAGACTTTTCATGTAACCCCACACATAAAAATCCATCGGTGTTAGGTCTGGGCTTCTCGCCGGCCAAGGTATGGGTCCGCCTCTTCCAATCCATTTGTTGGGATAATTGTCATTGAGCCATGCACGAACACTTCCTCTGTAGTGAGCTGGGCAGCCATCGTGTTGAAAGTACATGTTTTGTCTCAAACCAATAGGTAGGTCTTCCATCAAACTAGGTAAATCGTTCCGCAAAAAATTGTCGTATTCCTCGCCATTCAAATTATCTGGCAGGAAGAATGGCCCAACCAAATAATTTGAAATTATACCCATCCACACATTTAAGCTGAATCTTGTTTGTGATCCTTTCGTTCTTTTTTTGTTTGGGTTGCCTTCCTCTTTAGAAGCCCAATAGTGGGCATTGTGGTAGTTTCTAAGACCGCCTTTGTCGAATTTCGACTCGTCAGTCCATAGTATTTTCTTAAAAAAAGATGCATCTTCGACATCGGTATTGAGCATAAATCTGCAGAATTCTAATCGTCGCAACGGATCCCCTTCTTCAATGACTTGCACTGGCGTATAGTGGTAAGGGTGTTGCCCAACAGTATGCATTACAAACCATACCTTCCACTGCGAAATTCCAAGCTGTTGTGCGACAACATTTGTAGATGTGGTTGGGTCCACCTCAAATAGACGTCGTATTTCGTTTTCTTCGTCTTCGTCAAAGATACGTGGTCGTCTCATGTCAGTCCGCCGTCTTTGTACGGAACCAGTTTCTCGTAGTCTTCGATAAGTTCCATCAAATACGTTAACATCAGGTACACGACGAGTAGGATATCGCTGTATCTATTCATCACGTGCACGCGACGACACTCCTTCGCAAAATCCGTAATACATTAGGATGTCAGCATATTCCTCGTTGGTATACGTTGCCATATTCATAAGCAGAGATCAAAATCCAGTTACGAGCCAATTCACACCGTCAGAAGATGAAACACAGATATTTTTGAAAAGCACGGTATAGCACATCTACCACGGACGAATCGCATGAACAGACTAAAAATCATTCAATAATGTTTAGTGAACAGAAAATGTCACTCGCACAGAGAGTACCCCGACTGAAAAAAATGCTTACCCAACCCTTTTTATTGTTTAAAGGTGCAGGTAGTAAACCGGTAATTGGTAGTATCTAAATTCTATTATTATGTTACTCTACATTTGGGCCTATTGAAATCTCATTTTCTTAGAATTTTCAATAGATCCAGTAGATATTATACCGTTTTAGATAGCTAAAAAGATGTAAGAGTTTTTAAAATAATTTGCAGAATAACTTCCATACATTTTTTTTTCTCTTAAAGTAGGAAACACTTGGTAAAAATTCGTAATTTAGAAACATTAACAAGCCGCCATTTGAAACTGTTAGTAACTAGTATAAATTTTTTTGATGATTTTTGATACTTGACATACAGACTAACTAAAAATAACCAAAAAATCGCACTCGAGAACCTCTAATAAAAAAAAATCGATATAAAAGCAAAAAAAACATGTTTTTTTTTAGAAAATCTTTAAAACTTCAATATCTCGGAAACGGTTAAGTTTAGGACATCATGTCATAGAATCAAATCGGTCAGAAACGACCTAAACTATAATGTCCTTAATTATCTAGGACGACTTTCCCTGTAACCTTGTATATATATATATATATATATATATATATATATATATATATATATATATATATGTATATATATATATACATATATATATATATATATATATATATATATATATATATATATATATATATATATATATATATATATATATATTACAGTAAACATAAAACACACTGGCGACGAATTTTTAGGTTCTGTTTTGTATCACGTATACGGTTAGTGCGTGTAAAAATATATGTAGTACAGGAGTTAGTTTTCTTGACAGAAGGAATCATTACAAACTCGAATCCTTTGAGGTCGAAGTGGCTGAGTCGAACCGTCTCTACTATTTTATGTTTACTGTGGTATTGAGCCTATTAAAATTAAAATTTTTTTTATTGTGGAACGGCGAATCTAAATATGTGCCATTTTGTTGGATGACCTTCTGCCACTCTTCTTGCAACATCATAATCCCGTCACCGTAGAACTTCTGTGGTTTTAGGGCAAGAGCCTGTTAGCTACGAGCATATGATTTTTAATTTAAAATCTGCACATCCAGCCGCTAGTGCCGGATTCGAACCAGCGCCCATCGGGTCACTTGGCATGCTCGATAGCCAACAAAAATATCGGTTAGAAATGATTATTCTTTAGTGAGATAGTTAAATTCCGTACTTATTTTATAATTTACATTTTCAAGAGGAGTACAACTTTACTAGTTGTCTTTAATTAATTGGATTCACCAATTAAAATAAAGTCCTAACCTGTCTGTCCGAATCATTGACAACTCCAACGTTAGACAATGTACTGAATGAAACATTTAATGAATTAGGAAACATATAGCGGTCATATACGAGTACAGGATGAACATATATGGTAACCTCTACCAACACTATTGTTTATATTATTTCATTATTTTTTAAGAGTCCCATGCTACCAATTTCACAAACATCAATATATAGAGGACTTATAAGGTTTTTAGTGTTCCGTACGGAACACTTATAAGATCACTTCGGTGTCTGTCTGTCTGCCTGTCTGTCTGTCTGTCTGTCACACCCGATTTTCTCCGAAACTATTTGTCGTAGAAACTTGAAATTTGATAATAATATAGGAATTGATGGCCTCATCAGAGCCATGTAGTTTTGAAAGTTAAATTTTGACTTAAGGGGTTGATTTTGGGGGGTGAAATCGGAAGTGAAAAAAAAATTTTTTTACTAGGTCATCGAGTGTGGTGTCAAATGAAAGGTTGTGAAAACACGAGTAAAATATATATATATATATATATATATATATATATATATATATATATATATATATATAATGTAATACTTGCGCGCACTTTTCTTTGTATTATTTTCAAAAAATAGCGAAAAATCGCTGTCCCGCGCCTTATCTCGAAAAGTACTTATCAAAAAATTTTGAAAAAATCCTGGAAAATTCTCCACGGGGGGTAGATTGAACGAAAGTTATCACGAGTGCATTACCTTTAATAATTTATCTGGTATTTAAAAAAACAAAAATTTTAAGGTCATCAGATTTCAGTAAAGATTGGAAACAAACTTTGTTGAAAACTCATTTGGGGTGTGTTTTGTGAAGTCACTGATCATTTTATACCACCGTAACATAAATTTTGACTTAAGGGGTTCGTTTTGAGGGTGAAATCGGAAATGAAAAAAAAAAATTTTTTACTAGGTCATCGAGTGTGGTGTCAAATGAAAGCTTGTGAAAACACGAGTAAAAAATATATATATAATGTAATACTTGCGCACACTTTTCTTCGTATTACTTTTAAAAAATCGCGAAACATCGCTGTCCCCTACCTTATCTCGAAAAGTACTGATCAAAAAGTTTTGAAAAAATTCTGGAATATTCTCCACGGGGTATAGATTGAACGAAAATTATCACGAGTGCATTACCTTTAATAATTTATTTAGTATATAAAAAAAAACAAAATTTCAAAGTCACCAGTTTTTCACTAAAGATTGGAAACAAACTTTTGAAAACTCATTTGGGGTGTGTTTTGTGAAGTCACTGAACATTTTATACCACCTTAACAAAAATTTTTATTTCAAAAACAATCAACGTACGGAACACTAATTGTGCAAGTTCAACTTGTACTTGACCGGTTTTTTTTTTTTAAGTTGCCTACCTAGTGGTGCAAATGAACCCTTACCAGAAATTGACAAATTACTATTTGTTGCGGCCTAGGCAAACAACACGGGGACGAGGAAGACCACCTACGAGACGGGTAGGCGATGTGCGCGGAATAGACAAAAAATATTGGTGTCAGAGGGCTAGGAAATAGGGACGAGTGGAGGAGTTTGGGAGAGGCCTATGACAGGGAATGGACGCGAAGTGGCTGATGAACATGGTGATACGACGTTTTACCGACATCTTTACGTACCCGTAAGTCATGACTTAATGACAATAGAAATAGTTCTTAGATTTCCGTCAAATAGTTCAAGGGGACTGGAGTAAACAGACCAGGCGAGAGTATTCTAGCTGGGGCGCTTTTCGAGTAACGACCGGCGAAATGTAAATTCTGTTTCATTGTCATTTTTACTGATAATTTAGTGAATAAATCAAGTCTTATTAAAATATTAGTTTAATTGATAATACACGTAATCATTTTTAATTATTTACTAAGCTACTTCCACAATAATATGCAAATTGGATAGTGTGAAAGTTTGTAGAATTAGTAAAATTTTTGTCATATATGGCATATTTTATCTTGTACCTACATGGCTGTTAGCTCATTACTTAAATATAATTCTAAGTGAAAAATCCAAGTTGACTGAAATTTGTTGATCGCTTCGAATCTTATTTTTACTTCGTAAATTAAAATGTCATGCAAGTAAGAAAAGACTAAAATAGATAAAGAGTAACCGCAAAAAAATGTTAATTTTAGCTCGTTTTTGCAACCTTCATAACTTGGAGACAAAACAAGCAAATTGAAGATAAAAGGTATTAAATTAGAGCTAATTAAAAGTCTGGAACGACATATTTCTCAATTTTTTTTTATTTACGGGTAACTACTCCCTACATTAGGTGTTAAAAATGTAAAAATAAGTTTTTAACAGAAAATAAAAAATATATTTTTGATGACAAAAATAGGTCAAGAATTCCAAGTAAAGGGTGTTTTTTTATAGAGGTATAAAACTTTAAGTTGGCAACACTTTTTTAACTGGCGGCCATTTTGTCAGCTGTCAAGTGATTTATGTTTAGTTTGGTTTGACATTTAAACATGAATAGACTGACGCCTGAACAACGCTTCCAAATTGTGCAAATTTATTTTGAAAATCATGGTTCTGTTCGAAATACGTATCGCGCACTACGTCCATTTTACGGTCAACATAATCGTCCATCAGAGAGCAATTAATTCGATTAACTATGGAACGTTTTCGCACCACGTTTACTCTAAATGATAATACGCATCCACAGAGACGTCGTACAGTGCGTACAGAAGAAGTCATTGCTGCTGTAGAGCGTAGCGTAGAGGAAGACCCGAATCAGTCTATCCGCCATCGTGCACAGGAATTGGATATGTGTCCATCCACTTTATGGAAGATTTTGCGGAAAGATCTTGGTTTGCGTGCTTACAAAATCCAACTCGTGCAACAATTGAAGCCACACGATCACCTAGCAAGGCGTAGATTCGGCGAATGGGCCCAAAACAAGATTGCCGTTGATCCCGATTTTCATAAGCGAATTTTGTTTAGCGATGAAGCTCACTTTTGTTTGAATGGATACGTCAATAAACAAAACTGCCGTATTTGGAGTGATGATAATCCTCAAGTGTATGTTGAGACACCGTTACATCCAGAAAAACTGACTGTTTGGTGTGCTTTATGGGCTGCTGGAATCATTGGTCCATACTTCTTTAAAAATGATGCTGGTCAGAACGTCACAGTCAATGGTGACCGCTATAGAGCCATGATTATTGACTTTTTCGTTCATCAATTGAACAACCATGATGTGCAGGAGCTGTGGTTTCAACAAGACGGCGCAACATGTCACACAGGTCGTGCCACAATTGATTTATTGAAGGAAACGTTTGGTAACCGCATAGTTTCACGTTTCGGACCCGTGAATTGGCCTCCAAGATCGTGCGATTTAACGCCGCTAGACTATTTTCTGTGGGGATATATGAAGTCGCTAGTCTACGCCGATAAGCCCGAAACGATTGACCACTTGGAGGACAACATTCGCCGCGTTATTGCCGATATACGGCCACAAATGTTGGAAAAAGTCATCGAAAATTGGACCTCCAGATCAGACTACGTCCGAGCCAGCCGTGGCGGTCATATGCCAGAAGTCATATTTAAATTATAATGCCAGAAGATTATCTTTCGAATAAAGTAAATTTTATGTCAATTTAAAAAATTCATCTTTGTTTTATTCCGTTTCAAAGTTCTATACCTCTATAAAAAACACCCTTTATTTACATATTTTTGGTGATAATGGCAACGAAACGCATTTCAACCCCCCTTAAGTAGGTTATTATCGTTTAGCGGTAAGTTTTGGTGGCTTATAAGTCCTATGATATCTTCTCAGTATTTTTCTTTTTTTTTTCCGGATTTTTTCACCAAAATTAAAATTTATTTTTTAGGTTAAAATAGCACTAACATTAATTTCAACCCCCTTTTAGGGGGTGGTTATCACTTAGCGATAAGTTTGGGGGATGTATGTGTCCACTCCTATATTTTCAGTATTTTGATTATTGTATTTTTTCCTAGTCTTGGGGGTCATGTATGTGAGTATGACAGGATCCCCTAGTAATTGCGACCCCTATTTAGAGGGTGATTTTTGATTGACTCTACGGTATTGGGTAGAGAATATATATATAATAATATTTTCTTGAATCACACATAAATATTTTTTTTATTTTCTGCCAAAAACTTATTTATCTTCACCTTTTTAACCCTCAAAATAGGGGGACTTGGAAATGGAAAAATATGTCCTAGATTTTTAATTTCAGACCTTTTAAGTTAAGTTCGCTTTTTTGTCTCAAAGTTATGGAGGTTGCAAAAACGGGCTAATTTTGCGGTCACTCTTTATCAGTGCCGGCTACTTCAGGTACTTTAGATGAAGACAATTACTATCAGGAAATATCAGCATTATTGCCATCCTACTATTGTATATATTTAATTGTATTAACATGGAAGTCTTAACTATATGCTGACAACTTGAACAGTTATGAACGAAAACTTAAGGTGACTGTTGACTCATTTTGCTGACAGTGAAAATGAAAGTTGGCAATTTTTATTTAGTGATCTCAGAGGTGTTGTAATATAGTGTTAAAAAAATTACATATTTTGACATTCTTTTTAAGGAAGTATTGCTAAATATCAATACAACATACTTTGCGGAATTACATAATTCTAATACTTAGAAAGAAATTGTTTTGGTATCGTCTTTAAGTACTATCTTGTTACATAGGAAGTAGTTGCGTAACATCTACTGTATTTTTATAAATTTCAATGGAAGTAGGAAAATGGGGGTAAGTACTGAAAGTCCGATGATGTAAGTAGTTAGTAATAAAGAAAGAGGCGGTGTAAAGTGGATATTTTATCTTATGAACAAAATAAATATACTTTCTTTTATCTAGAAGTAGCGTAACAAGTAGTAATAATAAATTTAAGTTAATTGTAAGTATAAAATTATTGTTATCCATTACTAAGAGTGCGGTTCCGTTAAGAAGAAACCCAGAAACTTCTAATTAAATATAATTCTCTTTTCAAAATTTGTGATAATAAAGTTTTACACATAAAATACTATTAACTGAAGTAGAAGCCGTATGAGGAGGAAATTGTATTTAGGAAGTTGCCAGCGAGTCAAAAAAAGTTTTGCGAAACGTTATAAAACACATAAATATAAACCTTAATTGAGATTAAGGTTTTTACTAAAATTACCCATAGTGGTATATTTTTGATATTTACTTGTCATACTGGTAATTAAGTTGGGAATGTGGAATCTATGGCACAATGATACTACTCAGTATATATCACCACTACACCAAACACTTTATTTTTGCACTCGACGCGCGTTTCGCTAACCATGTTAGCTTCATCAGGAGCGATGATTGACTAAAGCTAAACAACAAATCTACCCTATTTATACTTAGCCTAACTCTTGAATTACTCAAGCGGAATTAATGACATAGGCAAGGCCATCAGTTCCGGTCAAATAACCAGCAGAGGGGACTATAAGGAATAGGCCCTCTGTCTTTATTTAAACTACTTTTACATTTTATGATTTCTATACTTTCGTATGCGTTCAACAATCTCCTATCAGATACATTTTTTATTAATCTTAGATTATCTAATGATGATGATGATATGTATGTATGATCAGCTTCAAGGGCATGTTCGGCAATGCTAGACTTTTCTGTTCTGTTGTATCTTAAGTGTGCTAAATGTTCTTTAAATCGTATTTTAGTTGACCTTTTAGTTTGCCCAACATACTTTTGTCACAATTATTTCAACTAATTTCATAAATTCCACTTTTCTTACAATTAGGAATCTTATCTTTGGGATTTCCTAAGATATTCTTCAGATTGTCTGATGACTTATAGACTAAGGTGAGGCCTACCTTAATAAATACCCTATTGCTATATTTCGGATTATATGGTATGGAGACATACTTGGTGTTATTTTCTTCGCGTGTAAAAAAGGTGGAATTCTGAATATTAAACCTAAATTTATGTCTATTTATTAGCTTATTTACTAAGTCATCGTCATAACCATTAACTCTAGTTATATTTCTAATACGATTCCTTTCTTTATTATAGTTTACTCTATTCAGAGGGAAAGTGACCAAACGATGAACTAAAAGATGTAATGAGGCTAATTTATGTTGTTTGCAATGAAATGAATCATTAGGACTATATCTATCTGTTATTGTGACCTTCCTATAGATATCAAATTCTAATCTATTATTATTTTTAATAATTAAAATATCTAGAAAAGGCAATTGTCCTTTGTTCTCAACTTCGTAAGTGAATTTAATGGAATCATACCGGCTATTTAATTTAGAAACAAAATCATCAATATTTGCTTTCTTTGTATCAAAAATCGCGAAAATATCATCCACATACATTGTCAAAAACTCTTCCTTAGCCGACATGTCATTGAATACTATTCGAATAAAAATACACAGCTGGGCAGTGTCTGTCATATCGGTGGATTCGTCGAACTGTAAAGAAAAGTATGTACATTCCATGATATCATATTTTAGTTTATCTGTCATGTCCTGACTCATGACTTCAACACGCCTTGTGACAGTCGGACGAGATAACTGAAGTTCTCTAATAGCAGACATAATCCCCCATACCCTTGGGAAATATTCGAATTCTTGACTGGCTTCGATTTCAAACTTACTCATGAATAAATTGGCTATGAAAGGTGACAAGCAATTACCCATAGCTGTTCCTTCTTTCTGAACATAAAATTGATTGTTATATTGGAAATAATTTTGTTCCATACAAAGTTTAGATAATGTTAAGTATTCACGAATAATTTCGTTTTCAAAGTCATTCATTCTAAGTAATTCTTCGAGATATTGTAAAGTTTGTGGAATTGGCACACTTGGTGGGTACACTGGTAATTTACAATGATCTTAGAGGGACACAAGAAAAGTCTAAATTATTTATTTGGATACATGAAAGGAAAGTAAGAACTCTGCCGAATATAACTCGTATTTGATGTAATCCAATAGTGACTGGACTAACGCTATACAGCAAGAACTGCAATACCTAAAAAAGGCAAAAACTTCCTTGCCCAACAACTATCGACCAGTAGCACTGCTTTCAATAATATCAAAAATTATGGAAAAGGCTATCAATTAGCATCTTCTAAAACATCTTGAGGGATTGAAGATTATTAGCGGACATCAAAATGGCGAAAGCAAAGATCAACAGGAGCTCTTCTAACTTACGATATATATACGCAATTGAACATTTTGGAGAATTTCGAGAGGTTGCTTGATATATCCAAGGCATTCGACAGTGTTGGTATTACGGATTGTTGGCTAAGATATGCTCTTATGGTATGTCTGAGAGATCTTGTTAATAGCTTTCGTGTTTCCTCAGAGAGTGTTCTTTACGAGTGGCAGTCAACGGGTTGCTTTCTAATACCTCTACTATCAACGCCGCCGTACCTCTAGGCTCCATATTATCTCCTACTCTCTTTCATTTGCACTAGCAGTCCGTTGCAAGGGACCAGGAATCCAATCTACAGTATTGCAGATGACAGTACGCTTATTTCTTTATTTACCTTAAATGCTCAAACATCGACTACTCAAGCAAATATCCGCAGACAGCAGGAAGTCGTTCAACTTAACAAAGATAGTAACCAAGTAGAATTTAATGTTACAAAAACCCAGGCAGTAGTTTTTTCTAAAACAGTTAACGTTGCTGAACCCGACACTCCATTCGTCTAGCATTGTCACCTAATTTTCCGGGAGTTAACTTGGGAGTAAATATATCTTGGCATGAACATGTCGCATGCATAGCAAAGAGAGCTTCTCAAAAGCAATATATTTCGAACTAGAAAGTTTTACACTCTACAACAACTGTTAATTCTGTACAGAGCTCAAATTCGACCAAGGATGGAATACTGCTCCCATGTTTGGGGCTCTGGTCCCAAACATATACTGCATTGGTTGGATTCTATTCAGAACAGAGTTGTTTGCATGACTGGAGACTCAGAACGCACCAAAAACTTAGATTCCTTGAAACATCGGAGGATGGTTGGTGACTTGAATCTTTTCTACAGGTATTTTTATGGGATGTGTTCGATGGATATAGCCTGCTTAGTTCCATCCAGAGTGGTGCATGCCAGGAATATACGTCGCTCTAATACATTATATCCGTGTGAGGTTTAGCTTGTCACTTTTCGTCCAATCCTTTTTAAGCAGGCTTTTATATGGAAAACAGCATCCCTTTGGAATGATTTGCCCAGGACTGTGTTTCCCAATGAATACAATTTACAGCGATTCAAGATCAAAGTGAATCGCGTTTTCAGCACACCCGTCGTTGCTGTAGCTCTTTCAAGATTTCTCTGCGGCACGTCTGCTATGCCCCTTAAAAAAGAAAAACTCTAAATAGTGTCGGCTCGCGCCGATAGGTGACAGTAGGTACATCTCTAATAACGTTATGAAACAAGTTTCAACTTCCTAGCGCATTTTGTTTTATTCTGTATTCATGTTTGCGTAAAGCTCTAATTATGTCTTCCTGTGTGTTAAAATGGAAGCGAAGAGAGAGAAGCGCGCGTGTGTGTGAAATTTTATTTTAAACTCAAAAAAAATGATACTGAAATGTATGAAATGAGTCAAAAAGCATTTAAGGGAGGAAGCTCTGAGTCATATGCAAATTTTCTAGTGATTTTTGCAATTTAAGACCAGTCGAACTTTGGTGGAGACGACGAGCGATCTGGAAGTCCTTCGGTTCCAAGCACACCAGAAATTTGCATCAAAGTTCAACGAATCATTCACAAAGATTATCGTCGAATAATTATAAGTATCTCTTACGAACTCTCTATTGGTTACAGAACTGCCTAAGTTTGGAAACAATAAGAATTTCCTCCGATATCACGACAATACACCAGTTTACAATTAGTTTTACACGGAACAGTTTTCGGCAAAGAATTCTATGACTGTCATTTTCTACCCCCTTTATTCGCCTAATTTAGCATCTTGTAATCTCGGGCTGTTCCCCAATATAAAAATGAAGCGACGAGCGATCTGAAAGTCCTTCGGTTCCAAGCACACCAGAAATTTGCATCAAAGTTCAACGAATCATTCACAAAGATTATCGTCGAATAATTATAAGTATCTCTTACGAACTCTCTATTGGTTACAGAACTGCCTAAGTTTGGAAACGATAAGAATTTCCTATGATATCACGACAATACACCAGTTTACAATTAGTTTTACACGGAACAGTTTTCGGCAAAGAATTCTATGACTGTCATTTTCTACCCCCTTTATTCGCCTAATTTAGCATCTTGTAATCTCGGGCTGTTCCCCAATATAAAAATGAAGCGACGAGCGATCTGAAAGTCCTTCGGTTCCAAGCACACCAGAAATTTGCATCAAAGTTCAACGAATCATTCACAAAGATTGTCGTCGAATAGTTATAAGTATCTCTTACGAACTCTCTATTGGTTAAGGAACTGCCTAAGTTTGGAAACGATAAGAATTTCCTCCGATATCACGACAATACACCAGTTTACAATTAGTTTTACACGGAACAGTTTTCGGCAAAGAATTCTATGACTGTCATTTTCTACCCCCTTTATTCGCCTAATTTAGCATCTTGTAATCTCGGGCTGTTCCCCAATATAAAAATGAAGCGACGAGCGATCTGGAAGTCCTTCGGTTCCAAGCACACCAGAAATTTGCATCAAAGTTCAACGAATCATTCACAAAGATTATCGTCGAATAATTATAAGTATCTCTTATGAACTCTCTATTGGTTACAGAACTGCCTAAGTTTGGAAACGATACGAATTTCCTCCGATATTACGACAATGCACCAGTTTACAGTTAGTTTTAGGGGAACGGTTTTCGGCAAAGAATTCTATGACTGTCATTTTCTACCCCCTTTATTCGCCTAATTTAGCATCTTGTAATCTCGGGCTGTTCCCCAACATAAAGGTGAAGTTAAATGGTTTCCGCTTTGAGACAATAGAAGAGATACAGCGAGAATTGGAGGCGGTGTTTGAGGAAGTGAGAGCATCGCCTTTCCAAAAAATATTCGACTAGTAGAAAACAGTGGGGCCAGTGCATTCAGAAGCAAAGAACTACTCTGAAGAAGATGGAAGTCAGAAAGTCTAAAAGTTACTACTTTATATTTAATAACGGTAATCTCTGGAAATTACCCACAGGTTTGATTTTTGTTTATTTAGAAACGTCAATTCTTTAGAATTCAGACAGTTGTCATCAATTATCAAAACGGTTTATTAAGTGCGCTTTCCGAGCATATTAATTATTCTAATGCGTAATGCTTTGTGCAATTGCAATCAAATGTCGGAAAGTCACTCCAATTGAACACGGTCCACTTCTAAACTCCACGATTTTTCAGGGATATGCATTAATGTTCGTAAACTTAAGTATAAAACTTAAACTAAATAATTGGGTATTAATATACATTGTGGTTGGAATTAATATCCTCTTTTAAATGTATACTCTATCCCGGATCTTTCAACTATTTTATCCTATATACACTAGTCCCGATATTCTGCACCTGAACGTGCCAGCCTGGATATTAAATTTTACATGAAAGGGAACTAGGGAAGCTGTCCCGTAAATCAGGCCAAAATTGGAAATAACTGGTGGACGAGAAGAAATTTTTAAAAAGGGATAACGGTGTGTCTTTTATCTTTTGGTTTTGAAGTAAGCCTAATTTTGATTATCGATTTTTTTTACCGAAACTATTATAAGTTATTTAGAATTTCAATAATACAACTACATATGTCGACTAAATTCTAAAATAAGAGTTAATTTCTTTATTAATACGTGCAAATTTTTTCTAATGTTGGTAAAAGAACTTTCAAATTTGTATTTTCAATCTTAGAAAAAATGTATTCAAATATACAGGCCAATTAAAAAATTGTGTCCTCTTAGCCACCGAATTATAGTGCGGTAAAAAAAGCTTTTGAAATTGCACAGTGTAGATACAGCAATATTATGATTTTATGCTCTCTGGGGTATCACCAGCAGTATTGCAATTACAGTTTTCACAACGTGTTCTTTGAGCTTAAAATGTGAATAACTCAGGTTATATATGTCGGAACGAGACAAAAAAGAAACCAAACTCTTTGTAATGAAATTTCCAACAAATCCTCGTTGGCTTTAAGTTGCTCAAGTGCATATATAACCTACAACATTGAAAAAACAAGCAAAAAACTGTTTTTTTTTTCATTTTATTGTACAGGTCAACTAAGTGAAACTTTTAGAAAATGTGCCTTTTGTTATAGCAAAAATACCCTGAAATTTTGGTGCAAACCCAGTGGGCACAATTTAATTTGTTATTGAAAATTGAAATTGCCTGCCATTTTATGCCATTTGGTCCAAAATGGATCTTTTTAGTGTTCCGTACGGAACACTTATAAGATCACTTCGGTGTCTGTCTGTCTGTCTGTCACATCCGATTTTCTCCGAAACTATTTGACATAGAAAGATGAAATTTGGTAATAATATAGGAATTGATGGCCTCATCAGAGCCATGTAGTTTTGAGAATTAAATTTTGACTTAAGGGGTTAGTTTTGGGGGGTGAAGTCGGAAGAGAAAAAAAATTTTTTTTACTAGGTCATCGAGTGTGGTGTCAAATGAAAGCTTGTGAAAACACGAGTAAAAAATATATATATAATATTATACTTGCGCGCACTTTTCTTTGTATTATTTTTAAAAGTTCGCGAAAAATCGCTGTCCCGGGCCTTATTTCGAAAAGTACATATCAAAAAATTTCGAAAAAATTCTGGAATATTCTCCACGGGGTGTAGATTGAACGAAAATTATCACGAGTGCATTACCTTTAATAATTTATATAGTATATAAAAAAAAACAAAAATTTCAAGGTCATCAGATTTCAGTAAAGATTGGAAACAAACTTTGTTGAAAACTCATTTGGGGTGTATTTTGTGAAGTCACTGATCATTTTATACCACCGTAACATAAATTTTGACTTAAGGGTTTCGTTTTGAGGGGTGAAATCGGAAGTGAAAAAAATTTTTTTTTATTAGGTCATCGAGTGTGGTGTCAAATGAAAGCTTGTGAAAACACGAGTAAAAAAATATATATAATGTAATACTTGCGCACACTTTTCTTCGTATTACTTTTAAAATATTGCTGTCCCGTACCTTATCTCGAAAAGTACTGATCAAAAAAATTTTGAAAAAAATTCTGGAATATTCTCCAGGGGGTATAGATTGAAAGAAAATTATCACGAGTGCATTACCTTTAATAATTTATTTGGTATATATAAAAAAAAACAATTTCAAGGTCACCAGTTGTCAGTAAAGATTGGAAACAAACTTTGTTGAAAACTCATTTGGGGTGTGTTTTGTGAAGTCACTGATCATTTTATACCACCCTAACAAAAATTTTTATTTTAAAAACAATCAACGTACGGAACACTAATTGTGCAAGTTCAACTTGGACTTGACCGGTTTTTTTTAAAAAATATTTAGGTCTCGAAGCCAGCTTTCCGATGCCATTAATTTTTTTTTTTTAAATCATTTTAACCGTTTTTTTATTAATCAAATAACAAAAAAAATTAGATCATTTTGAAAAAAAAAATTAAAAATATTTTATCACGTCTGGTAAAGAATCAAGATCTTTATTTAAAAAAAAATTGTTTTTGTTAACAGTTTTTTTTTTTTCAAAATAACCTAAATTTTTGCTTATTGTTATTTGATTAATAAAATAACAGGTAAAATAACTCAAAAAAAAATTTTGGCTAGTGTCAAGACCTAAATTTTGAAAAAGAAGATCCATTTGGACTAAATGGCGGGCAATTCAAATTTTAAATAACAAACTCAGTCGTGCCCACTGGGTTCAATATTTTTGTATCAAAATTTTAGGGTACCTTTACTATAATAAAGGAGATATATTTTCTGAAAGTTTTAAGCCGATCGGTTCACTTAGTCGACTTGTACAATAAAATGAAAAAAAAAAAACAGTTTTTTGCCTGGTTTTCAATTTTGTAGGTTATGTACACACTTGAGCGACTTAAAACCAACGAGAATTTATTGAAAATTTCTTTACGAAAAGTTCGTTTTTTTTTTTTGTCTTAATCCGACTTATAAAGGGTGTTTTTTATAGAGGTATAAAACTTTAAGTGGGCAACACTTTTTTAACTGGCGGCCATTTTGTCAGCTGTCAAGTGATTTATGTTTAGTTTGGTTTGGCATTTCAACATGAATAGACTGACGCCTGAACAACGCTTCCAAATTGTGCAAATTTATTTTGAAAATCATGGTTCTGTTCGAAATACGTATCGCGCACTACGTCCATTTTACGGTCAACATAATCGTCCATCAGAGAGCAATTAATTCGATTAACTATGGAACGTTTTCGCACCACGTTTACTCTAAATGATAATACGCATCCACAGAGACGTCGTACAGTGCGTACAGAAGAAGTCATTGCTGCTGTAGAGCGTAGCGTAGAGTAAGACCCGAATCAGTCTATCCGCCATCGTGCACAGGAATTGGATATGTGTCCATCTACTTTATGGAAGATTTTGCGGAAAGATCTTGGTTTGCGTGCTTACAAAATCCAACTCGTGCAACAATTGAAGCCACACGATCACCTAGCAAGGCGTAGATTCGGTGAATGGGCTCAAAACAAGATTGCCGTTGATCCCGATTTTCATAAGCGAATTTTGTTTGGCGATGAAGCTCACTTTTGTTTGAATGGATACGTCAATAAACAAAACTGCCGTGTTTGGAGTTACATCCAGAAAAACTGACTGTTTAGTGTGCTTTATGGGCTGGTGGAATCATTGGTCCGTACTTCTTTAAAAACGATGCTGGTCAGAACGTTACAGTCAATGGTGACCGCTATAGAGCCATGATTACTGACTTTTTCGTTCATCAATTGAACAACCATGATGTGCAGGAGCTGTGGTTTCAACAAGACGGCGCAACATGTCACACAGCTCGTGCCACAATTGATTTATTGAAGGAAACGTTTGGTAACCGCATAGTTTCACGTTTCGGACCCGTGAATTGGCCTCCAAGATCGTGCGATTTAACGCCGCTAGACTATTTTCTGTGGGGATATGTGAAGTCGCTAGTCTACGCCGATAAGCCCGAAACGATTGACCACTTGGAGGACAACATTCGCCGCGTTATTGCCAATATACGGCCACAAATCTTGGAAAAAGTCATCGAAAATTGGACCTCCAGATTAGACTACGTCCGAGCCAGCCGTGGCGGTCATGTGCCAGAAGTCATATTTAAATTATAATGCCAGAAGATTATCTTTCGAATAAAGTAAATTTCATGTCAATTTAAAAAATTCATCTTTGTTTTATTCCATTTCAAAGTTCTATACCTCTATAAAAAACACCCTTTATAACCGGAGTTATTCACATTTTAAGCTCAAAAAATGCGTTTTGAAAACTTACATTGTTTATAAACAAAAGAGTACAAGTTTTTGGAGATCCAAAACTCCTGGTGATACGTTAGGGAGGATAAAATCATAATATCTACCAGGTATACAAGTAAGAAATGCGGATTTTTTTTATAAAAAAACATGTTAAATTCCGAAGAATGATAAAAAGTGCTTTATTCAAAGCATGCTCCATCGCTTGTTATACATTTTTCCCATCTTTCGGGCAATTTGTGAATACCACGCCAGTAAAAATCTTTCCCTTTCGTACGAACCAAAGCGCTGCTCAGCAAATGCGTGACCCATGGCTGCAAACAAGTGGTAATCGGAAGGAGCCAAGTCTGGTGAGTAAGCCGCATGGGGTAGAACTTCCCAGCTGAGAGCTTCCAATGTGTCGCGAACTGGTTTTGCCGTATGTGATGGAGCATTGTCATGAAGGAAAATGACTTTGTGTTGCCTCTTTCAGTATTCTGGCCTTTTTTCAAGCAGCGAACGGTTCAAATCGGTCAATTGTTGTTGGTAACGTTTAGTATTAACCGTTTCCCCAGGTTTTAACAGCTCATAATAGACCACGACCCTCTGGTCCCATCAAACACAGAGCATCTTCTTTCTGCCGAAGCGATTCAGTCTTGCATTCTATGTGGATGGTGCGCCTGGGTCTACCCAAGATTTTTTGCGCTTGAGATTCTCAAAATAAATCCACTTTTCATCCCCTGTAACTATAGGTTACAAAAACGACTTCCTTTTGTACCGAGCGAGCAAAATGTCACACGTGTTTTTGCGCTTTTCCATTTGCCTGTCGTTCAACTCATGTGGTACCCATCTACCGGTCTTCTGAATCTTTAACTAACGCCCAATTTCTCGGCGAGTTGTTTTTGTGTTTGCGATTCATCTTCGTTCAACGATGCTTGCAATTCCACATCTTCGTAATTTTTTAGCGGTTTTCCACGTTCCTTGTCTGCAACATCGAAGTTACCACTTTTGAAACGCCGAAACCATCATTCACACGTATTTTGCGATGGAGCATGTTCACCATGAGCTTCTCGAAGTAATCGGTATGATTCAACGGCAGTTTTCTTCAAATGAAAATAAAAAATTAATGCTCTCCGCGAATGCTCTTTGTTCGGTATAAATTTCGACATATTGAACAAACAGCACAACACTATGCACACATTTTTCCAATTTATCACTCGTGCGCGTCTGCCAATTGTTGATGACACAACAAAATGGCGCAGGGTCAAATCTTTATAGCACAAACTGCATTGGTGCACCATCTGTTGTCTGAAATCCGCATTTTATACTTATACACCTGGTATATTATGCCTATCTCATCATTATTTTGACCTTTGTTTTTTGTACTATTAGGATTTCTACTAGTCTTGTCAAATTTTATTTTTATGTTTTTTTCGGCTGTAAAGCTCAAGTTTAAATTGCCATAAGCGGTAAAGTGCCCAAAGCCTGTTGTGTCTTGCTTATTAAAGGATTAACCAGATTAATGAATTTTTTTTTAAAGTCGCTGTATGTCATTGGAGAACGTGTGCATTAGTGCGTCAAAGTCATTTAAGGACGTGATGACTTTCTTAATATTTTCGTTGTTAGTAGGGGTCAGGCCTTAATCCTGTAACTCCCAAGTGAAACTTTTTGTTAATTTTTTATAAACTTTGGGTCTCCTGGGCATCCACTATAAGCAATTAAATGCACCTCTAGCATAATTCGTACACTAGGTTTCTTTAATAATAATAATAATACATATGTTATCGTCAAAATACAGCAGAGTGTACATTGGTTCATCTTGTCAGATAAACTAAATAAAACGAAATGAGACGAAAAGAAAGCAAAAATGAGCAACAGTAGTGTATGCGTGCACAGAAATACGTACATAAATACTGACAAAGTAATGCACAAAAGTCAAAGTTAAATTAAACAAACACACATAAGCAATTCAATCAGACTAGTGCAGGTATTCCAGGCTTGTCAAATACCAATTTAAAATAAAAAAAAAAACAAATAGATATGTAAATAAAAAATTTCACAAAAATTTCACAACCAGGACCTCTTTTCTCCAATATCAGCTCCTGTAAAAATCACTTACTGAATAAAAGGCCAGTAAAAGAGATTTGAACCCAGAAGCAAATATCGCGCCACGCATAGTTCACAGTCGTGTAGGCAATTGTAGAGGGGAGAATTTTCAAAGAAAATTGATTTGTGACTAGGTATAACCAGTAAACTGTTACTTGTGTTATACGTATTTGTAGATCCCAGCACCTCAAAAAATTGTCTATTTTTGTTTACAAAAGTTAAACAGCGCAATATGTACAGACATGGAAAGGTTAGGATTAGGTTATTTATGAATATATCTCTACAGCTTTCACGAAAGTCGAGATTAAAAATTAGACGAATTATTTACTTCTGGCTCACAAAAACACGCTTACATTTTTCACCAGCATGATCCCAGCCATTGTTACACAGATGGTTGAAAGCCAAAGCACAATATACAGCTAAGAGTCCCTCATAATTGAGGGTACTTTTTAAGCTCAAAATTGCAAAGTCCGTAGAATTTAATTTTGAGCATAAATGGTTAATATGATCCCTAAAAGAAAGCTGAGCATCCACAAAAGTGCCCTCTCCACAAAATTTACTCCAAGAGAATCGTCAAATCTCGCCGTTAGAGATTTTCTATTGAATATATTCATATAGACTGTTTTTTCAATATTTAATATTACTCCATTCCTTCTACACGATACCTCCATATCCCTACATACACCTGTAACAGCATTAAACAGACCAGCCACAGTTTCAGATTCTGTCACAATGGTACTGTCATCCGCATATATAGTTACATGACCTATATTGATGTTTAATAGCAGGTCATTTACATAGAAAATAAATAACAGAGAACCCAAGACAGATCCTTGTGCAACTCATTGGGTAAAGATTGAGGCCACATTTGATATGTTATGGGTTAGCAATATACGTAAATCCGGTGTACTCGAACAAATGATAGTTATAGCACTGGGTTTTTCGAGTCTACGAGTTCCCAGCCTCCACCTTTACTTTGATGAGCTTAATTTTGTTTGTAGTTGTCAGGCCCTGGGCAAGAGAACCATTATCATTGGCATCGTAGGTCCGGTTTTGTATGTCCAACGAACAATTTTGCTCTCTCTCTCAAATATTCTGTTTTTTTCTCTACTGAAATTGCTTTCAGATGATGTAGTGGTAGTTATTGTAATTATTGTTTCTAAATTTTAATCCTGAAGAAGTGACATTATCTTAATTGTTTTTGAAAACAATTTTGGGGCTGATTCCTGTTTTCTTATAAGAAACGTCACAAAACAAAAGTTTGTGTCTTGTCCAATATATAATAACTAAGCTTTTATCTACATGGATTTTATAACTTCAAAATTTTATTTCCAGTCTTGTTCAAAATATTTATAAAATTCGAAATATTTTCCAGACCTCGTATTTCAAGAAGCATAGGCAGTCCACCCTGTATGATTCGTTTATCTTATTTAACAACCTTGTAAATTAATTTTTTGATGATTCATAAAGGTCGTTTGACGACATTTTGTCTTATGATATTATAGTATTTACAAAATTCTTTATCAACTTTACTAGCTATTATTGAATCATTTACTTATTTTTAAATAACGTATATTAGTATTTAATAGACAGAACCGGAAATTATTGTTGCTTTTGTGAGTACTAATATTATTTGAAAGATGTTTAGTATCATACAGAAATTATGATAATAAAGAACACATATTACAAATTAAAAATTCCGGTTTAAATCATCCTATCAGGCGCTAAAATCAAATCAAAATACTGTGAAAAAGCACTTAAATCTAAAATGAAGTATCTTGATTTTTCCAAGAATTTTTTATAAGCTAAATAGAAATATTCGTGTTAAATATTTTATTTAAATGTATTTATTAAGCAGTTATATCTTTAGGTAAATTATGTACACTATCGTCAGAAAGTATTTGCCCACCTAGTTATTGCAATCCCAAGACAACAAAAACCCAGATAATATATATTTTTTTAATTTTAATGAATTATTATTTATTTTCACATCATTTACAGTCTAGAAAATCAGAAAAATATTCATGATTTTCCAGGATTTTTCTCAACTATGTGACCTCCTTTGTTTTTAATTACCGCTTTACAGAGTTTCGGCACTCTGTCCAGTAGTTTCTTTAGAGTTTCTTCGGTTATTTTAACCCATTCTGTTTGTAAAAATTCCCACAAGTAATTTTCTGGTGTTGGATTGAGTTTTGGAACATATCTTCAAATGGTACCAGAGCAATTCGATGGGGTTCAAGTCGGGTGATTGTGGAGGCCAAGTCATCACTTCCAGGACGTCATCGGATTTCCATTGGTCCAAAGGTTCTTTAATTTGTTTAGCGGATTGTTTTTTAGGGTCGTTGTCATGCTGAAAAATAAATTTCTCCTGAAAAATCTCTTCCAGAAGGAAGCATTTGAATTTGCAAAATTTCTTGATACTGTTCTTTCCGCAACTTTACCGTTGCCAAAACAACCCCAAACCATTACTGAAACTCCACCATGTTTTACTGTAGGCAACAGGCTTCCAACATCCTCTCTCCAGCTGAGCGCCGCACGTAAACTCGTCGATTTGAACCGAAAATTTCGAATTTAGATTCGTTGCTCCAAAGGACAGAATTCCATTGTTCTGATATTTCCAGTTTTTATGTTCCCGGGCCCATTCTAATCGTTTACGTTTATTGCCTAAGACGTGGTTTCCTCACTGCAACTCTCCTGTGTAGTCCACCTTCTGCTAACCTGTTCTTCACGGTTGTCATGCTGATGTGGATGGGCCGCTCCAGGTTTACTTGAGCCGTGATTTCTGGTGCAGTTAGGCGGCTATTACGTCTGCTGGACATTGTGATAGCTTTGTCTTCAGCGGGAGTCATTTTTCGAGGCCTTCCTGAACGTTTTTGGTTGGGAATTCCATGTCCCGCAGAAAAATTATTTACGCTGTAGTCTACCGTTCTCCTTGGCATCCGCATATCACTCGCTATTTGTCCACTCGAATGACCGTTTTGATGTCTTGCAATTATTTTCGATTTTCAACGGAAACTTCTTTCGTTTTTAGCATTTTCACAAAAGAATTTTGCAGCAGACCAAGCTAACGATATTCTTTTATCCAAATCAATGACAAAGTAATGTTTGCGAATGGTTAATTTCCAAAATCGCAATAGTATTTATAGCATAGTTTTTATCACAAAATGTCACTAGGAATTTATATAATCCCTAGAAATTTGAAATGAGTTCTTACTTCAACTGGATTTCTCAGAAATCGTCTCAAAACGATTATCACGCAAAACTTGGAAATTTGTTCTAATTGGTTTTTAATTTGTCATTTCAGCAAAAAGGCTTATCTAAACAATTTTATGATGGACACTTGTTAAGAACAATTACATTTACATAATATAATAAAAGGGTTTAATTAGGTATTAGATTTTGGCAGTTACATTGAAATGTCTAGGTGGGCAAATACTTTCTGACGGTAGTGTATCAGTATGCTAAAAATACAATACATCAGTTCATAATAACAAAATATTATCTACCCAGCCCCTCTATCGTAAGCAGTTTCTTCCTCTGGGTTTCTTTTTGTCATTACCTGTCAAACACTTCAGGTCATAATCGTACTCACTTACGTCTATCTGGTGGCAACCATTTAATTATCTTTTTTGTCCATCTTGAATTAATTGCCTTACTTTCGGAGTCTGCAACTAGATATTCGGTTTTTTTGTATGCTATCTTAAAGACTCCACTTTATATATCTTTTGTATAACCTTGTTAATATAAATTCTAAGTCGGTAGCGTCTTTGGCTAGAATTACTCATCAGCAAAGTAAGCAATAAAGACAAATATAGGGAGATCGAGCAACAAAGAAATGACAAATAACAAGTACAAAAAGAAAACAAATCTACTCTTGGACCAACAAGGAAACATTGCGACTGATATAAAATAAAAACTAGAAATATGGAAGAAGTACGTAGAAGATCCGTTTGAGGACGAAAGACAAATTGCCTACCCCGACAACTTACAACAGGAAACAGGCCAGACATAACAAAAGAAGAAGTGATACAAGTCATCAAGTTATCAAAAAAATAGGAAATCATCTGGTTCAGATAGATTACCAACAGAGATTCTAAAACAAATACAGGAGGAGCAAATTTATTTGCTGGTAGAATTATTCAGTAAGGCCTATAAACAAGATATTATCCCACAAAACTGGCTAGTTTCCAGGATTGTTACTCATCCCAAAAAGAGGGGTACAAAACAATGCACAAACATTGCGTAATCAGCTTGATGGGTTATGGTATACCCTAAAAATATTTGTCAAAATAATCCATAATAGAATTTAAAGTCACCTAGTACTCGTATATGTCACTTTCGATCTTCTTCGAATCTCGATGTTAGGAATATGATCTTGGAGTCTAATATTTAGTATTCTCCTCTCCATTGGTCTTTGAGTTACCTGGAGTTTATTTATTATACTTTTAATTTAAAGCTCACGTTTCAATGCCATATGTTAATACCGGCAGTATTATTGATAGAATACTCTGGTTTTTATTGTATTTGGAATGTCCAGTGTAGTTTGTAACCTTCCGAAAGCAGACCAAGCTAACGATATTCTTTTATCCAAGTCAGCCTTTAAATTAGTTTTCGATTTTTGGTCCTAAATATATGAACGTCTGTACCTTTCCTTCTCTTCAGCTTCTATTAATAGTTTCTGGCTGTTATCTTCACTTTCGTTTACTAAGTTGGGAATGTGGAATCTTTCGCCCAATGATACTACTCAGTATATATCACCACTACACCAAACACTTTATTTTTGCGCTCGACGCCCGTTTCGCTAACCATGTTAGCTTCATCAGGAGCGATGACTGACTAAAGCTAAACTATAAATCTACCCTATTTATACTTAACCTAACCCCTGAATTACTCAGGCGGAACTAATGGCATAGGCAAGGCCATCAGTTCCGGTCAAGTAACCAGTAGAGGGGACTATAAGGAATAGGCCCTCTGTCTTTATTTAAACTACTTTTACATTTTATAATTTCCTAACTTTCGTATGCGTTCAACAATCTCCTATCAAATACATTTTTTTATTAATCTTAGATTATCTAATGTTGCAATATGATCAGCTTCAAGGGCATGTTCGTCAATGCTAGACTATTCTATTCTACTGTATTTTAAGTGTGCTAAATGTTCTTTAAATCGTGTTTTAATTGACCTTTTAGTTTGCCCAACATACTTTTTGTCACAATCATTACAACTAGTTTCATAAATTCCACTTTTCTCACAATCAGAAATCTTATCTTTGGGATTTTCTAAGATATTTCTCAGATTGTCTGATGACTTATAGACTAAGGTGAGGCTTACCTTATGAAATACTTTATTGAGTTCCTTGCTATATTTCGGATTATATGGTATGGAGACATACGTGGTGTTATTTTCTTCACGTGTAAAAAAAGGTGGAATTCTGAATATTAAACCTAAACTTATGTCTATTTATTACCTTATTTACTAAGTCATCGTCATAACCATTAACTCTAGTTAAATTTCTAATACGATTGCTTTCTTTATTAAAGTTTACTCTATCCAGAGGGAAAGTGACCAAACAATGAACTAAAAAATGTAATTAGGCTAATTTGAATGAATTATTAGGAATATATCTATCTGTTACTGTGCCCTTCCTATAGATATCAAATTCTAATCTATTATTATTTTTAATAATTAAAATATCTAGAAAAGGCAATTGTCCTTTGTTCTCAACTTCGTAAGTGAATTTAATAGAATCATATCGGCTATTAAATTTAGAAACACAATCATCAATATTTGCTTTTTTTGTATCAAAAATCGCGAAAACATCATCCACATACCTACATCATACCCTTGGGAAATATTCGAATTCTTAACTGGCTTCGGTTTCAAACTTACTCGTGAATAAATTGGCTATGAAAGGTTATAAGCAATTACTCATAGCTGTTCCTTCTGTCTGAACATAAAATTGACTGTTATCTTGGAAATAATTTTGTTCCACACAAAGTTTAGATAACGTTAAGTATTCACGAATAATTTCGTCCTCAGAGTCATTCTTTCTAAGTAATTCTTCGAGATATTGTAAAGTTTGTGGTATTCGCACACTTGGGAAGAAAGAACTGACATCAAAAGAAATTAAGACTTCACCTTCATTAAGAACTAGATTTTTTGTTTTATTAATGAATTCTAACGAATTCTTCACTGCGAAAGTATTTAATGGTAAATTCTCAAGTTCTTTTGATAACCATTTGGATATTACTTGTTCTTTTATTATTATTTGATAGCCATTTGGATATTACCCATTATATCACCCACATATTTGATATCCAAATGTTTATCAAAAGAACTTGAGAATTTACCATTAAATACTTTCGCAGCCTATTCCTACATTTCCCTCTACTGGTTACTTGACCGGAACTGATGGCCTTGCCTATGCCATTAGTTCCGCCTGAGTAATTCAAGGGTTAGGCTAAGTATAAATAGGATAGATTTGTAGTTTAGCTTAAGTCAATCATCGCTCCTGATGAAGCTAACATGGTTAGCCAAACGCGCGTCGAGTGCAAAAATAAACTGTTTAGTGTAGTGATGATATATACTGAGTAGTTTCAGTTTCGTTGTTCAAATATTTCATTTTGGTGAAGTTTATTTTTAGACCTATTTCTCGAGACTTGTAATTTTATTCCATCAGCATTTCTTATAATTTTTCTGTTGTGTTGGCAATCAAAGTGACATCATCTGCGAAACTTAAGTGATCTAATCGATCAGTGTCCATTAATATTCCTTTATTTTCCCACTTTAACGATTTGAACAAGAGTCAGCGTGAATAGCTTTTGGCATATCAAGTCGCCTTGTCTAATTTCTCTTTCAATTTTGGTTTTATTTGTTTTTTCTTTAAGCATTCTTGTATATGTATTCAAGAAAAGTTATGTATCTTTCATCGACTCTGCTCTCACTTAAGGCGTTAAGGACTACCCATATCTCTACCGAATCAAATTCTTTTTCATAATCAACCGTTGCTGTCTACAAGATGACCTTATATTCATTTGCTTTTTCCACTAGTAATCTAATTGTTTGAAGGCAGGGCACCTCCACGTGGTGACGGTGGGCAACGGTGTTACTCCACTAGCCGGCAGAGTCCCTGGATAACGGCTTAGATGCCGTCATGGCAGGTAGAAGAAAGAGAATTACGATGCAGGGACTCGGAAACCCAGTATCGGCGGTTGGTCAGGGTGGGAAAGTGGGCCCGCAGCCGTCGTCATCCAGCGACCGTAGCTCTTCATGTGTGGGTGACTTGGCTCATGTAGAGTATAATGCTACAAGAAAACAGTCTCACGGTACAAGGACTTTTCATAAGTGTGATAAAAACAGTGATTCATTTTGTTATATTTGCTGTCAACACGTATTGAGTAAAATGGGGTCACCGATAACGGATAAGATTAAAACCTTATATAAGGATTGTTTTAACATTGAAATACAGCACCAGGATACAGATTGGGTTCCCCACATCATTTGCAGTTCTTGCAAAATAATGTTGTACATCAATAAGAAGGCGATTAAATATTCCAAACCAGCAATATGGAATAGACCATACAGTGAAAATGATTGCTACTTTTGTATGAATGTTGTATCTAGGCATAACCGAAAAAATAAAAGCACTATTACTTATAACGATGTTTCGACAGTAACAAGACCAACTAAACTAATTCCGCCTCCTGAACCACTTGATGCTGATGTTATGGAAACAAATGATTTCACCTTATCAGTTCATGCCGAAAACATTGAGACTGTCGAAAAAGATTCAAACACTGTTACTAATGAATGTTCTAGTGACAACCTATCATATACTAGTGACACAGATAAAGAATTTCTACCATACAACCGTAAACCAGAACCAATACTCGTATCACAGTCAGAACTTAGTGATTTAGTCAGAGATTTAGGCTTATCCAAAGATGGTTCAGAGCATCTTGCTTCCTTTTTAAAGAAAAGACATTTACTTAAGCCAGAAGCTACGATTTCTTATTATAGAAACAGAGATGAAGAATTTTGAAAATATTTCACAATGGACGAGGAATTGTCACTTTCATATTGTACCGATGTAAAAGGTCTAATGGATGAATTTCAAAATAACTCATACGATCCTGAAGAATGGAGACTGTTCATTGATTCTTCTAAACGGAGCATTAAGGCAGTTTTGCTGCATAATACCAACGTTTACGCTCCCATTCCGATTGCTTATTCCACAGTTATGGAAGAGCAATATGAAAAAATGAAGCAGCTTTTGATAAAAATAAAATATGCTGATCATAACTGGAAAATTTGTGAAGATCTGAAAATTGTAACAATATTGCTTGGCCAACAGTCAGGGTTTACACTTTATCCCGTTATAAATGTCTGTGGAATAGCAGAGACAGGAAACGTCATTATAAGAAAAAAATTTGGCCAACAAGAGAATTGTTCACTCCTGGTGAAAATAATGTATTGTTTCCACCATTGGTAGATCCAGGAAAAGTTCTTATTCCCCCGCTTCACATTAAGCTTGGACTTATGAAGCAATTCACGAGAGCATTAAATACAAACGGCCCATGTTTCAAATATTTGCTTAAAAAATTTCCGAAATTTTCTTAAGCTAAAATTAAGGCAGGCGTATTTGACGGGCCACAAATAAGAAAATTGTTTCAAGATTCATTATTTGTTACTAAAATGAATAAAGTTGAAAAAGCTGCTTGTCTTAGTTTTTAAAGAAGTCGCAACAAACTTTTTGGGAAATAATAAAAGTCCTAAGTACAAAGAAATAGTCGAGAAAATGGTAAAACATTTTCAAACATTAGGTTGCTTAATGAATCTAAAATTACATTTCCTGGACTCCCACATCGATGATTTCCCAGATAATCTTGGTGACTACAGTGAGGAGCGAGGGGAACGTTTTCACCAAGATCTGAAAATCCTAGAAAATCGGTATCAAGGACGATGGGATGACCATATGCTAGCGGACTATTGCTGGTCGCTAAAAAGAGAAACAAGTCCTCAAAAGCGTTTGGGCAGAAAACCTTTGAATAGGTCATTCGCGGAAAAAAGAACAAGATACAGCCAAAAAAAGGAAAGTTAGACGCGGGTCTAACCTTCGCAATTCTAGGGCTTAAGGGTCTACTATTTGAGAGTATATGGTTTAAAAGTCCTGGTTTTGAGTTTATTGGGTCTCATTTTCAAAGTTACAGAGTTATTGAGGTATATTTTTTGAGGTTACAGGGTGTGGGAGTCTAAGGTTTCAGGGTTTAGGGTTTAAGAGTATCAGGTTTGAGGATTCCCCAACTGTATACCAAATTTGGTAGGAATCGGTTGGTTTTCAAAAATTTTGTCCTCCATCTTGGATCCGCCATTTTGAATTTTGCAAATCCGACCTCAGATTCATGATCAGCAACCCAAAAAACCCCCGTGTACCAAATTTGGTAAGAATCGGTTGAATTTTAATTTGAATTCGTTTTTGCATTCGAGAAGCACTATATCTGTCTGATTTATTGAGGTTAGAAAGAAAACAGAACTGTATGGCTTAATCCAACCGATGAATATTAGCTTAGCGTGTCCGAATACATATTAATACATCTTTGGATTCATGAAAAAGCTTGAATCAATTTTTTAGGAGTATATTTTTCTTAATTTTTACTAATTTTTACCTATTTTTGAGGTTAGAAAAAAATTGAGATGTGATGGCGATATTCTGACATCAGATTCGTGATCAGCGCGCAAAAATACTACGGATCTGATATATCGCATCAAAAGTATACCCCACTTTTTTTTCTGTGGGGCTGTGTAATCTTAGATATACAGATGACACTGTCTTAAAAGCGAAAATTTTGGACGACTTGCGACATGGTAGTTGAAGCTAGTAAAAAAAAAAGGATCGACACTTAATGTAAAGAAACCCAAACTTATGATGCTATCAAAAAATCAAAGAGTAAATGGAAGGCTTCTCATTCATAATGATCCCATTGAACGTAGTATTTGGGAACAAGTGTCAATAAAAATAACGACATCTCAGGAGATATTTGAACGAAAATTGAGAAAACACGGGCTACGTTTGTGAAGATAAAAAACTTCTTCTTACGACACGATATAAACTTAAATCTAATAACCAGTCAAGTGCAAGTTGAACTTGCGCAATTAGTGTTCCGTTCGTTGATTGCATTTAAAATAAAAAATGTTGTAACGGAAGTATAAAATGATCAGTGACTTCACAAAACACACCCCAAATGAGTTTTCAACAAAGTTTATTTCCAATCTTTACTGAAAATTGATGACCTTGAAATTTCTGTTTTTTTTTATATACCAGATAAATTATTACAGGTAATACACTCGTGATAATTTTCGTTCAATGTACACCTCGTGGAGAATATTCCAGAATTTTTTCAAAATTTTTTGATAAGTACTTTTCGAGATAAGGCGGGTGGACAGCGATTTTTCGCGATTTTTTAAAAATAATACAAAGAAAAGTGCGCGCAAGTATTATATTATATATATATTTTTTACTCGTGTTTTCACAAGCTTTCATTTGACACCACACTTGATTACCTAGTAAACAATTTTTTTTTCACTTCCGATTTCGCCCCCCAAAACTAACTCCTTAAGTCAAAATTTAACTTTCAAAACTACATGGCTCTGATGAGGCCATCAATTCCTATATTATTACTAAATTTTAACTTTCTATGACAAATAGTTTCGGAGAAAATCGAGTGTGACAGACGGACGGACAGACAGACCGGACGGACACCGAAGTGATCTTATAAGTGTTCCGTACGGAACACTAAAAATGAGAATAGTTAAATTCTCCGTTTTCTCGGTTCTGTTCTACGGGATAGAAGCATGGACGGTAAACAAAAATAACATAAAAAAACTCGAGGCTTTCTAAAAGTGGGTATATAGAAGGATATTCAGAATACCTTGGGTAGATAGAGTGCTGGAAGTTGAAGTGCTACAAAGACTGAACAAGGATCGAGAAATTTTAATTACCATTAAACGACGAAAAATCGAATATCTGGGTAAAACATACCAACTGCAGCTGATCATGCAAGGGAAGTTTCAAGACAGAAGATGTGTTCGACGGCGGACTCTCTTGGCTTCGTAACCTGAGAGAGTGGTTAAGGTCTACATCTACTCAATTGTTTAGAGTAGCAGCTATAAAAATACAAATAGCAATGATGATTGCCAAACTCCGCAGTGGAGCTGGTACCTGAAGATAAAGTAAAGTTAAGATTAAACACATAATGATTTTGAATTGGAATACCCATTACGACATACTTACGCTTCCAGGTCTTTAAAATCCAGCCAAGATGTATATTAATTAATTTCGGGGACAAACTCTAATCTTTTCCAAAGCCTTAAACTGTTTGTAATTATTTTTCAAGAGAAATGCTTATTACTATTTCTGTCAAAAAATGTATGTTTGATTATTTATAAAAAATTATCTACTAGATTAAGATTTAAAAAAAAAAGTTAAAAAATATTAAAATAGACTGAGTAATATTGCAGATAGTGCATTGAGACAGGTAGCGGTCCCAATCCGACACTAGGTCATATTAAATGCTATTACTTTGTAATGGAATTAAAAAAAAAATTGAATAATTCTTAGAAGTAGTAGTAAAAATTCGTAAAAAAAATCGAATTTTTAAAAATTCCGGGTGTATGTAACCCCTTAAATTAAAAGATAATAAAGGAGTAGATTATTTACGAAATAAGTTGAGTTCGCCATACCTTTTGAAACTACGTAAACAGTATTGTTGTTATTAACCTATCCCAAAAACGTCAGTCAAGGTATTAATTTAAATTCTTTTCTCTAAATTAGGCTTAAATACATGTACGGGGATTTTTGCTATTTATTTACTGCATTTATGTGGAAAACAGAGTCAACTAACAAAGCAAAATTATATAACATGAATGAATATGGAAAATAGGAATATTCTAAAACTACGTGGGCTGCTATTTATATTTCTAGCCTTGGCAACAGTAAGTGTTGCCAGGTGCCATCTGACGTTTCCATTAGAAACTTGACATTGTTGAACATAACTTTTGAACAAACATTTTGTCACTTGAGCGCAATTTGTGTTGTCATCTAGGGCAAAAAATGGAATTAACTCGTGAACATTTTCGTGCGATTATTTTTCATAACTTTCGACGTGGATTATCAAGACAAGAGTGCATCGATGAACTTAATTCTGTATACTGTAATGAAGCACCATCCTACAGCACTGTAAAAAACTGGTATAATGAATTCAATCGTTTCCGACGTTCGCTCCAGGACGAATTCCGTGAAGGTCGTCCAAAATCGGTTGTTATGCCAGAAAACATCGATACTGTGCGTCAACTGATAAAGCAAGATCGTCATGTGACATACCGTGAGATTGAGGCATCTTTGGGCATTAGTATGACAAGCATCAATAAGATATTGCATGATCATTTGGCCGTAAAAAAGCTTTGTTCGCGTTGGATCCCGCATAATCTGACAAACGCTCAAAAGAAGGCTCGTGTCGATTGGTGCAAGGAAATGTTGAAAAAATACGATCACGTTGCATCAAAGGCTGTGTATAACATCTACATAGGTGACGAATCATGGATCTATGCATATGAGCCCGAAACAAAACAGCAATCGACTGTATGAGTCTTCCAAGACGAGCCAAATCCAACAAAAGTTGTTCACGGAAGAAACACATCGAAGCAAATGGTTGCCTGTTTCTTCGACAATACCGGTCACGTGGCGACAGTGGCATTAGAGCAAGGTAGGACGGTCAATTCTGAATGGTACATGACCATTTATTTGCCAGAACTCTTCGGAGAAATGCGGAAAAAGTCGAAGAAGAGGCGCATCATTCTTCATCATGACAATGCGAGCTCTCACACATCGGCTCAAACAAAGGAATTCTTGACTGGCCAAAACATCGAATTGATGGGTCATCCGCCATATAGCCCTGATTTGGCACCCAATGACTTTTTTTATACCCACAAATTCCCGAAGAAGCGGTTGATGCATTCAAAACTCATGTTTTGAAGTTATCTCAATCGGAGTGGAAAAAGGGCTTCGAAAATTGGTTCAAATGCATGCCAAAGTGTATTGATCTTCATGGAGAATATTTTGAAAAACAATAAAACCAATTTCGATAATAAATATTTGTTTTTTCATTATTAGGCCAGAAATATAAATAGTAATACACGTAATAATATGAACAACATACTATCTTATTTAAATATTCCCAATACTTATTTAGATATAGGTGTAATAATAAGACAGTTGGAAGTGAAACATAATTTTCTTTCTGGTTAAGAGTCAAAAATTACACTCAGATTTTTACCTTATGAATTACATTGAGCCCTGCATTGACAAAGGATACTTTAATAACCTCCAAACATCTTGATCTGGCAGCTACTCTACAAAATAATCTACAGTAAGATGTGTCCGCAATAATTCATTTTTGGTAGATGCGATTCTAGCGATTCAACAAAAAATCGGTAGAGGGAACCTTTGTCTACGACGCGTTTTAGTAAAAGTGTCTCGATTTCGAACTTTCGTCGAAATCAGATAAAATCCAAAATGAGCTACTTATTTGCGTGTCGGTTCGAGGCAGTATTTCTCTATTCCCATCCAAAGAGGCCTAAAATGATACATTCCACTGCCGCTAAATATATTAAAAAGTGGGTGACATTTGTGAAAAGGTGGGTAAACCATTTTAACGAGACGAAAAATGTCGACGACTTGCCAAAACGTGGCTTTGTGGGCAAAGTCACACCGAAAATCGAATCGTGTTTTTGTTGTCACGGAACCCGAAATTGACGCTGCGTCAATGAGAGGCAAAATTAAGAAAATCGGGATTGAATGTGTCCCATGAGACCATTCGACAACATCTTCTTGCTCCTGATGTCAAATTCCGAAGCACGTTGAAGAAACCTTTGCTAGGCGAAAATCACGTCGCGACGCGATCACTTGGGCCCACGATAAGGTACTAGACTGGCCCTCACAATCGCAGGACGCCAACCATATTGAAAACGTTTGGTCCACAGTAAAGAGAAAGCTCAGAGGAAAGATTCTGAGGACTTTGACTCAGTTGTCTCGCGAGCTTCGAAAAATTTGCAGAGTGTGCAGAAAACCTCGTCGACAGCGTGCCTCGAGGATGCCAGGCGGTTATTGATGCAGGAGGCGGTCACGTTTTTACTTGACAGACTGTATAAGTATCATTTTTATTGAAAGATTAGTAAATTTATGTATTATCTGCACAAAAAAATGACGTACAATAACGAAGTACTTTATAAAAAGGCGAAGTGTATAACGTAAATATTAGATTCCAATACAAAGCCCTGTAGAACTTTTTTCTATATGGGCATAGCACACGTGCTGCAGGGAAATCACTAAAGCGGTACAGGAGCCACGCGTGTGCGGAAAAAGCGATTCACGTCGGTCTTGATTCGCTGGACAAATTATTCCAGAACAATGAGGTTCTCCAGATAAAAGACTGCTTTAAAAATGGTTGTATGAGGAGTAACAAGGTAAACCTTATACAGATGTGAAGTGTTTTTTTTTAGCGTGCACCGGTCTGGGAAATTAATCGGGCTACATTTCTCGAACACTTTCTGTCTATTCTTATCTAGTTACTTCTAGATTTACTTCTTCCATTTCTTCAAGTATGGTTTCATTATTTTCTTCTTCTTTATATAGTTTCTCAAAGTATGTTTGCTATTCTTGAATTGTAATTTTATTAGTTTGTACCGTGTCTTTTATATTAAGTTTGTTCCGTCTTAACATTTTCCAGACTTTCCTTTGAGCGCCATACAGATGACTTTCCATTCCTTTAGTAAATATCTCCCAATATTCTTCTTTAATTTGTTTTCTTCTTCTATTCACTAAGTTTCTTTCTTCGATATATGCGTTCCAGTGGTCTTGCGTTTTATTGTGTACGAAATGTATATATGCCTCCTTTTTCTTCTTTGCCAGCTCCTTTATTTCTGGCGTGAACCAAGGTGTTTTATTTGTTTTGTTGATGTTTACTCGTCTCTGGCCTAAAGTTTCCTTTGCCCCGTTAATAATGTCATATTTAAGATAAAATATTGAATAGAAATAAAGAATATGAATCAGACCTTTTCTAGAGCAAAAGCGAAAAAAATCTGAATTTTTTGTAATGAAAAAATTGAAAAAAAAACCGGTCAAGTGCAAGTTAAACTTGCGCAATTAGTGTTCCGTAAGTTGACTGCTTTTAAAATAAAAAAATTTTGTTACAGAGGTATAAAATGATCAGTGACTTCACAAAAACACAACCCAAATGAGTTTTTAACAAAGTTTGTTTCCAATCTTTACTGAAATCTGATGACCTTGAAATTTTTGTTTTTTTTTATATACCAGATAAATTATTAAAGGTAATGCACTCGTGATAATTTTCGTTTAATCTACACCCCGTGGAGAATATTCCAGAGTTTTTTCAAAATTTTTTGATAAGTACTTTTCGAGATAAGGCGGGAGAGACAGAGATTTTTCGCGATTTTTTAAAAATAATACAAAGAAAAGTGCGCACAAGTATTACATTATATATATATATATATATATATATATATATATATATATATATATATATATATATTACTCGTGTTTTCACAGGCTTTTATTTGACACCACACTCGATGAACTAGTAAATTTTTTTTTTTTCACTTTCGATTTCACCTCCCGAAAACTAACCCCTTAAGTCAAAATTTAACTTTCAAAACTACATGGCTCTGGTGAGGCCATCAATTCCTATATTATTACTAAATTTCAACTTTCTTCTTCTTTTTCTTCTCATTTAGTAGGCAGTTTTGCCTGTTCTTTCTTCGTCCCCTCTGCCTAGTCTGGGGTCAGATTATCGCTCCAACGCGTCCTATGCTTCTACGACCCAGTGGCGATTTGTTCCGCGCCACTCTAACCGCTCTTGTCTCATCCATTCGACTAATGTGCTCGTTCCATTCCCTTTTCTTATTGAGTACCCAGTCATTCACATTTTCCACCTTGCATGATCTTCTTATGTTTTCACTTCTTTCTCTGTCCAGAAGTGTCTTCCCAGCAATCCTGCGGAGTATTTTCATCTCGGTTGTCTCCATTTGTCGCCTTGTTTTGGATGTTTCGGGGCGAGTTTCAGCAGTATATGTCATTATTGGTCTAATGGCTGTCTTGTATATCTTGGCCTCAGCTTCCATCCCAATAAATTTATTTTTCCATATTGTGGTGTTTAGACAGGCCGCTATTCTTGTGGCTTTAGTAGCTTGTTCTCTGATCTCATTCTCAACGTCATCATATGCGGATATCTCTATTCCAAGGTATTTAAAATGCATTTCTTGTTGGATAGTTTTCCCCATCTACAACTAATTTGCATCTAAGGGGTGTATTGGAGGTTGTCATACACTTTGTTTTGGAGGCTGATATTATCATGTTAAGGGATTTAGCTGTTCGATTGAATATGTTTAGAAGTTTTTGCAAATCATCCTCGTTCTCTGCCATCAATACTGCGTCGTCAGCATAACACAATATTGGGATCTGCTTGTCTCCCATTCTGTAGCCCTTCTGTTTTCGGACTCTCTTGATTATTTCGTCCATGATAATATTAAACAAGAGAGGGCTCAGAGAGTCTCCCTGCCTTATACCCTTGCCAACCGGTATATATATATATATATATATATATATATATATATATATATATATATATATATATATAATGTAATACTTGCGTACACTTTTCTTTGTATTATTTTTAAAAAATCGAGAAAAGTCGTTGTCCTCCCTTCCTTATCTCGAAAAGTACTGATCAAAAAAATTTTGAAAAAATTCTGTAATATTCTTCACGGGGTGTAGATTGAACGAAAATTATCACGAGTGCATTACCTTTAATAATTTATCTGGTATATAAAAAAAAACAAAAATTTCAAGGTCATCAGTTTTCAGGAAAGATTGGAAACAAACTCATTTGGGATGCGTTTTGTGAAGTCACTGATCATTTTATACTTCCGTAACAATTTTTTTTAAAACTTCAACTTGCACTTGACCAGTTATTTATTTTAAAATTAATCACCGTACGCTCAACTCCGACTTGCACTTGGCGGCACAATATTTTGTTAAAATGTTTGCCCTTTTAATTAAATAATTGAAAGGACAGAGATTTTAAAAACATATGCAAATTAAATAGTTTGGGTATAACCGAAGTTAATAGTTTGAGTACTAACACTTGAAATTAATGACATTACAAGTAATTTCCAAAAATAAAAATTTTTCGATGACTCACCATTATTTTTTTAAACATGAATAAAATCTGTACAATAATATAATTAATCTGTATTCAAAAACACAATTCATTAACGATCATGCTGACGTGAGAGGCATTGCGTTACTAGTTCATTAGTTTATCGTTTATTTACCGCATCGGCATGGCTACTGTTACGAGGATGAATTGAAAACACAGTAAGTAATATTTTTTTGCAAAAACCAAAATTTATTTTCCAACGTATTCTTCTTTGAGCTCAATAGATTTAGTCAAGCGAAATTCCAATTTTTTTTCATTTTCTCAGAAAAAAAATGTTTCGAACTGTGCATAATGCCCGTTTACAGCACCGATAACCTCTTTATTTGATGGAATCTTCTTCTCCCAAGCTAATTTTTGGGGTTGGAAGACAAAAAAAGTCATTTCGGGTCAAATCGTGTGCGATGGGTAATCTGCACATAGGGATATTTCAGCGTTTTAGGTGGCCATAAATCGATTTGCTAAAACTTATTTCAGGTAGAAAAAATTTACTACCTAACAATGTTGAACAGGTATAGAACAATAGGCGACCCCTCCCGTTACCTATGAACAGCGCGCGTGCCAGAGGAATTGAAGCATAAGTTCTCCTATTTAAAGTCACAATTCAAGAAAAAAGCGAATAGAAGCGCATAAAAAATCAGAAGTTTTTCTTAAAAATAATGACGAATATTTACAAGGAACATTTGAAATATCTAGGGTAAAACGTCGTTCTTTTGGTTGACCAACAAAGTCATTTGAAGAATCGGGTGAGAGAGGCAAACGTAGAAAAACAAAGGAAGTACGCAGTGCTGTAAATAAAGAAGTAATAATGCATGCCGCTCAAACATTAAAACACATAAAAACCATCACAACTAATATATAGTCGCACTCTCAATGTTTGTAGAAGCTAACTTCTCAATTAGACAGTATGAAATAACAAGGAACAGTAACAAGGGGTATTGTCCTAGGTACACCATGTTACAGCAAGCAAAAAGGGACTTATTATCCGGCGAAAGAGGTTTATCGGCGCAGGTAATTTCCACACCACTAATCCGTTTATGACCTAGACATATTTAAGGGATTGTAATTGCAGAAGTAAATTCCACACCGAGTACTTTCAGGTAGAGGATGAGGGTTGATAAATGGGTGATGATACGCACCGGCCTGTTCAATTAAATCATTATTAAACCCTTCTACATATCAGTTTAGTACGTATTATTAATTTGTGATTATTACTTGGTTGTGCGTATATTTTTTAAAGTGTTGCTAATATGGAACCAAAGTTAATAAAACGAAATCGAGGAAAGGACATGTTATGTGTGAATTATTACACTTACTTTCGACAAAAGGTGCTAAAATGTGGAAAAACATTTTGGAGATGTTCAAAAAAGATTGAAAATCAAAAGTCTTCACCGTTGGGCCCGAGAAATTTAGTTACCAGAAGTGAAGGACTCCATACACACGAAGCCGACACCAAGAAGGTGAATCGGCAAATAATTAGTAATTCCTGCAAAAGAAAAGCCGGAGAGCATATGAGTGAAAGGCCATCTAAAATTATCCGACAAGAGCTACAAAACACGCTGCCTGAAACAGTAACAGAAAAAGATGTGGAATATATTAGAAAAAACATTTATAACCATAGACGAAAATTTTTGCCAGGACGTAATCCAAGAAGTGCTGAGGAGGTGCATAGTGTTTTAGAGACATTTGAAATCAAAACTAGCAAGGGTGAAAATTTTCTGTATATCAATGAACTCGAAAGTGGCATTATTGTTTTTTCTTGCACTACAAATGTCAATATGTTGTGTAAAATATCCAATATATATGGACGGCACCTTTTCATACTGCACTAAATATTTTACACACTTATTTACAGTGCATGGTTTTGCAAACAGTCATTACATTCTATTATTATTTTGCTTATTGCGTGATAAGAGAGCTGAAACATACAAAAACCTCTTCACATTATTAAAATGTAAGATTTATTCAACAGATACACTGTATTTTCAATCCAGAGAAAATTACTATTGACTTCGAAAAATCTATTTATAAGGCAGTATCTGAAGTTTGGCCAAATGCTAAAGTGTTAGGATGTAGATTTCATTTACACCAATCTTGGTTTCGCAAGATACAGAATCTAGGTCTAGCTAAAGAATATTGCGACAAAAATTCTGAAATTGGTTAAAGTATTGTTTCGGTTTGTCCTATTTAGCACCCGAAGAATTAGGTGACAGTTTTGCATACGATTTATATTCTATAAAACCTAAGGATGAACGTTTAAATAAATTTTGTGATTACCTACTAGAAACGTATATAGAGGAAGGAGCCGATTTTCCAGTTGAAATATGGGTAGAATCGAGTCCATCTTTAACTCGAACGACTAACTGTTGTGAATCCTTCCATTCCCATCTAAATAATTCTTTTTATTCTACACATCCGTCTCTGTATACTTTTATCGATAGGCTGAAAGAATTTCAGATTAACGTATATATAAAAATACAAAGTGTCGACGAGTCTAAAATAAGTAATAATCATAATAATCAAAAATTAAAACATTTAAAAAATCTTTGTGAACAAAGACAATTAGGAAATATTAATCGTTTCTATTTTTTAAAATGTGTCTCCTATTTTTCTCAACCTGTTTTGTAAATATATATAAATAGATATGTATAGGTTTGTAGCGTTATCTAGTATATGTAAGGAAATTTGTCCAATTGCATTTTATGTATTTAGCAAAAACTTCATGTTTTATCAATATTATTCTACTATGAAATAAAAACATATATTTTTGCAAATTTCTAAAATTTTCAATAAAAAACTGATTTAAAAGAAATCCGTCCAATTTTATTTAGTAGCATAATTATATTTGCTTGGTGTGGAAATTACCTGTAAGATTTAAGCACCTTTATAAGGTTTGTGTGGAATTTACCTGTTGTATTAAGGGCGCAGGTAGTCTTGGTGTGACATTTACTAACGCCGGGTTTATCGGGTAACTGAAACATGTGCTGAAATAATCTTACAACATTTATTGAATCACACGGCTAAACGTTTGGCGACATATTTGGAGGGTGTACTAAAAGAATTAAGCCTCGAACAGTGTCAATCATTGATGCTAATTACGAAATGGGGATGTGACGAATTACAAAAAGCACAATTTAAGCAAAAAAATGCAAGAAGAAGATGCAATTGACAGTAATATTTTTCAAAGTTGCTTTGTTCCTCTTCGCCACGATACTGTCGGCCAATGGGGATTATATTTGTTAAAGAAACAGTGAATATTACAAATTCTGAAATTATTTACATAAAAAATGCAATAAATACTTTAGTAAACAGAGAATTGGTACAAGGAGACACCTCTTTTTCCATGACACCTATAATGACGCTAACTATGGTCGATGCAAAAGTGTGCAATGCTGCTACTTTAATAGTGAAATGCTACGTTTGTGGTGCTAGTTTATAGCAGTTTAATGACCTCAATGTAAAAAATAACGTCGACACCTATGCATTTCTGTTGAGCGTGTCTGTATTGCACGCTAGGATCCGATTATTCGAAAGTATACTGCATTTGTCATACAAGCTTCCTGTGCAAAAGTGGCAGGTAAGATAGGACAGTAACAAAGAAATTGTCAAGCAAAAAAAGGCAGACTTTCAGGCAAAATTCAGAGAGCAAACGGGCTTAATCATAGATGTGCCAAAACCTGAATTTGGTAACACGCATGATGGCAATAAAAGTAGGAGATTTTTTGCCAATTCACTTCAACCTCATAAATCGCTTGAAAGTGATTTTGGAAGTAATATCGAGTAGCCATAAAGTGGACAAATTTGCAGACTATGGATATAAGACCGCCAAAATTTATGTGGAGTTAGATCCTTGGCATCCTATGACTCCTACGATACACAAAATATTAATTCACGGTGCAACCGTAATGGAAAAGGCACTTTTGCCCATCGGATTACTGTCCGAAGAAGTAGAAGAGGTGCGAAACAAGTACTTTTGCCTGTACCGACAAAATTTTGTTAGAAAATTCTCAAGAGAAGAATACAATTTAGATATCCTCAGCAGATTATTGAGATATATTAATATCTAGCATAAGGCCAAAACCCAAAAAAATCTATGTCGTTTAGTAAAGAAGCTAGACAATTGCTTGTTTCTGCTGAACCCAATATAAACGACGTATGCTCCGAAGAAGAAAAATCCACGGTGGAATCTGCAGAGGAATGGAGCTCGGGCGCGGACGATGAGACGTAGGATTTTTCATCGTGAATAATTATTTTTGTAAGTTTTGTTTAAGTTAATTCGTTTTTTTTTTTTTCTCAATATACAGTTTTTAATATATTAAAACGTATTGTTATTCAAAATATGCACTCCAAAAACTTTCACTTTATTATTATCATAAAAAAAGTTCTTCTTTTTCACCTTTGGTCAATGTGGTTCCATGTTTGGTTGACGGGCCCAAGCCAAGTCAGCAGAATAACCTGACAATGTTAAATGTTTTCAAAATCACTGACTTCTGAAAGTTTCTGTGTATGTTTGTGTTGAGTCCTAATTGTACTAAGTGTGGTGTGAATGTTATTGGTGTAAGGCCTGTGGCTGATATGATGAGGGGGACAATGATGACTTTTTCTTGTTTCCATAACCTTTTTATTTCTGTTGCAAGGTCTGTGTATTTGGTGATTTTTTCTGTGTATTTCGTTTGGATGTTTGTGTCGTTGGGGACAGCTATGTCAAATATATAGGCACTGAAAAATAATATCGGGTCTATTGGCGGAGACTGTTTTATCTGTTTGGATACTGATATCCCAGTAGAGCTTGTAATCTTTATTTTCAAGTATGGATGTTGGTGTGTATTTGTAATAGGGATCTGTGTTTTCTGCGAGTTTATATGTTCTGGCTAGTGCTTGGTGAACTACTTTTGCAGCTGAGTCATGTCTGGCTGTGTATTCCGTTTCGGCTAATATTTTACATCCGCTTGTTATGTGTTCGATCGTTTCTTTTTGCTGGTGGCATTTCCTGCATCTGTCTTCTGTAATAGTTGGGTCTTTGATGATATGCTTTTGGTAGTTTCTGGTTAATACGACTTTATCCTGGATGGCAAGTAAGAAGCCTTCTGTTTCAGGAAATAGCTGCCCATCCCGTAACCAGGTGTATGATTGTTTTTTATTTACGTGGTCTATGTGATATTTGTGTTTTCTGTGGAGTGTTTTTTCTGACCACATTTTCATTTTTCCTGTTGTAATTGGATGTGACTGTGTGTGTCTGCTGGGTGGTTTGCCCGAGATAAGTCGAGAGGTATGTAGTTTTTTCTGCTTTCGTTGTTACTGTATGGAGGTTGGTTTGCTTGCTGTGCGTGTATTTGTTTTGTGTGTAGTGATCTAATGTCTATGATTCCTCTTCCTCCTGCCTTCCTCTCGATGGCAAATCTTTCTTTGCATGCACTGGGGTGTAATTTCCTGTATTTGGTGAATTGAGAATGTATAAGGATGTGAATGTTTTCTATGTCTGTTTGTGACCATTTGATGATACTAGATGAATATGTGAGTATAGGTATAGCGAACGTGTTGATGGCTTTAGTGAGATATTTGGAGTTTGAGTTTTTGTTTGTAAAAGTTTCGTGAATCTGTTTTTGAATTCGGTTCTGAGCTCTGTTTTGATGTGAGTGTGGTTGAGTTTGGTGCTTTGTTGGAAGCCTAGATATTTGTACGTTTCTTTGTCGAGCATATTATTGAGTGTTTCGTTGTTAATGGTTTCTGTCTCATGGTGGCCCTTCCATTGGCCTTTGTTGATGTAATTCCATATTGATATCTAAGGTGAATATTTCTGTGATTTTGAGGAGTTCTTTCAGCTGTGTTATTTTGGTATCGTAGAGTTTTATGTCATCCATATAAAAGAGGGGTTATTCAAAATATGCACTCCAAAAACTTTCACTTTATTTTACAAAAAAGTTCTTCTTTCTCACATTTGGTCAATGTGGTTCCATGTTTGGCTGACGGGCGCAAACCAAGTCAGCACAAACGTATTACCATTGTGTATTAAGGAATGACCTGACAATGTTACATGTTTTCAAAATCACTGACTTCTGAATGTTTTTGTGTATGTTTGTGTTGAGTCCTAATTGTACTAAATGTGGTGTGAATGTTATTGGTGTAAGGCCTGTGGCTGATATAATGAGGGGGACAATGATGACTTTTTCTGGGTCTGTGTATTTGGAAATTTTTTCTGTGTATTTCGTTTGGATGTTTGTGTCGTTGGGGACAGCTATGTCAATTAGATAGGTGACCTTTTTTGCACTGAAAAGTAATATCGGGTCTATTGGCGGAGACTGTTTTATCTGTATGGATACTGATGTCCCAGTAGAGCTTGTAATCTTCATTTTCAAGTATGGATGTTGGCGTGTATTTGTAGTAGGGATCTGTGTTTTCTATGAGTTTGTATGTTGTGGCTAGTGCTTTGGTGAACTACTTTGGCAGCTGAATCATGCCTGGCTGTGTACTCTGTTCCGGCCAATATTCTACATCCGCTCGTTATGTGTTCGATCGTTTCTTTCTGCTGGTGGCATTTCCTATATCTGTCCTCTGCAACAGTCGGGTCTTTGATGATATGCTTTTGGTAGTTTCTGGTTAATATGACTTTATCCTGGATGGCAAGTAAGAAGCCTTCTGTTTCAGGAAATAGCTGCCCATCCTGTAACCAGGTGTATGATTGTTTTTTATTTACGTGGTCTTGTTCTATGTGGTATCTGTGTTTTCCGTGGAGTGTTTTCTCTGACCACGTTTTCATCTTTTCCTGTTGTAATTGGGTGTGACTGTGTGTGTCTGCTGAGTGGTCTGCCCGGGCTAAGTCGAGAGGTGTGTAGTTTTTGTCTGCTTTCACTGTCGCTGTGTGGAGGCTGGTTTGCTTGCTGTAAAAGAATTTCCTAAGTGCTTGTATTTGTTTTGTGTGTAATAATCTGATGTCTATAATTCCTCTTCCTCCTGCCTTCCTCTCGATGGTAAGTCTTTCTTTGCATGCGTTGGGGTGTAATTTCCTGTATTTGGTGAATTGAGATCGTATAAGGATGTGAATATTTTCTATGTCTGTTTGTGACCATTTGATGATACCAAATGAATATGTGAGTATAGGTATAGCGAACGTGTTGATGGCTTTTAGTGAGATTCTTAGAGTTGAGTTTTGTTTGCAAAAGTTTCGTCAGTCTGTTTTTGAATTCGGTTCTGAGCTCTGTTTTGATGTGAGTGTGGTTGAGTTTGGTGCTTTGTTGGAAGCCTAGATATTTGTATGTTTCTTTATCGAACATGTTATCGAGCGTTTCATTATTGATGGTTTCTGTCTCATGGTGGCACTTCCATTGGCCTTTGTTGATGTGGAGCACTTTGCATTTACTTATACCAAATTCCATATTGACATCTAAGGTGAATATTTCTGTGATTTTGAGGAGTTCTTTCAGCTGTGTTTGTGTGGCAGCGTAGAGTTTTATGTCGTCCATATATAGGAGGTGGTTTATTTTATGTTGATTCACTTTTTGATGTCTGATATTGAAGCCATGCTCTGTTCTGTTTAGTATATGTGGGAGTGGATTGAGACAGAGGCAAAACCATAGAGCACTGAGCGAGTCTCCTGAAATATACCCCGTCTGATGTACAGCTCTTCTGTTTGAATCCGTTCGGTTTGTGTTTCTAGGCGTATTTTGGTTTTCCATGTTTTCATAATTTGCGCGAGAAACTGCCTGAGGTGTTGGTTGATTTTATAGATTTCTAGGGCCCTGATTAACCAGCTGTGGGGTATGGAGTCGAAGGCTTTTTTATAGTCTATATAACCGATGTGAAGGTTTCTGTGTTCTTTTCTGGTTTGTCCCATAATCACGCTATCTATAATCAGCTGCTCTTTGCATCCTCGACTATTTTTCCTGCATCCCTTCTGCTCTTCTGTGAGGATATTGTTGTCTGTTAGGTGTTGTTCTATTTTCTTCGCAATTGTGGCTGTGATGATCTTGTATAGGGTTGGAAGACAGGTAATAGGTCGGTAGTTTGACGGGTTTGTGGTGTCTGAGCTTTTGGGTTTAACGTATGTTATTCCTTGTGTAAGGAAAGTGGGAAATGTGTGTGGTTGTAGAATGGCTTTGTTGATTTGATATGTGAGTGCTTCGTGTGTGGTGGTAAACTGTTTGTACTAGAAGTTTTGTATATTGTCTATTCTAGGACATTTCCAGTTGTGTGTGTGTTTGATAGTTTCTGTAATTTCTTGTGTATTAAATGTGGTATTTTCTTGTTCTGTCACATGTTTATGTTTGTCTTCTTCGGCTTTGATCCAGGGGGTGTTATTATTGTGTAGTTTGGGTTCTGACCAGATACTTTTCCAATAATCTGTGAGTTTTTGTTCGTTTGGTGGTTCAGTCACTGCTATCTGTTTGTTGTACATTTCACTTTATTATTATTTATTTCAAAAAGTTCTTCTTTCTCACATTTGATCAATGTGGTTCCATGTTTGGCTGACGGGCCAAAACCAAGTCAGCACAAACGCTATTACCATTCCGTATTAAGGAATGACCTGACAATGTTACATGTTTTCAAAATCACTGACTTCTGAATATTTTTGTGTATGTTTGTGTTGAGTCCTAATTGTACTAAGTGTGGTGTGAATGTTGTTGGTGTAAGGCCTGTGGCTGATATAATGAGGGGGACAATGATGACTTTTTCTTGTTTCCATAGCCTTTTTATTTCCGTTGCAAGGTCTGTGTATTTGGAAATTTTTCCTGTGTATTTCGTTTGGATGTTTGTGTCGTTGGGGACAGCTATGTCAATTAGATAGGTGACTTTTTCTTTTTTGCACTGAAAAGTAATATCGGGTCTATTGGCGGAGACTGTTTTATCTGTATGGATACTGATGTCCCAGTAGAGTTTGTAATCTTTATTTTCAAGTACGGATGTTGGTGTATATTTGTAGTAGGGATCTGTGTTTTCTATGAGCTTGTATGTGGTGGCTAGTGCTTGGTGAACTACTTTTGCCGCTGAGTCATGTCTGGCTGTGTATTCCGTTCCGGCTAATATTTTACATCCGCTTGTTATGTGTTCGATCGTTTCTTTCTGTTGGTGGCATCTTCTGCATCTGTCTTCTGTAATAGTTGGGTCTTTGATAATATGCTTTTGGTAGTTTCTGGTTAATATGACTTTATCCTGGATGGCAAGTAAGAAGCCTTCTGTTTCTGGGAATAGCTGCCCATCCCGTAACCAGGTGTATGATTGTTTTTTATTTACGTGGTCTTGCTCTATGTGGTATCTGTGTTTTCCGTGAAGTGTTTTTTTCTGACCACGCTTTCATCTTTTCCTGTTGTAATTGGATGTGACTGTGTGTATCTGCTGGGTGGTCTACCCGGGATAAGTCGAGTGGGGTATAGTTTTTGTCTGCTTTGACTGTTGCTGTGTGGAGGCTGGTTTGCTTGGTGTGAAAGAATTTCCTAAGTGCTTGTATTTGTTTTGTGTGTAATGATCTGATGTCTATAATTCCTCTTCCTCCTGCCTTCCTCTCGATGGTAAGTCTTTCTTTGCATGCGTTGGGGTGTAATTTCCTGTATTTGGTGAATTGAGACCGTATAAGGATGTGAATATTTTCTAAGTCTGTTTGTGACCATTTGATGATACCAAATGAATATGTGAGTATAGGTATAGCAAACGTGTTGATAGCTTTAGTGAGATATTTGGAGTTGAGTTTTGTTTGTAAAAGTTTCGTCAGTCTGTTCTTGAATTCGGTTCTGAGCTCTGTTTTGATGTGAGTATGGTTGAGTTTGGTGCTTTGTTGAAAGCCTAGATATTTGTATGTTTCTTTGTCAAACATGTTATCGAGTGTTTCATTATTGATGGTTTCTGTCTCATGGTGGTACTTCCATTGGCCTTTGTTGATGTGGAGCACTTTGCATTTACTTATACCAAATTCCATATTGACATCTAAGGTGAATATTTCTGTGATTTTGAGGAGTTCTTTCAGCTGTGTGTTTTCGTGGCAGCGTAGAGTTTTATGTCATCCATATATAGGAGGTGGTTTATTTTATATTGATTCCCTTTTTGGTGTCTGATATTGAAGCCATGCTCTGTTCTGTTTAGTATATTTGAGAGTGGATTGAGACAGAGGCAAAACCATAGAGCGCTGAGCGAGTCTCTCCCTGAAATATACCCCGTCTGATGTACAGCTCTTCTGTTTGGATGTGTCCGGTTTGTGTTTCTAGGCGTATTTTGGTTTTCCATGTTTTCATAATTTGCGCTAGAAATTTCCTGAGGTGTTGGTTGATTTTATAGATTTCTAGGGCTCTGATTAACCAGCTGTGGGGTATGGAGTCGAAGGCTTTTTTATAGTCTATGTAACCGATGTGAAGGTTTCTGTGTTCTTTTCTGGTTTGTCCCATAATCACGCTATCTATGATCAGCTGCTCTTTGCATCCTCGACTATTTTTCCTGCATCCCTTCTGCTCTTCTGTGATAATATTGTTGTCTGTTAGGTGTTGTTCTATTTTCTTGGAAATTGCGGCTGTGATGATCTTGTATAGGGTTGGAAGACAGGTGATAGGTCGGTAATTTGACGGGTTTGTTGTGTCCGAGCTTTTGGGTTTAACGTATGTTATTCCTTGTGTAAGGAAAGTGGGAAATGTGTGTGTGGTTGTAGAATGGCTTTGTTGATTTGGTGTGTGAGTGCTTCGTGTGTGGTGGTAAACTGTTTGTACCAGAAGTTTTTGTATATTGTCTATTCCAGGACATTTCCAGTTTGTGTGTGTGTTTGATTGTTTCTGTAATTTCTTCTGTAGTTAGTGTGGAATTTTCTTGTTCTGTCACACGCTTGTGTTTATCTTCTTCGCTTTGATCCAGGAGGTGTTATTATTATGTAGTTTGGGTTCTGACCAGACAGTTTTCCAATAATCTGCGAGTTCTTGTTTATTTGGTGGTTCAGTTACTACTGTCTGCTCGTTGTACATAGTTTTTCGGTAGAACTGTTTTTCGCTTCTTCGGAAGAGGTTGTTGGTGTCTTTCCTCTCGTTTGATTCTTTGTATCTCCGGAGTCTTGCAGCATATACGGATAGTTTTTGTTTCAAAGTATCAACGATTTCTGGCAGTGTTCGGTTGAGAGATTTAGATTTGATCTTGTCTACACCCTGTGTGACACGTTTGGATGCGTTCCCGTTCATAAACTGGGTAAGATGTCCCAGATCTCTTCTGATACTGTTGATCTTGTTTTCTATTCTTACTTGCCATTTAAATTTAGGTTTTCTGCTGTTGGGGTCTCTTTGTCGTTGCGGGAGTTTTTGATTATTTTGTGTTATAGTGGTGATTGCTGCTGCATATATTATTGTGTGGATGTCTTCGATCGTGCTTAAGTCTGTTATGTACTGTGGTATTATGTGCTTGTTTATTGTGTTGAGGATCATTTGAGTGCTCTGTTTGAAAATTAAACGAGGGATGGGATTTCTTGTTGTAGGGTCGGTGCCTGACCATCGAGCTAGATGTGACTGCATTTCTGCTTTGAGTGTTTGTATGAGAAGTGATTCGGGGTGATGTTGTATAGATGTTGTTGAGTGTCGTGTGGTGCTTGCTATTTGCTCTGAAATATTATTTTGAGTTATGCTCCTGCTGGGTGGTGGGTCTTGTTGCTTTCGACTGGGTGGCCGTGCGTGCGAGATTGGTTCGGTATCTGCTCTACTGCTTCCATTGTTTAGTTGGTCTGTGTTCAGTTCAGCAGCTACTTGGTCTGCGTTAAGTTCAGCAGCTACTGTATCTTTGATGGTTTGCAATTCGAAAGGTGTGAGGCGATTGTTCTTGGTAATAACTCTTTTTTGGTCTATTACTCTCTGTTCTGTAACAAGTAATTGCAGATGTGGATATTCGGTCAAGAAAAGTCTGTGTAGTTCCAGTCTGTAGCCTGATGTCACTGTTTCTAGTTTGGTGGCGGTGTAGTAACAGCGCATCACTGTTTTATTCATTTCATCTGCTATCTGTTTGTTCATTCATATCACTGCTATCTGTTTGTTGTACATTTCACTTTATTATTATTAATATTATTATTATTATTAAACCCGATTTAAAATATCTAAAAAGAAAAAAATGATTTTAGCCGCATAGAACGCTGAGCTGGCATATTGGCCTGGTGAAGGAGCACCTTTTTGCAAGCTAATCCTGTTCGTTTTTGCTTCAATTCACTATACAAACGGTCCAGTAACGAGAGTTACTACTTTAACCTTTTCCAAACAGTTACCGTCACTGTTCCCGACGATATAACTGCTTTCGCTTTTTTTCGATGCACTTTACACCTTCGCCAGCTCACTGTTTTTACTGTCGTTTTGTTTCCTCTATGTAATGGTGGATCTACTTTGCGTCTACAGTGATAAAACGATGCGAGAACTTCAGATTACGCTGCAACTTTTCCAAGTACAGTTTTGAAATATCCTTTGCTGCCCGCATCACAAATTCAGCTTTTTCATTTTTAGAACTTCATGCAGGAAGTTATGTACCCATTCAGAGGAAATGAATACTATCTTAGTAATCTCATAAAGCTTAATGCGATCATTTCTTCAGAAGAAACGTTAAACGGTCGTCCTGAAGGTACAGCTTCGCCAGTACTCGTACAGCCACATTTAAATTCATTTATCCATTAATAAATGGTCTTGACTGCTGGTGCGGGGTTCCCATGAACTTCCTTCAGGTCAGTTTCTATTTAAGCTGCGGTCCACTTTTTGAAATAACAATGTCTTATCACTTCGATCACTTACGATCGCAGCCAACAAACAAACTGTGCGTTACATCTGCTTCAAATTTTGAACACAACTGTTACAAGAATCACATTTACAAACAGTCATGCAGCTTAAAAAACTGTCCAGCCATTTCATAGAAATTTACTAGACTTATCAATCGACCCTCGTATTATATTTATGCTTCGTAACTGTTATTAAAACGTATAATGTAACTGAACCTTGAGAAATTTTTTTTTGATAATCACCTGAATTCACTTGAACCTTAGATTAAGATTATTAGAAGTAATTTCAAATAATAAAATGTATTATATTTTTTTTATTGGAGATGCAAACCCTGTAAGATTGATAAGGATTCAAAAAACACAAAAATATGACGGTGTAGGTATTGCGTTATCTATTGGTGGCACACTCTCGTTTATCCGAAAACTGTTTTGTTGATCATTGTTATAATCACATATCCGCTTTGGTAATTATTGTTATAATTGCACTTCTGGCCAGTTTTTGAAACTATAGATCAGTCAATAAGTTTTGACAACAGAAATGAAAAAAGATGAATAAATGAGTCGAAATACATTTATTCTCCAGTATAATCTTCCTTAAGGTCAATATATTTTTTCCAGCGATTTTCCAATTCATTTTCCCCATCTTCGAAGTGGTTTCCCGGAAAACCTTCAAAATACCCATCTACGGATGCTATCACCTCATCATTTGCTGAAAAACGCTTCCCATGTAGAAATCTTTTGAGGTTTGGGAACAGATGAAAGTCAGACGGAGCCAGATCTGGCGAATAGGGTGGATGTTCCAACAATTTGTACTTTAATCCGACCAGTTTTGCCGTTGCTTAAGCACCTTTGTGAGCAGGTGCATTGTTATTATGCACGATGATTTTTTCTTCTGTAAACCGGGCCTTTTTTTCACGAATTTTCTCATCCAGCTGGGCCAGAAGGTTTCAATAATACTCTCCTGTGATTATTTTATCGGTTTGAAGGTAATCAATTCACGAAATTCTTTTGCATCTCAGAGAAGTGATGCCATAATGTTTTTGTACGACTTCGGTCCCTTTGGGCTGCTTTGGAGCTGAACAACTGGGCTTAATCTACTGTGAAGTTTGTTGTCGCAGTCCAGGATTATATTGGTAAACCCAAGTCTCATATGGATGACACTTGATACTTCATGTAACAATGGAGTTACAAATCAACGCACAAAATCAGTTTTATTCTTCGTAAAACGAGCCAAATGTTGTTTAGAAAGTTTTCTAGTGCGCTTTTGTTCCGATGTTAGCAATTTTTTTTATGGGTCTGGCACACGTGCTGCCGATAAGTCCCTAAAGCGCTCCAAGAGTGGCATGAGTGCGGTAAAAGAGATTCACGTTGTTCTTGAATCGCTGTAAATTGTACTCGGTGGAAAACACTGCCTTGGGAAAATTATTCCAAACGGATGATGTTCTCCATATAAAAGACTGCTTGAGAAGCGTTGTACGCGGAGTTACAAGCTGAACCTCATACGGATGTGAAGTATTAGCGCACCGCTCTGGGAGGACTTAAGGGGGCTACAGCCTTCGAAAACTGTCCATGAAAATACTTGTAGAATAGACTCAAGTCGCCAACCGTTCTTCGATGTTCCAATCATCGAATCAAGGCCGCCGGTCAGTTCCGAGTCTCCAATCAGACGAACAACTCTTCTCCGAACAGAATCCAAGAAATGCAGTGTATGTTTGGGAGCGGAGTCCCAAACATGGGAGCAGTATTCCATAATTGGTCGAATTTGAACTTTGTAAAGAATTAACAGTTGTTGTGGAGTGTAAAACTTTCTGGTGGTGTCCCATATGTATTTTCGGTCGCTAAAAACGAATTCGTTGTCCGTTTTCACTCAGCACGTCTAGTTTTTTCGAAAATCAAAGAAATAACACATGGGCTGAAAAGTCCCGGGCCTAACAAAGAAAACACGGTTTTTTTGGTTCAAAATTAGCTTTATTCATCAACGTAATCTCCATCAAGAGCAACGCAATCATTCCAGCGCCGCTCTAACATTTCAATACCACTTTTGTAGAACGATTTATCTTTTGCCTCAAAATAGGCCTCAGTGTTTCAGCGATAACCTCTTCATTCGTGCGAAATTTCTTACCGGCGAGCATTTTTTTCAGGTCTGCGAACAGCCAGTAGTCGCTGGAGCCAAATCTGGCGAATACGGTGGATGTGGGAGCAATTCGAAGTTCAATTCATGTAGTTTTGCCATTGTTTTGATTGACTTGTGACACGGTGCGTTGTCTTGATGAAACAAAATTTTTTTCTTTGCCATATGCGGTCGTTTCTTTGCAATTTCGGCCTTCAAACGCTCCAATAACGCTATATAATATTCACTGTTGATGGTATTTCCTTTCTCAAGATAGTCGATGAATATTACACCACTCACATCCCAAAATACCGAGGCCATAACCTTTCCAGCCGATTGTTGTGCTTACGGGCGCTTTGGACGAGGTTCACCAGTTGCTGTCCACTCAGATGACGATCGTTTTGATTCGGGAGTGAAGTGATGGATCCATGTTTCATCCATTGTCACATATCGACGCAAAAATTCCGGTTTGCTACGTTTTTAAACATGGCCAAACACTGCTCAGAATCATCAACACGTTCTTGTTTTTGATCAACAGTGAGCAAACGCGGCACCCACTTTGAACAGAGCTTTCTCATAGTCAAATGCTCATGCAATATAAAGCCAACACGTTCATTTGATATCTTTACGATGTCAGCTAACTCACGCAACTTCACTTTTCGATCATTCAAAACGATTTTATGGATTTTTTTGATGTTTTCTGGTGTTACCGCCTCATTTGGACGTCCACTGCGTTCTGCATCATCGGTGTCTCTACGACCACGTTTGAAGTCAGCAAACCAACGTTTTTATTGTTGTTTCTGATGGAGCAGAGTCCCCATAACACTTTTCAAGCCATTGCTTCGCTTGAACGGTATTTTTTCCCATCAAGAAGCAGTGTAAAATTAAAAAACACGAAATTGTTTTTGATCCATTGTTTTGAAAATAACAAAAGTAGCGTCACTCTTAGCACAATAACTCACAAACTAATGAATAGAATATCATGAAATTTTAACAGCTGTCTTTTGAAGGTTAGTATTAACTGAAAAAAAGGTGACTGCAATAAAACTAGCGCCATCTATGTGTTAGGCCCGGGACTTTTCAGCCCATGTGTTATAATCTATAGAATGAATAACTAGGCAGACGATTAGTCGACAGGTCAAAATTTCGGGTCGTCATCTTGGTATATATGTACCAAGTTTGAAGCTAATATCTCATTATGCTTAAGAGTTATCGGACCGGCAGACTGAAAGACAAACCGATGGAAATGAGGCACAATTTTTCCGTGGCCTAGAAACCCTAAAACTTAAAAAAAGGAAAAATCTGGTAATGCGAATATAATATTTTCCTTTAGCAAGAAAAGTTAAAACGTAAAAACGGCGACAGTAATTTGATCACCAAACAATTTTTGTCTGACGTCATTTTCAAAACTATGTGGATAACCTAAAAAAACATCCGCGTATAAGCCCAGTATAAACAATCGTAACAGCAATTTTTTGACCGCCCTCTATGATTATAAATCGACGTCATTTATTTTTATGGTACAATAAATAATAATTGCAATAAAATGTATCACAATAAAAATAATTATTACTATTATTTAGGTTAAAATGTGTTCTTATCCAACTCATATTGTTTTTGAATGGCTATTTCAAAGATTCAATTCAATATTTTGAAACATATGTAATGATGACGTGACAAGCGTAAACACTAAAATGGTATCATTATGAATAAATGACAACTGGAGTTTTAAAAAATGTAACTATCAGATTATGAAATAATGGTCGGCGAGAACGCCGAAGTTGGAGTGTCGGACGCTCACCAGGCACTACTGAAGTTAAAGAATAGGAAAAGTCCTGGACAAGACGGTATCTTGAATGATCTTTTGAAATATGGGGAACAAAGTTTAATGCAACAAATGATTAATTTAATTCAGAAGATCTTATAAATGGTAGCCATATAATCCCAAACGAATGGCGGATTAGTAGGACCATTCTTATGTTTAAAAAGGGGGATAAGAAAATACCTTCGAATTATAGAGAAATAAATCTGTTGAGCACAACACTAAAACTGGTAACGAAGATCGTAACGAACATGGACAACAAAGGTTAAGGTCAGGCAGATCCTGCTCAGGGTGGTCCAAATTGGACACTTTTAAAGGTAAACCCCTTTATCTAAAGGAGATAGACGAAAACTGATAACGGTGTCTTTGGCTCAATTTTTATGATAAACTCAATGGTGAAAATCGCATATAGATATTTAGTACCGTTTCAGATATACAGGGTGTTTTTAAAAAATCTGCGTTTCTGTAAAAACATTCTCAAAGCACTTTTTCACGTGGATTTCAACAGTGTAAGTTACATTTTTTACGACTAATATTTTAATAGATATTAACGCAAAAATATATTTTTTAAATGGGATAACCTGTATATTTTTCCTTATCCGAATAAAGCTTTAAATTATCATTCTAAAAATATAGCACACTTTATATTTTGCTTAAATCTACTTCAAAATATAAAGGTTTTCAGTTTTTACGCGAGTTTTAAACGCACATTTTGTGAAGTAGACTTTGGACGGAGCGGCCATATGCTTTAATTCAATTGTTTACTCGTAGTTGTCAAATTTTACTTCAGGATCAGTTATTGATTTGTCAAATAAATCGCAATGAAGTTTAAAAATTACTAAAAATGGGATACAATAGTGTATTTCAAACAAACCGAAGAAAATTAGGAAGCGGCAAGTAACTTGTACCACGAACGGTATCCAGAGAGGCGTCAACCCTTCAAGAACATATTCGCTCGATTGCGACATAACCTAGTTAGTAGTGGCCAGTTTGAAAAGAAACGACCCAAAAATTATGTATCAAACAGGGATAAGGAGTTAAAAGAAATAATAGTTTTAGGAACTATCGGAAATAATTCCAACACTTCAACCTGACAGTTAAAAGAATCCACTGGACACCAAGAAATAACGTAAGTCGTACTTTGAAGAAGCACAAATTCAGGCCATATAGGACAAGAAAAGTTCATCACCTTAGAGACGCAGATTTTCAACTGCGTATGGATTTTTGCCAATGGTTTCTGGAGAATTGTAATCATGTTACGAATTTTTCATTAAATTGCATTTAGACAGACGAAGCTTATGTAAGCAATGCAGGTATTTTTAACCGTTACAATTCTTATACGTGGGCACAAGAAAATCCTCATTTAGTTGTGGAGCAAAGAAATCAAGGCAGATTTGGATTTGATGTGTGGGCAGGAATTTTTAGAAGCAGGGTTATAGGTCCATTTATTTCCGAAGGAACACTCACCTCTCAGAGATATTTAGAAATTTTAAGGCAGCAAATAGAACCTCTTGTTGATGAACTACCATTAATGGACCTTAGAAATATATTTTTTCAACACGACCGGGCACCCCCTCATAACGCTGCAGTTATCAGTAATTTTTTATCGGCCAATTTCGACAATAACTGGATAGCCAACCACGGTCCGAACCGTTGGCCGGCAAGGGTACCGAATTTAACACCCATGGACTTCTATCTCTGTGGAAGATTGAAAGACCTAATTTTTAAATTGCCGACCAACACCAGGCAAGAGTTAGAAGTCGCAGTGATACAAAGTTTTGCAGCTCTCACTCCTCTTGAACTAATCAACTCGGTAAGAAGTGTAAATGAAACTGGTCGACATTTCGAACATCTCTTATAGAAAACTGTTTTGTCTTAGTTTGCTCTACTCGGAATAAATTGTTTTATTTTCTACATAGTTTAAAGTACTATAGCATTTAATAAATTTCATTGTAGTTATGACTCTGAGAGTTACTTCTGGGTATTTTTTTTACGATTTGACTGATATCGGTAAACAATTGATATTGCCGCTCCGTCCGAAACCTACTTCACAAAATGTGCATTTAAAACTCGCGTAAAAACTGAAAACCTATATATTTTGAAGTAGATTTAAGCAAAATATAAAGTGTGCTATATTTTTAGAATGGTAATTTAAAGCTCTATTCGGATAAGGAAAAATATACAGTATATCTCATTTAAAAAATATATTTTTGCGTTAATAACTATTAAAATATTAGTTGTAAAAAAATGTAACTTACACTGTTGAAATCCACGTGAAAAAGTGCTTTGAGAACGTTTTCACCGAAATCAAAAATTTTCAATAGGAAAAGAATTACAAACATTTTTCCAAAATGCATATTTTCGAAAAATACCCTGTATATTTGAAACGGTACTAGATATCGATATGTGGTTTTCACCATTGAGTTTATCATAAAAATTAAGCCTCAGACATAGACATCAGTTTTCGTCTATCTCCTTTAGATAAAGGGCTTTACCTTTAAAAGTGTCCATTTTGGACCACCCTGTACAGACGCCATTTTTGTCCTCAGACAAATATCGAGGAAGTCTATTAAATACAACAAGCCCGCCCATATATGTTTTATTGACCTGCAAAAGGAATTTGACTGTGTCCAACTGAAGGATGTTATATATGTCCTCTAAAACAGGCAAATCCCATATAATATAATTAAGGCTATAGAGAATGTATACACAGCGAACTAAATCCAAGCAAAGATAACTTACCAAACCGATATCCGCTGGGAACGGTGTCCGACAGGGAGATTCACTGAGCTCTCTTATTTTCAACATCATCATGGATGAAATAATAAGAAAAGTGCGTACCATGAGAGAGACAATGAAATTAATATTTTGTGTTACGCCGATGACGCAGTACTATTTGCAGACAATTAAAACGATTTACAGCGACCCCTACCCCACTTAATTGCACAGCTAAAACCTTGAATATGGTAATATCTGCCTCCAAGACAAAATGTTTGACAACATCGAAGACACTCTTAAGATGTAAACTTGAGGTGGACGGAGAAATTATTAAATGGCAAATGAAGTTTAAATATCTAGACATAGAAATCTCTGCTTATGGTGATGTTGAAGCGGAGGCAAGAGAACAAACGACGAGAGCCGCAAAAATAGCGGGGTGCCTAAACAACAACATAGGAATCGAAGCTAAATCGAGAATTTACAAAATAGCTATAAGACATGTTATGACATATACTGCGGAAACCAGGCCAGAAACATCGAAAGCCAAAAGACTACTGGAATCAACAGAAATGAAGGTACTTTGCAGAATAGCTGGAAGAATAGTGAGAATTGTTCGTGACAGGTCACCACTAGAACATAGGAGTGTGGGCCGCCTCCGAGAGAGGTGGTGTGTGATGGTCTGAGTATAGCAGAATAGTGGCGAGGAGGTTGATGAAATTGAACAGGCGATAAGCCTAAGTTGGAGAAAGACGAAGAAGAATTAGAATACAATAAATTTCAATGGATTTTTTGTTAAGTATAAGCTATAAACATTTGAAAATCTATGTAGGTAAATCCGTATTTATTCTCAACGCATAAATAACAATAAAATAAATATACACTGATGTTCTCCTGTTTTACGTGACAAACACATAAAATTAAAAAAAAAATAACAAACATTTATTTTTGTTACCCTAACAAAATATGCGTCAGGCTTCCTTATCTATTCGAATATTGGCTTAAATTAATTTTTAATAAAACTTATCACAATTTATAATAGGATTAAGAAACATTCTCAAACTATCCCTTGGATTAGACTTTGTTTTGGCTGTGACGGTTTATGATGTTACTTTGGCTGTCTTGAAAATATATTCAACATTATTAGCGATCATCAATATGGCTTTCGTAAACATAGACCAACAGGAGATCTTCTGACTTATGTAACACACGTTTGGAACAACGCAATTGAACACTTTGGAGAATCTCGAGCGGTTGCTCTTGACATATCCAAGGCATTCGACCGTGTTTGGCACGTTATGGTATGTCTGAAAAGTTCTGTTTGTGGCTCTCAGAGAGCGTTATTTACGAGTGGCAGTCGACGGATTTCTTTCTAACACCTTCACTATCAACGCCGGCGTACCTCAAGGCTCCATACTGTCTCCTACTCTTTTTCTCATTTACATTAACGATCTGCTGGAAAAGACCGAGAATCCAATCTACAGCTTTGCAGATGACAGTACGCTTATCTCTTCATTGATTTTGAATGCTCGGACATCGGCTACTCAGACGAATATCGGCAGGGCAGGAAGTCATTCAACTTAACAAAGACCTGGAAGAAATTTTATCTTGGGGTGACAGCAACCAAGTGGAATTTAAGGCTACAAAAACCCAGGCGGCAGTTTTTTTTCTAAAAAAAGTTAACGTTGTTGAACCCAACATAGTTATGTCGGGGCATTCCATTCCTCTAACATCGTCACTCAATTTGTTGGGCGTTAATTTGGGAGCAAATATGTCCTGGCATGAACATGTTGCAGGAATAGCAAGGAGAGCTTCTCAAAAGTTGGGAATATTATTTCGAACCAGAACGCTTTACACTCCACAACAACTGTTAATTCTTTACAAAGCTCAAATTCGACCAACTATGTAATACTGCTCCCATGTTTGGGGCTCCGCTCCCAAACATACACTGCATTTGTTGGATTCTATTCAGAGAAGAGCTGTTCGTCTGATTGGAGGTTGGCAACTTGAGCCTATTCTAAAAGTATTTTCGTGGAAAGTGTTTGAAGGATGTGGCCCGCTTAATTCCTCCCAGAGCGCGGTGCATGTTAGAAGTACACGTCGCGCTAATACTTCACATCCGTATGAGGTTCAGCTTGTTACTCCTCGTATAACGCTTTTCAAGCAGTCTTTTATATGGAGAACATCATCCCTTTGGAATAATTTGTCCAGGACTGTGTTTCCCACCGAGTACAATTTACAGCGATTCAAGAACAACGTGAATCGTTTTTTCCGCACACGTGTCGCTCCTATAGCGCTTTAGGGACTTATTTCCTGTAGCACGTGTGCTAGACTTTATTTTACCAGCCACTATGACAGGAAAATTATAACGTCCAAACCGTAACATTTCTTTTTTGGATCTCGAAGTAGATGCAAACGTATTATTGATAAAAAAAAACCGATCAAGTGCAAGTTGGACTTGCGTAATTAGTGTTCCGTACCGTGATTACTTTTAAATTAAAATAAAATTCTTGCTTAGGCTAAGTTAATTAGGTCCCTGGCATCCAACATGTATTTTCACGTTTTTTCTTAGTCAATAATGTATAATAATTATAGCATCTTAGCTACCTAATAACCAATATATCAATCTAGTTGAATCTACAATCTAGTAGAAAAAGTATAAAATAAATATTTACTACCTAAATATGTGTTTAATTATAAACAAATAAAATAAAATTTCCTCGATATAGCAGCGATTCGCGATAATAATGTACTGAAAAGTATATTAAAAGAAGCTCCACCATATTGTCAAGTCACACACTTTTCATAGTTTTTTTTTTGTATACCATATAAATTATCAAACGTAATTAACTCGTGATACTTTTCCCTCAATCTACACTTTATGGAGAACATTCTAGAATTAAAAAAAAAAAAAATTCATTAGTACTTTTCGAGATAAATGGGAAGGCAGTGATTTTTGGCAATTTTTTTTTAAATATTACAAGGAAAAGTGTGCGCAGGTGTACAAGTATGAAATGCGGATTTTTTTCTAAAAAAAAACATGTTAAATTCGGAAGAATGATAAAAAGTACTTTATTCAAAGTATGGTCCATCGCTTGTTATACATTTTTCCTATCTTTCGGGCAATTTGTGAATACCACGCCAGTAAAAATCTTCCCCTTTTGCTGCCAACCATTCTTCGAGCCATTTTTTCACATCTTCGTACGAATCAAAGTGCTGCTCAGCAAGTACGTGACCCATCGACGCAAACAGGTGGTAACTGGAAGGAGCCAAGTCTGGTGAGTAAGCCGCATGGGGAAGAAATTCCCAGCTGAGTGCTTCCAACGTGTCGCGAACTGGTCTTGCCGTATGTGATGGAGTATTGTCATGAAGAAAAATGACTTTGTGTTGCCTCTTTTGGTATTCTGGCCTTTTTTCAAGCAGCGAACGGTTCAAATCGGTCAATTGTTGTTGGTAACGTTTAGTATTAACTGTTTCCCCAGGTTTTAATAGCTCATAATAATAGATCACGCCCCTTTGGTTCTACCAAATACAAAGCATCGTCTTTCTACCCAAAGCGATTCGGTTTTGCGGTCGATGTGGATGGTGCGCCTGGATCTACCTAAGAATTTTTGCGCTTGGGATTCTCAAAGTAAATCCACTTTTCATCCCCTGTAACTATACGATGCAAAAACGAGTTCCTTTTGTACCGAGAGAGCAAAATGTCACACGTGTTTTTGCGCTTTTCCATTTGCCTGTCGTTCAACTCATGTGGTACCCATCTACGGGTCTTCTGAATCTTTCCCATCTCTCGTAGCCGATTGGAAACAGCTTGTTGACTAACGCCCAATTGCTCGGCGAGTTGTTTTTGTGTTTGCGAATCATCTTCGTCCAACAATGCTTGCAATTCCACATCTTCGTATTGTTTCGCGGTTTTCCATGTTCCTTGTCTGCAACTTCGAAGTCACCATTTTTGAAACACCGAAACCATCGTTCACATGTATCTTGCGATGGAGCATGTTCACCATAAGCTTCTCGAAGTAATCGGTATGATTCAACAGCAGTTTTCTTCAAATGAAAACAAAAAATGAATGCTGTCCGCGAATGCTCTTTGTTCGGTATAAATTTCGACATATTGAACACAACAACACAACACTATGCACACACTTTTCCAATTTATCACTCGTGTGCATCTGATACTTGTTGATGACACCATGTACCATCTGTTGTCTGAAATCCGCAATCCGTACTTGTACACCTGGTATATCATACAGTGTGTCCTAAAAACGTTTATACAAATTGAGAAAAAGTTTATCTTACATGTCACAAAAAACTTTATTCTTGATAAAAAGTCCTACAAAATTTATAATCGAGCGTCAAAATTTTAAAATATTTGATGGTGTACAGGGAAAATAAAAAAAAAAGATTTATAATGAAGAGTAAAGTGTGTTTAAATTGAAATACAGAGCAAAATATTAATTGAAAATATTAACAGAAACTAAAAAATTATGTTCACGATTAGATTTGTGGCCTTTTTAGTTAAAAATTCAAAAAAACTCGGATTATTTATTGAATAAAGGAAACGAAATTAATTAAAAAAAAAAACCGGTCAAGTGCAAGTTGAACTTGCACAATTAGTGTTCCGTACATTGATTGTTATTAAAATAAAAATTTTTGTTAGGGTGGTATAAAATGATCAGTGACTTCACAAAACACACCCCAAATGAGTTTTCAACAAAGTTTGTTTCCAATCTTTACTGAAAACTGGTGACCTTGAAATTTTGTTTTTTTTATGTACCAAATAAATTATTAAAGGTAATGCACTCGTGATAATTTTCGTTCAATTTATACCCCGTGGAGAATATTCCAGACTTTTTTTCAAAATTTTTTGATCAGTACTTTTCGAGATAAGGTGGGGACAGCGATTTTTTAAAAGTAATACGAAGAAAAGTGTGCGCAAGTATTACATTATATATATATATATATATATATATATATATATATATATATATATATATATATATATATATATATATATATATATATATATATATATATATATATATATTTTACTCGTGTTTTCACAAGCTTTCATTTGACACCACACTCGATGACCTAGTAAAAAAAATTCTTTTCACTTCCGATTTCACCCCTCAAAACGAACCCCTTAAGTCAAAATTTATGTTACGGTGGTATAAAATGAGCAGTGACTTTACAAAACACACTCCAAATGAGTTTTCAACAAAGTTTGTTTCCAATCTTTACTGAAATCTGATGACCTTGAAATTTTTGTTTTTTTTTTATATACCATACAAATTATTAAAGGTAATGCACTCGTGATAATTTTCGTTCAATCTACACCCCGTGGGGATTATTCCAGAATTTTTTCGAAATTTTTCGATAAGTACTTTTCGAGATAAGGCCCGGGACAGCGATTTTTTTTTTTAGCGAATTTTTAAAAATAATACCAAGAAAAGTGCGCGCAAGTATAATAATTTATATATATATTTTTTACTCGTGTTTTCACAAGCTTTCATTTGACACCACACTCGATGACCTAGTAAGAAAATTTTTTTTTTTTTCACTTCTGACTTCACCCCCCAAAACTAACCCCTTAAGTCAAAATTTAATTCTCAAAACTACATGGCTCTGATGAGGCCATCAATTCCTATATTATTACCAAATTTCACCTTTCTATGTCAAATAGTTTCGGAGAAAATCGGGTGTGACAGACAGACAGACAGACAGACAGACAGACAGACAGACAGACAGACAGACAGACACCGAAGTGATCTTATAAGTGTTCCGTACGGAACACTAACTAGTGCACTGATTCTGATTGTATCATATTTCCGTTAAAAATTTGATAATCTTCTTATCTGCTGCTACAATTATATCTATAATAAATTTGTGCTAATATCATTTTATTTTGAAAATTATAAATCATTATTTTTTATTTTCCCTGTATACCATTAAGTATTTTAAACTTTTGATGCTTGATTATGGATTTCCATGTAATGCAGAACTTTTTATCAAGATTTTTTTTTTTTGTAATATGTTAGATAAACTCTTTCTCCATTTGTATAAAAGTTTTTGGGACACACTGTATATATGTTTGAACTCACCCCTTAACTCGAAATTTAACTTTCAAGACGACACTGTTCTGATTGGGTCTTCAATTCCTATGTTTGTGCCGAATTTCAACTTTCTATATCAAATAATTTCGAAGAAAATTGGGTGTGACAGACAGACAGACACCAAATTGATTCCATAAGTGTTATGTATGAAACACCAAAAAGAAATACATAACCACAGAATTGAAAATAAGCTTCCTTCTTGTCCTAGCAATTCACCGTTAGACAATATAAGTTCAACAGCTTTTGTTATAAAATCTTAATTATTTGCTTCGTATGCTAACATACTATTAATGTTCATAGAGAATTTTACCTTGTCACGTTGAGAATAAAGGTTGATAGGTCGTCTTTGTAATTCTTAAGGGATTCTTGGAAGAAGATCGCCGTATGTTCTTGGAGCAAATGCACATTCCATTCTCGGAACGAAATCACATACCATTCAGGATTCAGGTTCTGGATATGATAAAAATTCTATAACAAATTAAAATTCTTCAGTTTAGCCTTTACTATATTTGGGGGCACGGCAGTGCCCCCGCCAAGTCGAGCAGAAAACACAGCCGTACCATCCTTTTCTCGAAGCCACTCACGGCACTTTCGACCCTCCTGTAACTTCGTTGTGGATAAAGCTAGAAGCCTGAATTTTCAGTGACCAAGAGGACATACTACACTAACTATATTCCTAAATTACCTACTATTTATACTTTATAGTTTATGAACTATCGCCAGTCGAAGTTCTTTAATTTTGTCACTGACACACTCACCGATCATCAAAATTCTAAGGTACTTCTAGCAGACACACAAACTTTAAGTTTTGAATTTAGTTAGTGTTTAGCCTCTAAAGGAAGGAAAAACTGAAACATCCCGAAATTTCAGTCCCGTTTTCTAAATTGCACAGTCACTTAAGCCAAAAAAGAGGGTCAACCTCGGAATGAGAGATAATAAGCTGTAAACTTGTATAAACCTTTATTTTTGGCATTTTAAAAGTTGTCTCAAAAGTCTTATAAAATCTCGTGTCCGCGTCTTAAGATATTCAAGGTCAAAGGTCACAAAAAATCGGTTTTTTGCAAATATCTCGCCTCCTATGGTTTCAATGATATTTGCATCTATTATAACAATTGTAGAGCATAAATTCTCTACAAATTTTTATTCTAAACATTTTTTTATACGCTTAACCGTTTTTTGAGATAGAGCGCGGAGAGCGCGCAGCGAGCGGCCAGCCATACATAGCATAATGCAAGGTCAACCGTGAGTCCCGGTAAATAATACGTCGTATAAAGTTAATTAATCACTAAAAAATCCATAATTATGAATAATTTGTATTATTTATTAATTAATATATTATATTTAATAATATTTTTCATTTATCAAATATATTCGTTTAATAATACTTACCAACTTCGTGTAATCAAAAAAATTGTTAAGTGAAATACTTTAAGTATATTTTAATTTTAAAAAAGTGTGGAGATGATGCTTCGATGACAGCAGGGCTAGAAGATAATATAGTTATTAAAATAGGAGCAAAAGTCATGTTAAGACGAAATATTGACGTGAGTCTTGGCTTAGTAAACGGTTCTATCGGAATAGCACAAGGAGTAAAGGTTGATCCTGAAAATACAAATAAAATAAAAAAAATACATATTGCATTTAATAATGAACATCTTTACGAGCTTGGTCCAGTCAAAACTAAATTTGAATTTATTAATAGAGCTTATGTTCATCGCGAACAGTTCCCGATATGTATAGCCTATGCTATTACCATACACAAAAGTCAGGGGCTAAGTCTAAACAGTGGACTGATGGACATCGGTTCTTCAGTGTTCACACGCGGTCAAGCATACGTGGCACTATCTAGAGTGACAAGTCTGGGCGGATTACATCTAATTAATGTCGACTTCGGTAGTATCAAAGCTCAGGAGTCCGCAATCGTTGAATATAATCGACTTAGAAGCACTTATCGTCCAGACTTGTCAAAAATTGTTCCATCGTATCTTTTGAGAAAAACCAATAGAGACAGGGAGTGGGCTTTAAGAAAATCCATAGCTGACGTACAAGAAATATTACCCGAGAAGATAAAAAAAAAGACTACCTACAAAAATAAATGAGATTCCATCAAAAACATAAAATGTAAAAAAATGCCAAGTCTCGCAAGGCAGTCCTTCCACCAAAAAAAGTTGTTAGATCTCATGTAAAACCAAGTCAGTTATTTTAGTTAGTATCTATAGAAGCACCTATTCAACAACTTTGTCATAAATTGTTATCTATTTAGTTACCTACCAACATTTATAGTGACCGTATCAATATTGGACATCTTTATTTCTATAATAAATATAATGACTCGGCAATCGCACGGCAACATAATCACATAAGAATAATCTACTATTTAAAATACTTTATTCTTAAGTGCACTGTTTAGACTTACTTAGCAATCAAAATAGTAGATTAACTCTTATGTGATTATGTTGCCGGGCGATTGCCAAGTCATTATATTTATTACACAGCCCCACAAAAAAAAAGTGGGGTATACTTTTGATGCGATATATCAGATCCGTAAAATCTTGCATTATTCTTCACTTACTATTTTTGTTAAAATTGAAAATAATGAGAAAATGACACTCTTTTCATATTCCGCAACCCTGAAAAATACATAAAATACGATATATATGAAACAATCCTTTTCACCTCTTCCCTTACCTAATTAAACCCTATATGTTTGACCATATACAGTTGTGGTCAAAATAATAGCAGTGTTTACTAAATTTTTATCAGAACATATTTATTAAGTTTTTTTAATAGAACAACGAAAACATAAATATGGTAACTTTGAAGCCCACCTAAGATGCATCAAAGTAATATAAGGCTAATTAATTAAATTCTTAAAAATTGAAGAAAAACGACAATTTTCTAAAAATTATGGTGGACAAAATAATAGCAGTGTTTTACTAAAATTACTGTTAAAAAAAACTATACAACTAATTAACAATATTTTTCTTTTGTGAGCATTAGACACACCTAATACTTAATTGTAAACCCTTTATTGGCACAGCTTCACAACGTCGCGGCGTAGAGTAAACCAAATCTTGACATCTAAAAACAGGAATGCTTTTCCAAGAATCTCTGATTACAGCCCAGAGCTCTTTTTGATTCTTAGGTTTTTCACGTGCTACACTATCTTTAATATCGCCCCACAGATTTTCTTTCGGGTTCAGATCTGGGCTTTGAGCTGGCCAATTTGAGACATTAATTTTTTTCTTTTCTAAAAATTGTTTACATAACACAGCCCCAAAAAAAAAGAGTGGGGTATACTTTTGATGCGATATATCAGATCCGTAGTATTTTTGCCCGCTGATCACGAATCTGACGTCAGAATATCGCCATCACATCTCAATTTTTTTCTAACCTCAAAAAATAGGTAAAAATTAGTAAAAATTAAGAAAAATATACTCCTAAAAAATTGATTCAAGCTTTTTCATGAATCCAAAGATGTATTAATATGTATTCGGACACGCTAAGCTAATATTCATCGGTTGGATTGAGCCATACAGTTCTGTTTTCTTTCTAACCTCAATAAATCAGACAGATATAGTGCTTCTCGAATGCAAAACGAATTCAAATTAAAATTCAACCGATCCTTACCAAATTTGGTACACGGGGATTTTTTGGGTCGCTGATCACGAATCTGAGGTTGGATTTGCAAAATTCAAGATGGCAGATGTTTTCGCGCCATTTTGAACGCCGAGAAAATTCATCGGTCGATTTTTATTCTTCTACCTGCATCCAGGGCACCTCCACGTGGTGACGGTGGGCAACGGTGTTACTCCACTAGCCGGCAGAGTCCTTGGATAACGGCTTAGATGCCGTCATGGCAGGTAGAAGAAAGAAAATTACGATGCAGGGACTCGGAAATCCAGTATCGGCGGTTGGTCAGGGTGGGAAAGCGGGCCCGCAGCCGTCGTCATCCAGCGACCGTAGCTCTTCATGTGTGGGTGACTTGGCTCATGTAGAGTCTAATGCTACAAGAAAACGGTCTCACGGTACAAGGACTTTTCATAAGTGCGATAAAAACAGTGATTCATTTTGTTATATTTGCTGTCAACACGTATTGAGTAAAATGGGGTCACCGATAACGGATAAGATTAAAACCTTATAGAAGGATTGTTTTAACATTGAAATACAGCACCAGGATACAGATTGGGTTCCCCACATCATTTGCAGTTCTTGCAAATTAATGTTGTACATCAATAAGAAGGCGATTAAATATTCCAGACCAGCAATATGGAATAGACCATACAGTGAAAATGATTGCTACTTTTGTATGAATGTTGTATCTAGGCATAACCGAAAAAAATAAAAGCACTATTACTTATAACGATGTTTCGACAGTAACAAGACCAACTAGACTAATTCCGCCTCCTAAACCACTTGATGCTGATGTTATGGAAACAAATGATTTCACCTTATCAGTTCATGCCGAAAACATTGAGACTGTCGAAAAAGGTTCAAACACTGTTACTAATGAATGTTCTAGTGACAACCTATCATATACTAGTGACACAGATAAAGAATTTCTACCATACAACCGTAAACCAGAACCAATACTCGTATCACAGTCAGAACTTAGTGATCTAGTCAGAGATTTAGGCTTATCCAAAGATGGTTCAGAGCATCTTGCTTCCTTTTTAAAGAAAAGACATTTACTTAAGCCAGAAGCTACGATTTCTTATTATAGAAACAGAGATGAAGAATTTCTAAAATATTTCACAATGAACGAGGAATTGTCACTTTCATATTGTACCGATGTAAAAGGTCTAATGGATGAATTTCAAAATAACTCATACGATCCTGAAGAATGGAGACTGTTCATTGATTCTTCTAAACGGAGCATTAAGGCAGTTTTGCTGCATAATACCAACGTTTACGCTCCCATTCCGATTGCTCATTCCACAGTTATGGAAGAGCAATATGAAAAAATAAAGCAGCTTTTGATAAAAATAAAATATGCAGATCATAACTGGAAAATTTGTGGAGATCTGAAAATTGTAACAATATTGCTTGGCCAACAGTCAGGGTTTACACTTTATCCCTGTTATAAATGTCTGTGGAATAGCAGAGACAGGGAACGTCATTATAAGAAAAAAATTTGGCCAACAAGAGAATCGTTCACTCCTGGTGAAAATAATGTATTGTTTCCACCATTGGTAGATCCAGGAAAAGTTCTTATTCCCCCGCTTCACATTAAGCTTGGACTTATGAAGCAATTCACGAGAGCATTACATACAAACGGCCCATGTTTCAAATATTTGCATAAAAAATTTCCGAAATTTTCTGAAGCTAAAATTAAGGCAGGCGTATTTGACGGGCCACAAATAAGAAAATTGTTTCAAGATTCATTATTTGTTACTAAAATGAATAAAGTTGAAAAAGCTGCTTGGCTTAGTTTTAAAGAAGTCGCAACAAACTTTTTGGGAAATAATAAAAGTCCTAAGTACAAAGAAATAGTCGAGAAAATGGTAAAAAATTTTCAAACATTAGGTTGTTTAATGAATCTAATATTACATTTCCTGGACTCCCACATCGATGATTTCCCAGATAATCTTGGTGGCTACAGTGAGGAGCAAGGGGAACGTTTTCACCAAGATCTGAAAATCATAGAAAATCGGTATCAAGGACGATGGGATGACCATATGCTAGCGGACTATTGCTGGTCGCTAAAAAGAGAAACAAGTCCTCAAAAGGGTTTGGGCAGAAAGCCTTTGAATAGGTCATTCGCGGAAAAAAAGAACAAGATACAGCCAAAAAAAGGAAAGTTAGGCGCGGGTCTAACCTTCGCAATTCTAGGGCTTAAGGGTCTACTATTTGAGAGTATATGGTTTAAAAGTCCTGGTTTTGAGTTTATTGGGTCTCATTTTTAAAGTTACAGGGTTATTGAGGTATATTTTTTGAGGTTACAGGGTGTGGGAGTCTAAGGTTTCAGGGTTTAGGGTTTAAGAGTATCAGGTTTGAGGATTCCCCAATTGTATACCAAATTTGGTAGGAATCGGTTGGTTTTCAAAAATTTTGTCCGCCATCTTGGATCCGCCATTTTGAATTTTGCAAATCCGACCTCAGATTCATGATCAGCAACCCAAAAAAACCCCCGTGTACCAAATTTGGTAAGAATCGGTTGAATTTTAATTTGAATTTGCATTCGAGAAGCACTATATCTGTCTGATTTATTGAGGTTAGAAAGAAAACAGAACTGTATGGCTTAATTCAACCGATGAATATTAGCTTAGCGTGTCCGAATACATATTAATACATCTTTGGATTCATGAAAAAGCTTGAATCAATTTTTTAGGAGTATATTTTTTACTAATTTTTACCTATTTTTTTGAGGTTAGAAAAAAATTGAGATGTGATGGCGATATTCTGACGTCAGATTCGTGATCAGCGGGCAAAAAAATACTACGGATCTGATATATCGCATCAAAAGTATACCCAACTTTTTTTTTTGTGGGGCTGTGTTATAGAAGTAAAGATGTCTAATATTGGTACGGTCACTATAAATGTTGGTAGGTAACTAAATAGATAACAATTTATGACAAAGTTGTTGAACAGGTGTTTCCATAGATACTAACTAAGATAACTGACTTGGTTTTACATGAGATCTCACAACTTTTTGTGGTGAAAGGACTGCCTTGCGAGACTTGGCATTTTTTTACATTCTATGTTTTGATGGGATCAGTTCTTCCTGAAGTGTTCGTTTTGCTTCCAAGACACACTAGTTTATAGTCTAAACTCAATAAATGTTATCGTGCTTCGGATAATTTAGTTGGGCCTAAGAAAAATTAGTTTGTCCTAAATAAGGTTTGGCTAATAACATATAATTTAGTATGTTTTAAAGTGGTAAATCACACAATATCGACATACTAAATAAGCTGTAAACCAAACCATAAACCGGTACGCAATAATATAATTTCGTAAACAAAGATATGTAAAACAAATTAATATGAACTGATACAGCATTTTTCTAGATAATTAAACAAATGGCAATTTTACATTATCTGAGTTTGAGATAAAGTCTCTCTGTTATCAGTACAAAATTTACGTTGTTCGTCTTACACAGTTTAGTTTGTGGATGCTTTTTGTACAGTTGAATTAAAAAAGTGAGCAATTTGTGTAAGAACGATGAGTGGTTCTACGTGCGAGATGAGCAACGCATTCCATACAAGGTCAGCAATGTGTAACTTTAGGATTACTTATCTTATTATAGGGTGCTAATTACGTTAAAATTATCTCTGAATTCCTGTCAATCTTTATATCGCATTTTGATGGAGACTTCAAGGGAGGATAGGAAAAATGTTTTTTTTTTACGGGTCTAGCACACGTGCTGCAGGGAGGTCTCTAAAGCGCTACAGGAGCGACACGTGTGCGGAAAAAGCGATTCACGTTGTTTTTGAATTGCTGGGAACTGTACTCGGTGGTAAACATAGAACCTCATACGGATGTGAAGTATTAGTGCGACATGTATTTCTAACATGCACCGCTCTGGGAGGGCTACATCCTCCGAACACTTTCCATGAAAACGCCAACCGTTCTTCGTTGTTCCAGCGAATCAAGGCCGTCGGTCAGTTCCGGGTCTCCAATCAGACGAACAGCTCTTCTCTGAATAGAATCCAACAAATGCAGTGTATGTTTGGGAGCGGAGCCCCAAATATGGGAGTAGTATTCCATAGTTGGTCAAATTTGAGCTTTGTAAGGAATTAACAGTTGTTGTGGAGTAAGGGTAGAGGAGGTAAAAAGATGTTTTCAATTATAATCCTGGCGTTTTTAAAACTTAAATAATGTAAATATTACAATTTTGTTTAAATTTTCCGATTTTCTTCTAAATTGTCGTCGAAATGGTATCTTTATGTCAACATTTTATTCACAATTTACTTTCTAATTTATTTTATCTCACAAACATTAAAAAAAATTGGTTGGGTATATAATCCGTAGGGTGCAAAGTTTTTGGTCTAGCTACTTAAAACACATTTTTTTTGCAAAATTCGACTTTAATTATCAATATAGTCTCCTTCAAGAGCGATACAATCAGTTTGATCGCTTTTCTAACACATCTATACCTTTCTTATAGAAGGAAATATAGGCCAAAATAAGGCCAAAATAGGCCTCAGTTTTGGCTATAACTTCTTCGTTGGAACCAAATCTCTATCCCGCGAGTATTATTTATTATGGAATTATTGTTTCCAAATTAAATAGCCGGTATGATTCCATTAAATTCACTTACGAAGTTGAGAACAAAGGACAATTGCCTTTTCTAGATATTTTAATTATTAAAAATAATAATAGATTAGAATTTGATATCTATAGGAAGGACACAGTAACAGATAGATATATTCCTAATGATTCATTTCATTGCAAACAACATAAATTAGCCTCATTACATTTTTTAGTTCATCGTTTAGTCACTTTCCCTCTGAATAGAGTAAACTTTAATAAAGAAAGGAATCGTATTAGAAATATAACTAGAGTTAATGGTTATGACGATGACTTAGTAAATAAGCTAATAAATAGGCATAAGTTTAGATTTAATATTCAGAATTCCACCTTTTTTACACGCGAAGAAAATAACACCAAGTATGTCTCCATACCATATAATCCGAAATATAGCAAGGGACTCAATAAGGTATTTAATAAGGTAGGCCTCACCTTAGTCTATAAGTCATCAGACAATCTGAGGAATATCTTAGGAAATCCCAAAGATAAGATTCCTAATTGTGAGAAAAGTGGAATTTATGAAATTAGTTGTAATGATTGTGACAAAAAGTATGTTGGGCAAACTAAAAGGTCAATTAGAACACGATTTAAAGAACATTTAGCACACTTAAAATACAACAGAACAGAAAAGTCTAGCATTGCCGAACATGCTCTTGAAGCTGATCATACTGTAACATTAGATAATCTAAGATTAATAAAAAATGTATCTGATAGGAGATTGTTGAACGCATACGAAAGTATGGAAATCATAAAATGTAAAAGTAGTTTAAACAAAGACAGAGGGCCTATTCCTTATAGTCCCCTCTACTAGTTACTTGACCGGAACTGATAGCCTTGCCTATGTCATTAATTCCGCTTGAGTAATTCAAGGGTTAGGCTAAGTATCAATAGGGTAGATTTGGTAGTTTAGCTTTAGTCAATCATCGCTCCTGATGAAGCTAACATGGTTAGCGAAACGCGCGTCGAGTGCAAAAATAAAGTGTTTGGTGTAGTGGTGATATATACTGAGCAGTATCATTGTGCCAAAGATTCCACATTCCCAACTTAGCGCTTAAATAGGTACAAATAGCGCTCAGAATCTTCAACACGTTGTTGTTTTTAGTCCACTATAACCAAACGCGGTACCCATCCCAAACAGAGCTTCCTAATGCTCAAATGTTCATGCAAAATATGGCCAACACGTTCTGTTGATATCTTTAGGGTGTCAGCTATCTCATGTAATTTCACTTTACAGTAATCCAAAACAATTGTGTTGATTTTCTTGATGTTTTTCGGTGTAACCACCTCACTTGAGCGTTCAGAGCGTTCAGCATCATTTGTATCTCTACGACCTCGTTTAAATTCAGCATATCATTAAATAATGAGTTATTTTCCAGGGGCAAAGTCCCCGTAACACTTATCAAGCCATTGCTTTGCTTGAACAGTATTCTTTTCCATCAAAAAACAGTGTTTAATCAACAGACGAAATTCGATTTTTTCCATTGTTATGAAGATAACAAAAGTAACGTCACTAAAACCACTGTAACTTGTAAACTAATCGTTTGAAGGTTGGTACTTCCTAAAAATCATATGGATATTTTGAAAAGGGCGACATCTATGTGTCAGACCAAAAACTTTTCAGCCTACGTGTTAATGTTATTTTAAGAAGATATCTCTGTGTTGGTAGTGAAGTTAGGGAAAATGGACTAGATTCAGTACTTATTTCACTTTTTGGTGTGAAATAGTGAAGAGCACAAAAATCTCTAAAAACAGCCAGACGTATAATTATCCTCATTGTGTCTAAAAAGAATTCTTCAGTATTTTGGACAGATCCAGAAAACCAAGCGATAATGTAAGACCGGGCTTATAACGATCGAAGGGGTCCAGGGTAAAAGGTGGATAGAACAGTGAACAGAGATTACGACACTCAAAATTGAGGAAACGAATAGAGAGAGAAGGGAGAGAGAGACTTATGATTTTACCATACAAATGAGCGGAATCTATGGTAGTTCGCACATTGCGAGAAGATACTCCAAAAACAATGCGTTGCCAGACGCAAGAAAGGTGTGCAATTTATGGCATAAAAAAGTTACGTTAATGTCGGACGACCTTCATAAACAATAAATTATCTTAATTTACACTTGGAAATTTGGTAAAAGTTCAATTTATTATAGCCTCATTTAGATAAGATAATGTTACAGTCTATATATAACTATTAGACAGCGTGTGACTGTTTAAAAATAATCAGGGGTCTCAATCTATCTTGGTGCATTAACATAAATTTTATTCTTTCATGTTTAAGAAGATACGAGGGCCGCTTTTTAAGTTTTTACAAACGACCACTAGATGGCGCTTTTGAGATGTAACATTACCATTGTTGTAAAATTTGACACTTCTTATTGTTACAACAGTAGCAGCTCAGAAATTGGCCGAGTAGTTTGTTTATAGTGAGTATTTAAATAAACAGTTTCGTGAACAAATTGAAATTTTACGTGAAAGTTTACGATTTTAGTAAAGGCCTAACTCAACAACAATGCCTCGAATTGCTTCGTTCAACGCCATCACAAAAAACTGTTTAAAATTCCATTGGCAATGAATTTCGTGAAAGTGGACCAAAATCGGTTGTTGTTTCAAAAAACAGCGATACTGTGCGCAACATAATTGAAGAGGATTGGCATTCGGATTCGATTTTGCATGAACATTTAGCTGTGAAAAAGATCTGTTTCCGATGGATTCCGCATAATTTAACCGAAACTCAAAAACAGGCTAGTGTTAATTGGTGCATCTCCTTGTTAGATGTTATCTATGTACTAAGTTTGAAATTGATATGTGAATGTGCCAACAAATCGACAGAGAGATAAATAGACCGACGGAAAAAATTTTCTGCTGGTAACTACGTAAAAAAAATTTTTTTCAGTTCTGTAAATTTTCCTTCAAAGCTTTTCGTTTATTGTGTTGTTAGAGTTAATGTTAGCAATGCCTCCTGGTAAAGTCACTTGTTTTTATTTTAGAAATGTACCCATATCAACAAGATGCAAAAACTAGAAATTAATAGATTAAATTGTTCAAGGTCTAATTAAACTAAAAACCAGGCGATTATTGTAGTACAGACGTGCAAAAAATCATTAATTATATAAATTTTAACAAATAATTTTATAATAGTTGATATACTAACTATTGAAAATTTTTCAAAAATTGATCGATTTAGCAGTTGAATCAGGTGCGGGAGCGGTGAAATTCGCAAACAGTAGGAAGTATAACCGATTAAAGATCTGGAAACAATTCTGTCGGGAGATGACAATATATGACAAGTATAATTGAAAACTACGGAAACCTAGGTAGCAGATCTTTCTAAAAAGTTAACGTTGTAAAACCGAAGTTATACCAGCGTTCCATTGGAATCTTTACCCAATCGGCTACCGTTAACTTGAAAGCTGTTAAGTCTTAACATTTTCATGGTGCATGCCTAGTAATCGAAGCTTTTCAAGGTTTTCAAGGCTGTGAATTTATCGGTAATGTTGCCGGTTCTGGGAAAATCCAACAAATGCAATGTATGTTTGGGAGCAGAGCCCAAAACATGGGAGCAGTATTCCATAGTTGATCGATTTTGAGCCCTATACGGAATTAACAGTTGTTGTAGACTGTACGTTTTCTAGTCCGAAATAATATTCCTAGCTTTTGAAAAGCTCCCCTTGCTATGCCTGCAACATGTTCATGCCAGCACATATTTGCTCCCAAATTAATGCCCAACAAATAGAGTGACGATGTTAGAGGAATGGAGTGCCCCGACATAACTATGTCGGGTTCAGCAACGTTAACTTTTTTAGAAAAAACTGCCGCCTGGGTTTCTGTAGCGTTAAAGTCTACTTGGTTACTGTCACTCCAAGATAGAATTTCTTCCAGGTCTTTGTTAAGTTGTACGACGTCCTGCTGTCTGCGGATATTTGCGGGGAGTAGCCGATGTTCGAACGTTCAAAAGGAATGATGAGATAAGCATACTGTCATCTACTAAACTGTAAATTGAATTCCTGATCTTTTTCAGCAGATCGTTAATGTAAAAAAAAACAGACTAGGAGACAGTATAGAGCCCTGGGGCACACTGGCGTTGATAGTGAAGGTGTTAGAAAGAAACCCGTCGGTTGCCACTGCTCTTTTGGGAAACATAAACAGAACTTTTCAGACAAACCAGAAGAGGGTAGCTTGGTCAACAATCAATCGTGCCAAACACGGTCGAATGCCTTGGATATATCAAGAGTAATCGCTCGAGGTTCTCCACACATTTGCGTTGTTCCAGACATGTGTTACATATGTTAGAGGATATGGAGGTTGTAGGTACCCCGGGACAAAGTCCCACATTGAGGAAGGACACCTCACCATTTTAACAAGAGAGATACATGAATATGTAAACTACAGAAACAAAATCGAAAGAGGAAATAAATAAATTTGATTAACATTTTGCATGAAGAAGGGGCACCGTCGAGTTCCCTTCAGGAACCGGCGGTGGTAGTGGGAGGTGGGACCCCTCCTTCGATATGTTAGAGGATCTCCTGTTGATCTATGTTTACGAAAACCATATTGATGGTCGATAAGTAGAAGTTCTTGGATTAAGTTATTCTTTAATGTGAAAAGGCTAATTAATATTTATTTTACAACATAGTTACAAAAGAAGTACTGAGTGAATTGCTATACCAGTAGTTTGCCAAGGATTTTTTTTATTATTTTATTTTAGCCTGAACTGTTCTGCCAAGAAAAATGATGAAACAAAAGATGAAAATGATAGATAGAACACAATTTAAACACAAGAAAAATAAGTATATACATAAACTCGAAGAACATGAAGTCGAAGAAGGCACTTCATCCCTCAAAGAAATTAAGGGAAAAATCGTTCATCGTATCGTAGAAATAAGTAGCCCTTACGAGAAATATCAAAGAGGAAAAGCTCTCCAAAAAAACGGTTAAACCAATACAAAAACAAAAATCCATGAAACAAGACACGGTGACATATGAAAATAAGTTAAAGACTTTGAATAGCGATACAATGAAATGTATTAGAAGAGATATGAGAACCTATAATAATGAGAAAATTGAAGATACTCTGGAGAACAAGAAGGGTATAAAACAAAGATCATTAAATGAAGGACAACTACAAATAACAAAATTAGTAGATGAAAACAACCAAACGAATGAACTAAGAATGAATATAGAAAGATTCTTCAAGGACCTTTATGAGAGTAAAGTAGAATCACCACCAGACAAAAGCGAGTCAGTTCAAATACTGACAAATAATAACTGACAGACTCACAGAGAAATTGGACGCCCACCAATCCAGAGAACAAGCCGGATTTAGAAAAGGCTTTAGTACACTGGCCTACCTTCAAATATTAAGAACCTTAAAAGAAAACTCAAACGAGCATAATTTTAAGATTGGAGTGGTCTTTGTGGATTACAAGAAAGCGTTTGAGTCCTTTGAAATCTGGGCATTATTAAATAGTTTAAGTAAGTGTAGAATTCACAGCAGATGTAACATTTCAAACAGTATTAAAAGAAAATACCAATAAGATAGAAAGGAAAAGAGGGGTATGTCAAGGGGACACCATTTCGTCGAAATTGTTTATGTTGGCGCTAAAAGATCTTTTCAGAATCAGGAATCAGACAACTTTCATGGACAAGTAAGGTTATAAATATAGGAGGAGAGCACCTCAATCATTTACGATTCGCGAATGATATTGTGCTTATATCTAACAACAAAGAAGAATTGGAAGAAATGCTGTACGAACTTGCGGAACATCTTCCTTTCCAATATCCCAAATACACTAAAAGCGAACACATTTGATCAATGCTTATTACCAGTATTGACATACGGAACGGAAACGTGGACTTTGAATCAAGAAAATAAATCGTCTACAAGTAGGTCAATGAGCGATGAAAAGGAAGTTGTTGGGAATATCCTTGAGGCATAGGCTAACTAAGGAAGAAATTCAAGGAAGTTCCAAGATAACTGATGTAGCTGTGAGGGTAAGCAGATTGAAGTGGAGATGAGCGTGTCATATCGCAAGACTCTCTGATAATCGATGGACACATAAAGTAATCAACTGGAGGCTCTGGAATGAGAAAAGAAGTAGAGGACGCTCGCAAACCCGATGGTCTGAAGACATCAAAGACTAGTGGGTTACAACTGGATAAACAAGGCCCAAAACCGAAGAATATGGACGTACTTCGGGGAGGCTTATGTCCGATGATAGACTACATAGCTGATGATGATGATGCTGTTCTGCCATACAGCCAGTCGCTAATTGGAACTCCTCATACTGAATTTTCAATGCTGCTACTCCTTGCAGAATGATAAAGAATAACGACCTTCTCTAACAGGAATATATGTCTACCCTCTTCGCGCTCTGGCTAATTAGAGCATTTTAAACTACCTAAACAGGGAGACCAAGGGTGACATATAAATTTGAGTGCATATGAGGATTTTTAACATACCAGGTAATAGGTGTATCCAGAAATTTGAGAGCATATGAGAGTTTTTAACATACCAGGCAACAGTTGTATCCAGAATTGACAGTTTAGTATTGTTTTCTTGTAAATAACACATGACAATCCTTTGAGTTTGAAAGCTGTCTAAAAGTGTGTGTACATGTAGGAAGTTTAACTGTGCTGGTGCATAGTAGTTCTTTATTAATTTTAAGTATTAGTATATTTGGGACATTAAAAAAAAAAATTCAAGTCGACAATATGGTAGTTCCTCATAACTCACTTAAATTGGAAAATATAACATTGATTTTGTTAAGATGAACAGGATACTATGCATGGTCAAATTTAAGTGTTATAATAGATGTAATATGAGTAAACGAAAAAGCGGGTTACTCAGTCTCCGGATAAATCAAGCTAAAGGTTATGATCATGGATAGAACCACCAATAACCAACCCAATATAACAAAAGTTTTTACCTATGAAGTTATTAGTAAATTTATATATCTGGACTCTTTATCTACAAATTCTGGCAGTTGTGAGCCAGAAATATGCCGAAGGCTAGAGACTGTCCGTCATGTTAGCGTGAAACTAAAAATAATTTGGCGCGATCGCAATATATCTAAAACAATAAAAATTTGGCGCCTGCATTCAGTAGTTTTTTTTTCTATTTTACTGGTTGCCACTCGAAGAAAGACACCGGTCAAGACTAAAGACGAAGACCCAGCGGCTGGTGTCCACGTCGCTCATCGGATCAGATTCGAGAGCTAACTGGAGTTTGAGTGCACGATGGAGTTCATCTTGTTGACGATAGGAACCAGCGGAAGGAAGTATCATGGCACCTCTGCTAAGAGGTTCGGAGTAAGAAGGAGAAGAGTAGTAATAAATGTTTTAGATTGTTTAATTGACGGTACCAATTGCCAAGGAGTTCAACTAGAAATATTTTAAATGCAAAATAATACAAGTAATTAAAAAAAAAAACTATTTTTATGATACTTTTACTCGTTCTCATAGCATGAACATTTATTATAATAATCATACATTTGCGGAAATATTTTTTCCTCTTCTCTCACGTAGTCTACTAGTTTCTTGGTTATGAAAATCAGACCAATAAACAAAACTATTGATATGGTAACTACCATTATGGAGTAGTAAGAACAACCTGGTGTGGATGAAATATCCTTGCTTGTATACAACCCGGTAAAACCCAAGATCTTTTCAAAATAAAATTGGGTAATCGGTGGTTTCTGATCTCTAAAATTAAAAAAATGATTGATTTATATTAACACTGTAATAGTAATAAAAAAATCACTTAAAAATGAATTTTAAATCTATGAGTAATTATATTGTGATTGATATAGACAAAATTAAGTTAGAGATTATAGAATAACATTAAGGTATGTTGAAAAATATCCGGTGCGAAAACCCAGCGTATAAGTGCTTTAAAAAAAACACACCTAATCCAATAACAAAATTTGTCGTGTGTCTTATTAATAAAAAGACTAGAATCTCGCTAATTCGCCGAAGAGCATTCCAGTCGAAGAAATAATCTGCGGCATTACATTGGATCCGGTACGTCAATGACATATTCATATTATGATCTTTTGGAAAAGATTAACTCCACAAATTCCTAGATCACCTGAATTCTTTACACCAAAAAATTCACACACTCTACAACTCGAAGAATCCATTACAAACCTTAGACGTGCTCATGCTGAAGACAGAAAAAGGACACCTAAAATATAGCCAACAGAAGATCAGCATACGCCAAAAAATATGTTGAAGGCAATTCACATCACCATCCATCACAAGCATAAACAGTACCTTGATCTCAAGATCTTTCCGCCTAACGTATAACAATAAGAGGCAAGAACAGATATTCAGTATCACAAAAACACTCTAATAAAACGAATCCTGCTCGAATAATCAAAACATCGATACAATAATAAAATAACAGACAAGCAAAATCTTAGGAATCACCTAAAAACAAGCCTAGAATCACAATTTCCTATATCAAAGTAACAACAGACCGTATAAGATGATTTCTAAAAAAAGACAATGTGTATACCATCTACAAATCTCATAAAATAACATCAGCACTCAGAAAAGCAATTGCGATGAGAGCTACATAATACAAAACCACAAAAGGATATCTGCGAGGCTCTTTTTTTTTTTTTTTTTTTTTTTTATTGGTCTAGCACACGTGCTGCAGGGAAGTCCCTAAAGCGCTCCAGGAGCGGCACGAGTGCGGAAAAAGCGATTCACGTTGTTCTTGAATCGCTGTAAATTGTACTCGGTGGGAAACACAGCGCTGGGCAAATTATTCCAAAAGGATGACGTTCTCCATATAAAAGATTGCTTGAAAAGCGTTGTACGCGGAGTAACAAGCTGAACCTCATACGGATGCGAAGCACCAGCGCGACGTGTATTTCTAACATGCACCGTTTTGGGAGGAATTAAGCGGGCTACATCCTTCGAACACTTTCCATGAAAATACTTGTAGAACAGACTCAAGTCGCCAACCGTTCTTCGATGTTCCAGCGAATCAAGGCCGCCGGTCAATTCCGGGTCCCCAATCAGACGGACCGCTCTTCTCTGAACAGAATCCAACAAATGCAGTGTGTGTGTTGGGAGCGGAGCCCCAAACGTGGGAGCAGTATTCCATAGTTGGTCGAATTTGGGCTTTGTAAAGAATTAACAGTTGTTGTGGGGTGTAAAGCTTTCTGGTTCTAAATAATATTCCCAACTTTTGAGAAGCTCTCCTTGCTATGCCTGCAACATGTTCATGCCAAGACATATTTGCTCCCAAACTAACGCCCAACAAATTGAGCGACGATGCTAGGGGAATGGAGTGCCCCGACATAACTATGTCGGGTTCAGCAACGTTAACTTTTTTAGAAAAAACTGCCGCTTGGGTTTTTGTAGCGTTAAATTCCACTTGGTTACTGTCACCCCAAGATAGAATTTCTTCCAGGTCTTTGTTGAGTTGAACGACCTCCTGCTGTCTGCGGACATTCGCCTGAGCAGCCGATGTCCGAGCGTTCAAGGTGAATGAAGAGACAAGCGTACTGTCATCTGCAAAGCTATAGATTGGATTCCCGGTCTTTTCCAGCAGATCGTTAATGTAAATGAGAAAGAGAGTAGGAGACAGTATGGAGCCCTGGGGCACACCAGCGTTGATAGTGAGGGTGTAAAGGCACCAACTTAGCATCTGTAACGAACAAACTACATCAGCTCTCTTCCAGCACCAGTTATGAATAGGCAACAATTCCAGTTAAAAAGTCACCACTCCTCCTTCATCCAGCCGGCTGCGTCCACTGCTAGACATAGACCTCCCTTGAACGTTTCCAGCCTGAGCGATCTTATGGCAATCTCATCGACTGACCAAGAACCCATCTCTCCATCGTGTTATGGGCATTTCTACACTTCTTTTGGCTACACGTGGTGGTCATTCCAATAATCTCCTCGTCCACCTATCATCATGCAGCCTAGCGACGTGTCTTGCAAACTCGAACTTCAAACATGCTATCCTTTCGATGATGTCACTCACGCCAGTTTTTTTTGTGAGTTTCTAAATTATATTCACACGATTGGACAATTGAATGCTCAGAAAGGCTTATCTTCCTTTGTGTAATTTTAACTTTTTAGCCCTTGTTTTTGTGAGCAGTTGGGTATCTGCTCCATATATGACAACGGAAAGTACGCTAAAAACTTTTCTTTTGAGGCAGATGGGAATATGATTTTCTTAATTTACCGTAAACTGCCCAGCCAAGTCCAATTCGCCGTTGTAATTCATTCGTTTGGTTGTCTCTATTAATTTTTATATCAAGGAAAACGGGACTGTCTCCTAAATTGCCACTAGAATAAAATGTCCCTCGTAGAAAGCAGTTACGATGTGAACAGGTTTTTATGGCAAAAGTGCATGACTCCTCTAATAAATTTAATACTACGAGTATTATTATTTTAAATATCAATATATACTTGCCCTAAATAATCCGTATTACTCAAAATACATTCATATACCTCCAGAAAATTAGTACATACATTACAAAACACTTCTCTTATGGGTATTAAAATATTTGTGATAAGAAACTCAGTGACAGTTACATCACCATCTGTAGACTCACTCAATTTTTCATGTTTCTCATGGATATTTCCCCATATTGGATAAACATATGATTCCACATTTTTCGGTAAAAGAAAACTAAAAATTACTAATAAAATAAATTTAAAGAAAATCATTTCACCAAATGATAATTTGTAAAAAAATTACGTCAGTCTTGATGACATCTTGTCAAAAATAAAAATAGGTAGATAGCTTTTAAATGAACAACCTAGTGATATCCAAAAGATTTTAAACAATGTCGTTATATGACTACAAGTTTTTTTTTTTGATTTCCATTGCCTTTGTTTAAACTTACAACCTATGTAGGTATGATGGTTTTCTAGTTTATATTAAATTCTGTTTAATTAGAAATAAATTACAGTGATTCACAGCTTAAATGATGCAGTCGCTATAAGAAAAGACTAAATGGTCTCAGTGCCTCTTTTATTTATTTGGAAAAAACAACTTATTGAAATTAAATTAGTAAAGAGTCTTCTAAAAGAGTATGAATTACTTTTTGTCTTAAATATGCCTTACTTAATTAACAATAAACAATTAATTAAATTATATGCGATTTTAACGTTACATCTTAAATGATGCAAAATTCAATATACCAAAATTATTAGAGAAAACACACTGTAGAATTTGAAATAAGCCTGCTAATATTTGGTCGGGCCTCCCTCATTATCAATATAATCTTCTGGACATTGATTCAACTAACTTTCTAGTATACTCCGGGGAAATAGTGTTCCATGCTTCAGTAATTTTTACTTTTAATTCAGTTTTATTTGATATTGGGGTACTATTTACTTTATTTTTTAATGTCAGCCACATGTTTTCAATTACATTTAAGTCTGGTGACTGGGCTGGTGTTTTAATAACATTTGGACCGTTATAAAGCAACCAATTGTGGACTCGAAATGACGTGTGCTTTCGATCATTGTCGTGATAGAACCGATAATTGTTTTCAATATCTAATTTTTTGGGCACTAGCGACGCATGCATTATTAATTAGGGCAACGTAGTATTTTTTTTATATTTATGGGGCATCAATCCTGATGCAAAAATATCTTTTAATGTTTTTTGGACTGAAGGGAGCCCCAGAATTTTTTTTTTTCTCTAGAGGAGATTACCACTTTTCAAAATGAACTAGGTGTTTCATAGACAAAGTCCAATTTCTTTTTTAAAAAACTGTATTTCGATAAATTAAAATAGTAAAAAAAGTTAAAATTGGATTAAAAAAATAGTTAAAACTCTTCTGGCTGTTCTTCCCTGAAAACTGTCTTGTTGTTAGGAATGTACTGATACAGATTCCTGATGTCTGGCATTTTTTTATATTATTCTTTCTCACATTTGGTCAATGTGGTTACATCTTTGGCTAACGGGCCTAAGCCAAGTCAGTAGAAATACTGTTACCATTGTGTATTGGGGAATGACCTGACAATGTTACATGTTTTTAAAATCACTGAGTTCTAAATGTTTTTTTGTTTGTTTGTATTGAGTCCTAATTTTACTAAGTGTGGTGTGAATGTTGTTGGTGTAAGGCCTGTGTCTGATATGATGAGGGAGACAATGATGACCTTTTCTTGTTTCTATAGCCTTTTTATTTCTGTTGCAAGATCTGTGTATTTGGAGATTTTCTCTGTACATTTCGTTTGAAAGTTTGTGTCGTTGGGGGCAGTTATGTCTTGATATGTTATGTGTTTCACTTGGAATATCTTTGTGTTTGCTTTGAAAACGGACTATCTCTCGGAGATGACTCCTTTTCCAACTGACAAAAGCCTGGTCTTACTAAGCTGCTTTAGATAGCGATAAATGGCCAGTTTTCATATGGAATACACGAATAATGGTATTAAGGGACAGAATCTGGTGAAATGTGGTTTTTGTGAAAAAAGTGGAGATGACCCGTTTTCAAAATGGCCATTTGAATTAGTTTCGGTCATTAGGTTATTTGGACATGTGGTACAATAGGAAGGAGTCGCTACTATGAACTGCTACCTAAATCAAAAACTAACCTTACTTTTTCTTTGAAAGGGGAAATATGTAGATATTTCTGAATCTTAGGACTTTTTGCACCAAAGGGCACTTAGAAATTTCCTCAGTTTGTAAGAGCATCCGTTAAAAGTAAGACGAGCTCATGGAATATTTGCAAATTTTCTTTTGGTTAGACCCATCTGATTGCGGTAGGGAGATTTTTGATTGATATGGAGGCTTACATCATTTTTTCGAGGAAATGTATTTCCAACAGCCTTGGCTCGATTGACAATGTAGAAAAGCTGTTAATTTTACTTATCGACAATGGCATTAAAACTCTGACGTTATAAATCATACCATATTTGTTAATGTTCATAACAGATGCCAACAAATAATGGACGAAACCGAAGCACCACCAGACAATCAAGGAATAAAAAGCTAACTTCTGACCTGTCCAAATAATTCTAGCTCCTTTTAGTCTTATTAGCTCAACTCTTTGCTTTACACACTAATGCTAATTTGCAAGGAAAAACAATAGTCTCATAAAACGCATTTTAATAAAACTAAACACCAAGAAAGTCCCTGATGCCGATTGAATACCTATCACAGTACTCAAAAAATACACAACCTACAGTCCCTGGCCAAATTATTAGACGCACTGCAAGATTTCATGTAAAATATTAATTACCGAGTGATATCGTACCGTTTTATTATTTTAAATTGATTTGTTTTTTATTTTTTTATATTATACAATCAATTACCTATTTATTTGACATAAATAAAACAGCATTAATTTAGAAAACCATAAGTTTATTAAGTTTTAAAGAAAAGTGAAATTAATGTTAGTAAAAGTCAATATTTAGTTGAGCCACCTTTAGCCGCTATCAAAGCTTTAATTCTGCGCGGCATGCTATCAATGCAAGACTGTACTGTCTCCTGCATTTGAGGATGATGATTCCACCCATAAATAATCTTTTCTAGGAGCTGGGTTTTGTTGGTAATCACATCTTTAGCCACTTCTCTTTTCATCAGCTCCCACACATTTTCAATGGGGTTCATATCAGGGCCAATCCAACAGAGGGATATTTTTTTCTGCCAAAAAAGCTTTAACAGACCGAGCAGTGTGGCAGGGAGCTCCATCTTGCATGAAAGTGAATGGTTCCCCATTTGGAAACCATTCTCTGAGCTGCGGAATCAACCGATTTTGTAATACTTCTTTGTACTGATCTTGCCTCATTATTCCTTTGACGACGTACAGACGTCCAGTGCCCTTGCCGCTGATGACTGACCAAATCATCACTTTGGTGGGATGTTTAAACCGTCGGAACGACACAATCAGGATGAAACTTTTCTCCATGACGACGACGCACATACTGAGCTTTATTCTGCAAAATTTCGAATGAGCTTTCGTCACTGAAGCAGACCTGTCAAAAATAGGAAAAATATATAAACTTCTGTGTTTATTTGCTTTATTTAACTGAAAATGATAATAATGTATCAATTATTGATTAAATTGTTGTATCTTACCGATCTCCAGAAGTCCACATCTTTGTCTTGCCATTATTTGGCCCACTTCAGGCGCTTTGCTTTCATTGCAGCTGTTAACTTGGGCTTCCTGGCGGGGGCGACAGGCCTTAAAATCTAATTCTTTCAATTTTCTTCGAACAGTGCGCTCAGAAGCATTTACGCTAGCATCCTGGAGTTGTGATTTTATTACCTTTGTGGTAGCAAATCTGTTTTCTACACAAATTTTCTTCAAACATCTCTCTGACCGTGGAGTGAAAATTGGTTTTCTACCGCATCTTTTCTTTCTTTTCGGGCTTAATTCCTTCCCTGACTCAATTTTCTTTTTTATGCGTTGTACACTAGCTTCAGAAACCTCCAATCTTCGTGATATTTCTCGGTTTGTAAATGTTTTCGCAATCACAAGGGCCTTCACTTCAGCTTTTTTTACGTGGTGAAAGATCGCCTTTTCTACCCATAATGAAAATAGTCCAATTACTTTTTTAAAACACTGCATACAAAATAAATTAATAACTGAGTAGTATAAAACTGTTAAACAAACAATCACAGTCCATAAAGCCACAGAAGCACGTCCGTACCTGACTCGATTCCGATCGCGACTGATACAGGTTTGTACTTATTTACGTTCATGTATCACTTTGTCAACACAGTGTTACCATATGTTAAAAATAAATACAAATATGTAGTCTACAACAATTCTTTTAAATAAAAATCAATAATATTGTAGTTTAAATATACCATTATTGCATAAAAACTCTTAAGAAACATAAAATTACTAAAAAAAATATAGTGCGTCTAATAATTTGGCCAGGGACTGTATGGTTAATGCACGACGGTGCACCACCACATTTCAGCAACATTGCTAGGGGATATTTAGATAACCAGTTTCTTAATCCTTGCTTAGTTCGGGGTGGGCCATTCCCGTGGCCACCTCGATCACCAGATCTAAATCCCGTAGACTATGGAGCCACTTTAAATATCTTGTTTATTCGACTCCTGTACAAACTAGAGAAGAGCTATTAGAAAGAATTTTCTTTCACTGTGCTGAAATAAGGAATAATCCCGGCATGTTATTTAGAGTTCGAAGGGCTTTCTTCATTAACTTAGGGAAATGCATACAAGGTGCCCACGTCGATCATATTCCCTAGTTAAAATTACGCATGGATTTTATCTTTCCTTTAAATTAATATTTCCGTTCATGTATCACTTTGTCAACACAGTATTGCCATATGTTAAAAATAAATATAAATATGTAGTCTACAACAATTCTTTTAAATAAAAATCAATAATATTGTAGTTTAAATATACCATTATTGCATAAAAACTCTTAAGAAACATAAAATTACTAAAAAAAATACAGTGCGTCTAATAATTTGGCCAGGGACTGTAACTAATACCACTTTTTTTACACGTTTCAATCCATCTAGTTATCTAAAAGGTGCTGTGAAATACAAAAATGTATATTTCAGCACTTGAACAACGTTGATAGGTATTACGACATTCTCGCTGATATAAAAAGGATATAGGAAGAATATAAAAACTCAGGCGGGGAAGTGAACGAAAAAAATTCACCTAAAGGAAAAGACTATTTTCTTCCTACTAGAAGTGCACGAGAAAACAGCCGATACCCGAAGTAATATCATTTAAAATACCTGGAACGAATTAATATTATGAGTGACCAAATATCAACAGAAGATCGTTACATCGTTCAGACAGCGTATCATAAAACGCATTTTGATGAAGCTAGACACCAAAAAGGCTTCAGGCGCTGACAGAATACCTGCCATAGTTCTCAAGAACTGTGCGAGGGAACTAACACCAGTTTTCTGTAGACTTTTCAACCTATCCTACAGAAAGGGAATATTTCCTTCCTGCTGGAAATGTGCCACAGTTCAGCGATACCTGAAAAAGGCAAGAAGACCTTGCCAAATAACTACCGACCAATCGCACTACTCTCAATAATATCGAAAGTCATGGAAAAGGGTATCAATCAGCATCTTATAAAATATCTTGAAGGATTCAACATTATTAGTGATCACCAATATGGCTTTCGTAAAAATAGATCAACAGGAGATTTTCTGACTTATGTAACACATGTTTGGAACAACGCAATTGAACACTTTGGAGAATCTCGAGCGGTTGCTCTTGACATATCCAAGGCATTTGACCGTGTTTGGCACGATGAGCTGTTGGCTAAGCTACGTTCTTATGGTATGTCTGAAAAGTTCTGTTTGTGGCTCTCATGTTTCCTCAGAGAGCGTTCTTTACGAGTGGCAGTCGACGGATTTCTTTCTAACACCTTCACTATCAACGCCGGTGTGCCCCAAGGTTCCATACTGTCTCCTACTCTCTTCCTCATTTATATTAACGATCTGCTGGAAAAGACCGAAAATCCAATCTACAGCTTTGCAGATGACAGTACACTTATCTCTTCATTCACTTTGAACGCTCGGACATCGACTGCTCAGACGAATATCCGCAGACAGCAGGAAGTCATTCAACTTAACAAAGACCTGGAAGAAATTCTATCTTGGGGTGACAGTAACCAAGTGGAATTTAACGCTACAAAAACCCAGGCGGCAGTTTTTTTCTAAAAAAGTTAACGTTGCAGAACCCGACATAGTTATGTCGGGGCACTCCATCCCTCTAACATCGTCACTCAATCTGTTGGGCGTTAATTTGGGAGTAAATATGTCCTGGCATGAACATGTTGCAGGCATAGCAAGGAGAGCTTCTCAAAAGTTGGGAATATTGTTTCGAACCAGAAAGCTTTACACTCCACAACAACTGTTAATTCTTTACAAAGCTCAAATTCGACCAACTATGGAATACTGCTCCCATGTTTGGAGCTCCGCTCCCAAACATACACTGCATTTGTTGGATTATATCCAGAGAAGAGCTATTCGTCTGATTGGACACCCGGAACTGACCGACGGCCTTGATTCGCTGGAACATCGAAGAACGGTTGGCGACTTGAGCCTATTCTACAAGTACTTTCATGGAAAGTGTTCGAAGGATGTGGCCCGTTTAATTCCTCCCAGAGCGGTGCATATTAGAAGTACACGTCGCGCTAATACTTCACATCCGTATGAGGTTCAGCTTGTTACTCCTCGTACAACGCTTTTCAAGCAGTCTTTTATATGGAGAACATCATACCTTGGGAATAGTTTTTTGCCCAGGACTGTGTTTCCCATCGAGTACAATCTACAGCGATTCAAGAACAACGTGAATCGCTTTTCTCTCCGCACACGTGTCGCTCCTGTAGCGCTTTAGGGACTTCCCTGTAGCACGTGTGCTAGACCCATAAAAAAAAAAACAGGTTTGGAATAACGCAAATGAATATTTTGGAGAATCTCGAGCACTTTCCCTTGATATATCCAAGGTGTGTGATCGCGTTTAACATGACGAATTGTCATCTAAGCTACCTTGCTTACTATGTCTAGTTTTGTTTATGGCCCTCGTCTTTCCTCAAAAGAGAAGTCTATTCGTCGGGTTGGAGACCCAGAACTCATAATTAATCTTAATTCCTCTCTATCCTATGGATCTATGCTATGACATACCTTAATTGACCACAGTCAAGTACAAGGCTCAGCAGTAAAAGTCGACGAATTTTGATGTTTTTTACAGCAATGTTGGCTTTACAGCTTGCCAAGTTGCAGTGAGGTGTGACATGGTCCAAACGTACGAGGCTGGTTTGAAAAGTCCGTGCAAAGTCCGAGAGATGGCACCACCGGCGCGTATCGAGGTCATGTTTAGTTAGTAAAAACTCTCGAATGAGCGCACACCAAGTTTCAGCCATATTGGTCTATTTCTTTGTGTTTGGCATTCGTGTGAATCAAGGAAGTCGAGTGATTTTCAAGAAATGGACGAAAAAGAATTTCGTGTGATGATTAAACATTACTTTATGAAAGGCAAAACACCTCAGGAGACTAAAGAGAAGCTTGATAAACATTATGGTGACTCCGCACCTTCGATTAGAACAGTTTATAAGTGGTTTCAAAATTTTCGGACTGGCCATATGGGCACAAGTGACGCTGAACGTTCTGGACGGCCTGTGGAGGTTACGACTCCAGAAATCATTGATCAAATCCATGATATGGTGATGGATGACAAAAGAGTTAAGGTGCGTAAGATTGCTAGTGCTGTGGGCATCTCGACTGAACGGGTACATAATATTTTGCATAAACATTTGGACATGAGAAAGCTATCCACAAGATAGGTGCCGCGATTGCTCACGCTTGACCAAAAACGGAATCGTGTGAAGTGTTGCAAGGATGGTTTGCAGCTGTTCCAGAAGAATCCGGAGGACTTTAAGCGTCGTTTCGTCACTGTGGATGAAACATGGATACATTACTATACTCCTGAGACCAAACAACAATCTAAACAATGGGTTACCAAGGGGGAATCTGCACCAAAAAAGGCGAAGACCGTTCCTTCGGCCGGAAAGGTTATGGCGACTGTCTTTTGGGATTCGCAAGGGATAATCCTCATCGACTATCTGGAAAAGGGTAAAACTATTACAGTTGAATATGATTCATCGTTATTGGACCGTTTGAAAAACCGAGCTGCAAGAAAAACGCCAGCGATTGGCCCACAAGAAAGTCCTTTTCCATCACGACAACGCACCAGCACACACCTCAGCAGTTGTGGTCGCAAAATTAATGGAAATAGGATTCCAACTCATATCACATCCCCCCTATTCTCCAGACTTGGCTCCCTCGGACTACTATTTGTTCCCCAATTTGAAGAAATGGCTGGCGGGACAAAGATTTTATTCAAGCGAGGAGGTAATTGCAGACACTAATGGATATTTTGCAAACTTGGACAAATCCTATTATTCGGAAGGGATCAACAAACTAGAACATCGTTGGACGAAGTGTATAAGCCTAAAAGGAGACTATGTCGAAAAATAAAAAAGGTTCACCCCAAACACATAAGTAGTTTTTTATTTTTGCACGGACTTTTCAAACCAGCCTCGTATAAAGCCAAGTGAGAACATTTTATGAAAATTAAAAAATTTAACCAGCTTCTTAATTACACATGTTCAGTTCATTATTACCACATACAGTCCCTGGCCAAATTATTAGACGCACTGCAAGATTTCATGTAAAATATTAATTACCGAGTGATATTGTACCGTTTTATTATTTTAAATTGATTTGTTTTTTATTTTTATATTATCCAATCAATTACCTATTTATTTGACATAAATAAAGCAGCATTAATTTAGAAAAGCGTAAGTTTATTAAGTTTTAAAGAAAAGTGAAAATAATGTTAGTAAAAGTCAACATTTAGTTGAGCCACCTTTAGCCGCTATCAAAGCTTTAATTCTGCGCGGCATGCTATCAATGCAAGATTGTACTGTCTCCTGCATTTGAGGATGATGATTCCACACATGAATAATCTTTTCTAGGAGCTGGGTTTTGTTGGTAATCACATCTTTAGCCACTTCTCTTTTCATCAGCTCCCACACATTTTCAATGGGGTTCATACCCGGCCAATCCAACAGAGGGATATTTTTTTCTGCTAAAAAAGCTTTAACAACAGACCGAGCAGTGTGGCAGGGAGCTCCATCTTGCATGAAAGTGAATGGTTCCCCATTTGGAAACCATTCTCTGAGCTGCGGAATCAACCGATTTTGTAATACTTCTTTGTACTGATCTCGCCTCATTATTCCTTTGACGACGTACAGACGTCCAGTGCCCTTGCCGCTGATGACTGACCAAATCATCACTTTGGTGGGATGTTTAACCGTCGGGACGACACAATCAGGATGAAACTTTTCTCCATGACGACGACGCACATACTGAGCTTTATTCTGCAAAATTTCGAATGTGCTTTCGTCACTGAAGCAGACCTGTCAAAAATAGGAAAAATTTATAAACTTCCATGTTTATTTGCTTTATTTAACTGAAAATGATAATAATGTATCAATTATTGAATAAATTGCTGTATCTTACCGATCTCCAGAAGTCCACATCTTTGTCTTGCCATTGTTTGGCCCACTTCAGGCGCTTTGTTTTCATTGCAGCTGTTAACTTGGGCTTCCTGGCGGGGCGACAGGCCTTAAAATCTAATTCTTTCAATTTTCTTCGAACAGTGCGCTCAGAAGCATTTACGCTAGCATCCTGAAGTTGTGATTTTATTACCTTTGTGGTAGCAAATCTGTTTTCTACACAAATTTTCTTCAAACATCTCTCTGACCGTGAAGTGAAAATTGGTTTTCTACCGCATCTTTTCTTTCTTTCCGGGCTTAATTCCTTCCCTGACTCAATTTTCTTGTTTATGCGTCGTACACTAGCTTCAGAAACCTCCAATCTTCGTGATATTTCTCGGTTTGTAAATGTTTTCGCAATCACAAGGGCCTTCACTTCAGCTTTTTTTTACGTGGTGAAAGATCGCCTTTTCTACCCATAATGAAAATAGTCCAATTACTTTTTTAAAACACTGCATACAAAATAAACTAATAACTGAGTAGTATAAAACTGTTAAACAAACAATCACAGTCCATAAAGCCACAGAAACACGTCCGTACCTGACTCGATTCCGATCGCGACTGATACAGGTTTGTACTTGTTTACGTTCATGTATCACTTTGTCAACACAGTGTTGCCATATGTTAAAAATAAATACAAATATGTAGTCTACAATAATTCTTTTAAATAAAAATCAATAATATTGTAGTTTAAATATACCATTATTACATAAAAACTCTTAAGAAACATAAAATTACTAAAAAAAATACAGTGCATCTAATAATTTGGCCAGGGACTGTACATCTTAACATGTTATAATTGGCTGTAAATTAGTTCTCATTATTCTTTCCCATTAAAAAAAAACTTTTTGAAAGTTATTACCAATAACTTAAAATAGTTTTAATTTGAAAGCGTTTAACTAGCATCAAGCAGCATTTACTTAAAGTTGTTTACTAATGTATTATTCATGGGTAATTAAGAGATCATAATTTGCATTTCCGACTGTTGCAAATCCAACCTTAAAAGCTGTCCATCCATCCATCTCGGGACACGTTTCGCCATATCTCGGCGTCTCAGCCGAGAGATAACAGAACTAAAAGTACTTATTACAGCACGCTTTTTCTGTCAATCCTAGCTCGGCGGATGAACCTTAATACGACCAAAAGCGCCCACAGGTGGATTGATAGATGAGAGAACAGTAAATAACTGCTTTTTTTTTCATCGATCACCTTCCTGCCTGACTAAGGTTTACCTTTATTGAATGGATATCGGCGAGGATGTCGTAATATCCATCAGCGTTGCTCAAGTACATTTGTATCTCACCATACCTTTCTAGGTAATGCAGTAGTACTGCCACGGGCATTATTACATGTCTACAACAACTACTACTTATGTATATGGCCAAACCAAATATACTTAAATAAATTAATATATAAAGTGCACTAGTCTGCCGGGATTAGAACCCGGAATCATTAATACTGTATGCCGACACGATACTATAGAGCTAATACTTAATACTCATATTTCTTTTTATTTATATATTTGCAGGCTACCAAATGATTTCGTTATGACCAGCAATGCCCAACAATATGGTATTCCTGAAAGTTATAATCCAGATGATCATCCACCAGTAAGATTAAGACATCATAACAATAACAGGTAAAAAAGAACGAGCAGCAAATGAATCAGTAACAGTAGCTTGAAAAATATATATTTTAGTTAGGTTAGCGCAGATTCTCTTTACATTAGGAGCGTAGGCAAAAAGGGGTTTTATTAGACTGAGAAAGAAGTACTCCCCTTCGTCTATGAATAATGTTATTTTTTAATTGTTTTGCGAATGGTTTTCAATTTTAAAGTTTAATTGGAAGAATTTTTTTGACAAATTTCTCCACTGTCGTCGATTGGTTTAAAGGGATAAAAAAGGGCTTTTAAAGTTCTAGTAGAAAACAAGATCTCCCTTCACTCAGTCTTTGAGTTTTTATAGGATGTAGAGAAAGTTCCATTGAAAGAAATGAGCCCTTCTTTAAGAATTGATTGAGAGGTGTAGAGATGGATTCAAACTTTAAATTTTTTAGAAAGTCCCACTCAGTAGCCGCATTTGTAGAAGAGTATTCGAGATTTCTCTTCCGGTTACCGACTTTCATTTAATGTAAAAATTGCCCTCTCAATCTGTCTACCCCCACTTCCTATAGTGGTCCTGTCTTTATTGTTTTTTTTTATTCTAAAATGGACGCATTTTAGATCCATTTGTTAACAGGTTGACTGCCGATCTATATTTTTGAGTTTGTGGTTGACGCCGGTAAGATTTTTCCAAATATTTTTATTTTATTGTGGTAAATATGAATTAAAATGAGTCTTGGATGTGTTTTTTTTTTTATGTGCCATTCAAAATATTAAAAAAAAATTTCACTCCGATCGGAGTAATCGGCATTGCAAGTGAAAATTTTTACTAGAGGCCGAACACTCCGATCGGAGTGTCCAATTAAATAAGTAAAGAAATAATAAATCGAACTCATGAATTCAAAACATTTATTTCTAAATCATTTTTGTACATTTTTATGGTAATCCTCAAAGCAATTAAGGCAAAAACCTGGTTGTCCAGGGCACATTTTGCATTCATACACTGTTTGCTTTCTTATTTTATTTTTCCTGCATTCTTTGCATTCCTTTCTGCTTACCCGTTTTGTTTCTTTAGTTCCTTTTTTTTTTTCACTAACAATTTTTTTCTACTTTGCTAATGCTGTGGACATTTATTTGGCCTGGAGGAATTTGCGGCAAATTAGTAATTGGTCGTCTGGCTAGTAAATTTTTTATGACATCCAATCGGAAGTCATATAATCGTAGCTGGTCAGACCGCGAATATTTATTGTAGAAAAAATAGGCGTTTATCATGCTCATTTGCAGCACATGCATGAATAACTTTTTGTACCACCGAATGGTTTTACGGCTGCAAGGACATCATTTGATCCTGTCTATCTATACCGGACATAAAAGCATTATATCAAATGATTGCGGAAGGTTTTTCAGATTCTTGATTTCTTTTGTTTTTAAAAATGCCCATTTCGCTTCCAAATTCTGTTGAAATGTATTGAACATTGCGTTTATCGCGCCATTTTCCGACATGTACTCCATTGCAAAACATAGATTTATCCTCACCACGTTTTAAGTTTGCACTCATTACCTCTTTCGGATTATCTTTCCTCTCAGCTCTCAGCGTACCACTGCAGTATGTATTTTGTTGAAGTAATTTCCTAGCTAAATTAACACTATTGTAAAAATTGTCTAGATAAACAGCATGTCCCACACCCAATTTTTCCTCCAATAAATGTAAAACAATCTTTTCAGTATGTCCGCTTCCACCATAAACATCTGTCGCACCTTCGTAGACACGAAATTTCAAAATAAGTCCATTAGGCTCTGTCAGCATGTATAACGTCATACCATACTTATGACGCTTATTCTTGATATACTGTTTAAACTGGAGACGACCCCGATAAAGTACCATAGCTTCATCCAAAGACAACTCTCTTCCAGGATAGTAAATTTCTCCCATCTTGTTGTTAAAAAAATCTGCCACAAATCTAATCTTTCCTAGCCGATCTGCCGGATCCATATCTGGAGATGTAAAATGCAAACACCTCAAGATAAGCAAAAATCTATTCCTTGACATATATTTTCTAAAAACAGGTAGATTAAATAGCGCATCAGTTTTCCAATAATCGTTAAGACGGCTCAAGGATATTGTGCCAGTGTGAAGTAACAGGGCCAAAAAAATTTTTAGTTCGTCAAGAGTAAGATCTTTAAAATTAGTAATACGTGATTTTGTACTTGTTTCTGGGCGCAGCAAAAACTCGACTGGGTAAGAGTTCGTTCGTTCTACAATAGTTTGTAAAAAATCATCATCAATGATCATTTCGAAAAAATCGATAGGTGCACCCTGTCCTGGAATTTGCACCAATAATTCCTGGGTTTTCTGGAACAAAATTTGTTTTAACGCACCTCTGTCGTTCCATTTTATCTCATCAAGGCTAGGAAGTGTTTGATGTGGCCGAATAGGGTCTATAAAATTCTCTTCTTCGGACTCGGAGCTTGAATTTACATCACTATCGTCTGTGTCTGGTACATAATGTTCGTCACTACTACCTCCGCTTTCTTCCAATAGCTGCAATAATTCAGTGTCAGTTAGCTTCTTTTTCTTATCATATACCTTTTTTTCATCACTACAATGTCTTTTTTTAATACCAGAAAGCCCAGGTTGATTGTCCATATTGCACGGCAGATTACAACCAAACCAAAAGCAAATCCGCGGAACCACTTAGGCACCTGTTAGAACTTGCGTTTTTAAGCAACGCCACCACTAGAAACACGTTTCATATACAACGCCGATGGAATACTAAAACGTTTCGTAAGAACGCATGTCGAACTCCGATCGGAGTAGACGGCGTTGGCGAAGAGACACGACGCACTCCGATCGGAGTGGTCGGCAGTCAACCTGTTAATGTCGCCAAAAATATATCAACCAACACCACCTTTTCTCGTTCTGCTCTCTTCTTTTTATGGGTCTAGCACACGTGCTACAGAAAAGTCCCAAAAGCGCTCCAGGAGCGGCATGTGTGCGGAAAAAGCGATTCACGTTTTTCTTGAATCGCTGTAAATTGTACTCACTGGAAAACACAGCGCTGGGTAAATTATTCCAAAGGGATGATATTCTCCATATAAAAGACTGCTTGAAAAGCGTTGTACGCGGAGTAACAAGCTAAACCTCACATGGATGTGAAGCACCAGCGCGACGTGTATTTTTAACATGCACCGCTTTGAGAGGAATTAAGCCGGCTACATGCTTCGAACACTTTCCATGAAAATACTTGTAGAACAGACTCAAGTCGCCAACTTTTCTTCGATGTTCCAGCGAATCAAGGCCGCTGGTCAGTTCCGGGTCTCCGATCAGACGAACAGCTCTTCTCTGAACAGAATCCAACAGAATCCAACAAATGCAATGCAGTGTATGTTTGGGAGCGGAGCCCCAAACATAGGAGCAATATTCTATAGTTAGTCGAATTTGAGCTTTGTAAAGAATTAACAGTTGTTGTGGAGTGTAAAGCTTTCTGGTTCGAAATATTCCTAACTTTTGAGAAGTTTTCCTTGCTATGCCTGCAACATGTTCATGCCAGGACATATTTGCTCCCAAACTAACGCCCAACAAATTGAGCGTCGATGCTAGGGGAATGGAATGAATATCGGGTTCAGCAACGTTAACTTTTTTAGAAGAAACTACCACCTGTGTTTTTGTAGCGTTAAATTCCACTTGGTTACTGTCACCCCAAGATAGAATTTCTTCCAGGTCTTTGTTAAGTTGTACGACCTTCTGCTATCTGCAGATATTCGCTTGAGCAGCCGATGTCCGAGCGTTCAAAGTGAATGAAGAGATAAGCGTACTGTCGTCTGCAAAGCTGTAAATTGGTTTCCCGGTCTTTTCCAGCAGATCGTTAATGTAAATGAGAAAGAGAGTAGGAGACAGTATGGAGTCTTAGGGCACACCGGCGTTGATTGTGAAGGTGTTAGAAAGAAATCCGTCGACCACCACTCGTAAAGAACGCTCTCTGAGGAAACATGAGAGCCAGAAACAGAACTTTTCAGACGTACCACAAAAGCGTAGCTTAGCCAACAGTCCATCGTGCCAAACACGGTTGAATGCTTTGGATATGTCAAGAGCAACCGCTCGAAATTCTCCAAAGTGTTCAATTGCGTTGTTCCAAACATGTGTTACATAAGTCAGCAGATCTCCTGTTGATCTATGTTTACGAAAGCCATATTGGTGATCGCTGCTGGTATAAATCAACATGAAAATAATGATCTTTTTTACAACTCCAGTAAATAGTCTATTGCTTATGGCTCGTCAATAAAATTGTCCATTGCCTGAATATTATATCTACTAACATTACTACACTTGAAAATTTCATTTAATAATATTTTGGATTCACTTTATAATGTTATTTTAATTTTTAGCGACCAAAGTGAAACACAAAGGAAACGTAGATCCAAAAATAGACTATCAAACAGAAGAAGCACAGGCTATGTACCACCAGAAATGGTAGAAGAGGCTTTAAAGATGGGCGACCAGAATTCTGTTCAAAACTAAAAGACAAGAGGATATACAGATATATAAGTGACAATAATTATTTATATGAACATGTTTTTGTTTTTAATGTTGTTTAATCTGCATGTCTTGTGAAGTTATAACCAACGAAAATTATTTTTCTTTTGTTAGTTTTTAATAATCGTGGCGAGAGAGTCAATTACACTAAAGAAGAAATATCACCAGAGGGTTTAAAAGTTAGGTAACCAGAGTCCTGTTAACAAGTAAAACACACAACACAAGATGATATATAGGTTTATAAACATCGGAAATTATTTGTTGTCATTGTTTCAATAACCTAGCAAAGTTAGTCAATGGCAAAATAGAAAAATACTGTGTATCACCAGAAATAGTAGAACAGTCTTTAAAAATAGATATTTCAAGCTCTATTAACAACTCAAAGACCTTAAAAAATATGTAGATATAAGAGACAATAGAAACATGTCTTGTTGTATAACTATCACTCATTTTAAAGTTATTATCAACGAAAATTATTAATTTTTGTTGTTCTAATAATCTAAATGAGTTGGTTAGTTTTATATTATAAAAGAAGCATAAGTTATGTATCACCAGAAGTAATAGAGGAGTAAGTAGGCGATAAGAGTTCTCTTAACAACAGAAAGACAAGATGTGGAAATAAGAGTGTAAAAAAACGTATAATTGTTTTTATTATTGTTATAGAACCTTCATCCGTTGTAAAGATATGAACAATCGAAATTATATTTTACTGTCCTTGTTTTAATAACAGAAGCGAGTGTGTCAATTATATTAAAGAAAAAAGACGCGCTAAGTATCATCAGAAATGGTAGATGCTTTCAAAATGAGTAAGCAGAGGAGTAAAAACTAGAGGACAAGATGATATATGTAGATGTAAGGAACAATACTGGTTTGAAGAAACATGCCATCGTTTTTATTAATGTCTTATACTTTTAAACCATTTTAAAGTTATAAGTAACAAACAATCAAATATTGTTTTAATAACTGTGAGTTGGTCAATTAGAGTATAAAAAGTACTGGCTATATGTATATTTCTTTTAAGAATTAAAAGACAAGACGATAAATAGTTATAAAAGTTATAAAAGACAATAATAATTCTTCTTCTAAAAATCATGTTTTTTATTATGGTTGGGTAACTCTCATTCATATTAGAGTTATGATCAACGAAAATAATTTCTTGTATCATGTTTAATAATTTGGGATTCTTCAGTTACATTTATGAGGGTTTTAATGACGGAAATTACAGATAGCATCTCATGACAGTTAATGAGAAGACATGTATGTTATCGAATCCTACATGGATGTATTTGCTGAACTAGGATCTTAACAGCTAATTGACCTGTATTTTGACAATACCATGTCCTTTCTATAACTATTCAATAATATATTTCAGAAAAACGTTAACTACGATTATGCAAATTCACTCACATTTGGACAGTCTTGACAACCTAATAAACTGATATAATTAAAAACTGAATTTGAAATAAAAAACCCTCATCAAATTCGCCATATAAAGATGTTTCCTATTCAAATGAATTTATCATCTTTTATATTCCAATCTTTCTGGGGTTAATTACTTTGAATATTCAGCCAAATAATGTTTGAAAAAGAAATAGATTTTAGATAAATTTAATTAAATACATACCATATAGAAGCTATAAAATATTCATATGGTTATGTCGGGTATAACGTAGAAACCGTTGATTTTATATATTTATTAGTGTTCCCTTCGGAACACTTATGCGATCACTTCTGTGTCCGCCTGCCTATTTGTCTGTCACACCCGACTTTCTCCGAAACTATTTGACGTAGAAAGCTGAAATGTGTCATAAATATAGGAATTGTTGACCCAGTCACAGCCGTGTAGTTTTGAGAGTTAAATTTTGACTTAGAAGATTAGTTTTGGAGGGTGAAATCGGAAGTGAAAACAAAATTGCAAGGTCATCAAGTGGGGTGTCAAATGAAAGCTTGTGAAAACGTAAGTTCAAAAATATATATAATGTAATACTTGCGCAAACTTTTCTTTATATTACTTTTTAAAATTGCCAAAAATCACTGTCTGCTCACGCTATTTCTGAGAGTTCTAATCAAAAAACTTCGAAAAAATCGTGAAATATTCTCCGTAAGGTGTAAATAGAACGAAAATTATCACGAGTGCGTTAACTTAGATAATTTATCTAGTACACAAACACACAGGGGTTTGTTTTGTGAATTCACTGATCCTCTTATACATCCATAACAAAAATGTTCATTTTAACAGCAATCACGGTACGGAATACTAAGTGTGTAAGACCGACTAGCACTTTTTAATAGTTATAATTGAATGGTTGTAGGAAAAACATAGTATTTAATTTAAAGAAATTGCTATAATAATGTACTCTAATTTACTCAACTCATCAACATAACTGCTCATTATCCAATTGACTTAATTTGTGCCATAGTTTATAATAGAATGTAATTATTTTTTGTTATACTTGTTTTTATAACACATACATTAACAGGTAAAATCCTTACATAATTCTACTGAATCAATAACAGATCAATTTTACATTAAATGCTGTTCCTCTTATAAATTTCAATTAGTTGCGATCTAAGTATCAAACCTTCTTTAGAACTAGTTTATACTACTTAGGTTCCAACAAAGATGGACACTTATTTGGATGACGCTTCTTCTTAACTTCGTTTACTGGTAAACTCCACATATATTTTAATATATCAACATGTTTCGCTATCACTGTAGCTTTAAGAAGATTAAATGAAAAAGGTTGGAAAATTTGTTATATATAATATCCATACAGGTAAAATACAATAATGTTGGAAATCCCTAATTATACTATTATAAAGACTTTATATTATAGGTAACAAATTAATTAAGTACGGTATTATAGAAATATATTTAAAAGAGGTGAATTATTTAATTCTAATTGGTCGTTTAACAAATAATTAGTATTTTTTAAGTTTATGATTTCCAGAGATTCAAGCAAATTTAATTTTATACCCTTTATTTTCAACATGTAAAATTTCAAAGTTTTTATTAAACTGATGTTCTGATTCTATTAAATGGTTAGCCTAATTTGAGTCTGATTGGCTAGTTATAAAAGACGTAAAATGTTCTTTCATTCTTTTTTTTTGAAATTTCTTCCTGTTTGTCCAATATAAGTACAGTCGCAATTTTCACAATTAAGTTTATAAACATCTGATTTTTTCTCTTTGTCTGTTTTTGATTTATTATTCTTTATATATTTGCTTAGGGTATTATTTGTTTTAGATGCTACTATAAGACCAGCAGTCTCTTTTACTTCAGCACCATCTTATAAGTTGTCAAAGAAATTAATAAAAATGATTAATGAGAATACTAATTTTGTTGCTAAGTTTCAAATAAAAAACTCGTATGATTTAGTTAATAGAATTCAAAATATACAACTTCCTAACAAAACGAAACTCACCTCTTTTGACGTAACCAATTTATTCCCGAATATACCACCTCAAGATACCTTAACACTAGTCGAACAGCTTTTAAACTCAAACCACATTAATTATATTAAAAAAAAACAAGAAATACTCATTGCACTTAAGACTTGTTTAACACAAAACTATTTTGAATTTAATAACACTATATACACTAATAATAAAGGCCTCATATTGGGTAATCCCCTTAGTCCCTTACTAGTAGAAATTTTCATGAATTCTATAGAATCAGTGAACATCCGTTTTTTAAAAAACTCATTTATTGGTATAGATATGTCGATGATATTTTAGCCCTCTTCACAGAAACAGATAGACAACTCAAAATATTTTGCGATTATATAAATAATTTACATGCTAACATAAAATTCACTACAGAAGAAGAAACTAATAATAGCATAAACTTCTTAGACTTAATTATAACAAAAAATAATAATATATACGTTCTCTATTTACCACAAATCATCGCATACTGACACAACAATACATAATAAATCATGTCACCCAATCCAACACAAACTAGCTGCCTTTCATAGCATGATCCATAGACTACTATCTATTCCATTAAATGAAAAAGATTTTTTTTAAAGAACTAAACATAATAAAAACAAATTGCAATAAACAACGGATATAATGTAGATATAGTAAACAAAATTTTAAAAAAGAAAAAATATAAAAAACCCTTAGAACTATTTTTTCCTATGCAAAAAATGAATCAAGAACGCTACAGTGTTATTACATACATAGGTGAGACTAGCAATAAAATTAGAAATATCTTAACAAAAAAACTAAATATTAATGTACCATTTAAAACAAATAATACCCTAAGCAAATATATAAAAAATAATGAATCAAAAACAGACAAAGAGCAAAAATCAGGTGTTTATAAACTTAATTGTGAAAATTGCGATTGTACTTATATTGGTCAAACAGGAAGAAATTTTAAAAAAAGAATAAAAGGACATTTTACATCTTTAACCATTTAATAGAATTAGAACATCAGTTTAATAAAAACTTTGAAATTTTACATGTTGAAAATAAATTAAATTTGCTTGAATCTCTGGAAATCAATAAACTTAAAAATACTAATTATTTGTTAAACAAGCAATTAGAATTAAATAATTCACCTCTTTTAAATATATTTCAATAATACCGTACTTAATTAATTTGTTACCTATAACATAAAGTCTTTATAATAGTATAATAAGGGATTTCCAACATTATTGTATTTTACCTGTAGGAATCTTATATACATATATAACAAATTTTCCATCTTGTTCATTTAATCTTGATAAAGCTACAGTGATAGCGAAACATGTTGATATATTAAAATAAATGTGGAGTTTACCAGTAAACGAAAAAAAAAATTATTGTTTTACTGTTCACTTAACTTAAGCTTAATGGATCTCCACCAAGTATCGGCCAAAACAATCCAGTTATTATTACTTTATCCAATACAGCTCTGAAAAGACCGCTAGTATTTGTTGAGAACCAATTTCGCAGATTGTTTAGCTAGGAGATACGTCTGTGTCCTGATCTCTTTTCTCCAAAAACCTTTCCTTGAAGCATTTGCTGTAGTAATCCATATCTGTGGGAATGCCTCACTATGTCACCTAAATAGTTCAATTTTCCTAGTTTATCAGTTTTCATAATTTTGAGTTTCTTGTTCATGCGACACGTCGCGACATAAAGCATCAGACAGTGTAAAAGATAAACTATGACAAATAGATGCTTATACTGCACTCTGTCGGTAACTTACAAAGTCTTTTCAAGCAGAGCAGCACAGCACGGCTGGCACTTATTGCAGAAACGTACCTTCTCAAGCTTACCGCTCGAAGGCATAGATGCCATTGGTATAACAACTAAAGACGAATCGAAAGATTCGCATTTTTAGAAGTCACCAAAAGCTGAACCTATCCCAACTGAGGAGCCGTAATACGGCGAAACACGTCTTGAGATGGTTCAGCAAATACGAAGAATACTTTTGGTGACTTCTAAAAATGCGAATCTTTCGATTCCTCTTTAGTTGTTATACCAATGCCAGCGTCCAAGATTCCACACCGTAAAGAAGAACACTGAAGACATATCATCTTAAGAATCTTATTTTTGTGCTTAATTTTTATTGCTGAGCTTTTGAAAAGTGATATCATTTTGAGGAACATTGCTCTAGCTATTTCGATACGGTAACGAGTGATCCTACTTTATCATGGTACCTAGATATGAATAATATGGGATTCTTTATTTTTGTTGATTGTTAACCATTAACAAGGTAACAGGAACTGGAGACTTGCTGATTACCATGTACCTTGTTTTGCTGATAGTAAGTTCGTGGCCGTATCGATTTCTGACTTCGTTTATTTTTGTCATAAGATATTGTAGACCCTTTAAGGAGGACACTTAATTATTTATTTAGTAGAATTTAAAAAAAAAAGATATTACTAATACTAACAACAATTAATTGTGGAGTGGATCGAGTAAAGTTACAAAATGTCTTTTTTGATAATTTTCAAAACATTAAGGTAAATTGTATCTATTTTATTGATTTCAGTGGGGTAATATTATTAGGTCATATTCAAGCATATGATATTCTAGTAGAAAAATTCTATAATAGAACATTTTAAGTAGATATGCCAATAGTTACGTGCCAAGTGGCAGGTTTGTCAACTTCTTGACCCAAATACTTGGCACTCAAAATTCCATTATTCATAAATATAACATTGTTGTTAGTCTATAGAATAGTTTGATATGATTTTTAATACCAATAAATATAGAATGGGACTCTCCCTGTTTTTTAGTTATGTCTACTGAGTAGATTTTGTAAATAATATAAATAATAAAAGTAAATCGTGATCTGGTTTTTATTATTAAGGGCCTAGATTTAGGAATGCATGGTTGAATACGCTGGCCATAAATAAAATAAGAATAATAACTCCTGGGTAAATACAGTGATGAGAACTTATCGGATCAGCCCGGTAATAACACAATTTGTAGAACAATCGATGCAAAATTGGAAAACGGAAATGATGCTGTTTCATGCAAGTGCAATTATTCAAACAAATACCATCAATATCAAGAGAGGCATATTTCAAGGTGATTCCTTGTCCCCCCTACTATTCTATTTGGCATTAATTCCCTTAACCAACATGTTGAATAGACAGAACGTAGGAGTTAAGATCGATGAAAACACTGATATAAATCATTTATTCTATATGGACGACCTTAAGTTGTTTGCCAAGGACGAGAATCAGTTACAGCTGGCACTTGGTGTTGTGAAAAAGTTTAGTGACGATATAAAGATGGAATTTGGACTGGATAAATGTGCTACGGCAATTTACAAACGTGGCAAACTTAGCAAAAGCCAGAAATATCAAGCTGGACGAAAAGACTATAATAAGGAATCTAGATGTGACCGAAGCGTACAAATATCTTGACTTTGAAGAAAAAGACGGTATAGATAATGATCAAATGAAAAAGACAATGACAACGGAATACTACCGTCGTGTACGCCAGGTACTAAACACCGAACTAAACGCAAAACACAAGATAACAGCAATAAATACTCTGGCTGTGCCAATCATGATATATAGTTTTGGCATCGTTGATTGGTTAAGAGAGGAAATCAAGAATATCGATCGAAAAACTTGGAAACTCTTAACAATGGGCGGAATTCATCACCCAAGAGCAGATGTGTGCAGACTTTATATCAAAAGGCGAAACGGTGGAAGAGGACTTATCGAACTAGAGTCGGCATAAAACTAAGCCATTACTGGCCTAAGCGACTATATAGCAACAGGAAAGGATAGGTTTTGCAGAGCAGTAAGCAGCTACGACTTGTCCAAAGCCAAATACTAGCTACAGAGATGATTAAATAGAAATACTTTCAAAATGTACCTGGTACAAGAAGAGATCAAGTACGACTCAAAAATAATATCGAGAATGAACGAATAGAACTGCTGAAAGGAAAACCACTACATGGACAATTCTACCGAAATCTTGATAAACCCTTCGTCGATAAAGGAAAAAGTATGGGATGGTTGCGTAGTTCAGGCCTTAAAGGGGAAACAGAAAGTCTTTTAATAGCAGCACAGGACCAGGCCCTTAGAACTAGATACTTCCAAAAGAACATATTAAACCAAAACGTCAACAGCAAATGCACAATGTGTAATGCAGCTGAAGAACATATAAATCACATAATTGCGGAATGCCCGACACTCGCACCTAGTGAATATACTCATAGGCATAACAAAGTAGCTTCTTATGTAACTGGACCATATGCCGAGACATTGGGATGCGAGGGTCCAACAAATACTATGAGCATTTGCCGGAAAAGTTATTAATTACAATGACGTTATCATCATGTGGGATTATCCAATCATAACCGGCCGAACAATATTGGCTAATAAACCGGACATAGTCCTGCATGACAAAAAGCAAAACAAGTGCCTCCTAATAGATGTATCGATTCCAGATGATGTAAATGTGGCACTCAAAGAAACAGAAAAAATTAGTAAGTATAAAGATCTAGAGATAGAAGTGAGCAGAATGTGGAATACGACAACTAAAATAGTATTGGGAGCATTGGGAACAATAAAAAGGGGACTAGACCAGTACCTTCAATCAGTACCAGGTCAACCAAACCTATATGAAGCGCAGAAGATCGCGCTCTTAGGCACCTCACATTTACTAAGAAAAGTGCTGGGCTAAGCTTCTTTGATTTTATTGTCTAACAGATAAATACATCCATTAACAAGACAATATGACTAAAGCTAAGTTAAATCTAAACGAGTCTGTTAGAATAAACATATTACAATATTAAGTTTCAGCTCTAACAATATACGTTATAATATTAGTTAATAATATTCCCAAGACAACGATCCCGTGCAACCTTCAAAAACTGAGAATATGTTAGATTGATAATATCAATGTCGTTGCAATTCACATTAAAAATCTTCATAGCTTGAAAAAGGGGGTCTTTTAAATAAAAATTGGAAGCATGGAACGGTAAGTTGAACACGGGATAATGTCTTAACGCATGAGATGATACGTTAAAGTTTAGTTTTGACAATAAGTAGGGACAGTCGATAGCGAAATTGCAAATTTTAAACAAAAACAAACCAGCATAAAAATTGCGACGATCGGCCAATGACGATATCTGAAATCTGCGAAGCAGAGTTTCCTGTGGCGAGCCTCATGGTGGGAAACACCCTCCATTTTATATACGAGAAATTTTTAAAAATGTTCGTTGTACCCCTTCTATTTGGGAAGTGTACTTTGAGTGTATAACATGCCACACTATTGTTGCGTATTCTAATTTTGATCGAACATGTGCAAAGTACAGAGATTTAATTGTATCAATCAAATAATATATACTTTTTAGAGTTGGCAATAAGAAACTTATGACGAAATTATATAATCGAAGCTTTTAAAAAAATCCCTGCGCCTTGAGAAGCAGTACTATAACTCTCGTACATTACTACATATCTTCATCTTTATGGATTGTCAACTCTTTTTGTAATAATCTGAATATTTTACTGATTAACTGACTTAAGATTGGAACCAACTATAGACCAATCAGTCTACTACGTGTATTCGTAATGTACAAGTTATTTATGAAAATGATAACTGCGAGACTCACAAAGAAATTGGACTCTTACCAACCCAGAGAACAAGCCGAATTTAGAAAAACGGGACCATCTTCAAGTATTAAGAACGTTAATATATATATATATATATATATATATATATATATATATATATATATATATATATATATATATATATATATATATATATAGGATTTTCTACAGCTGACGCTGTCTTCCTTCTCTCAGCCTTTGATTCTATCCGTTTCTATCTTCTCACGGGGGTCTAATAGATGTCTCCATCTATTAGACCCCTGTCCTCCATAGCCTCGTCCACATCGTCTCTCCACGATCGTCTGGGTCTTCCTCTTTTTTCTTCTCCCTATAGGGCTCCACTCCGTTATTTTTCTTTATCCACCTATTATCTTCGCTCCGTCTTATGTGTCCATACCATTTTAATCGTTTTTCTTCAATGGTGTTTACTGCATTCTCTTTGATGTTCATTCTGCTTCTTATTTCTTCATTTGTTATTCTCTCCATACGTGTCACTCTACAACATCTTCTCCAATACTCCATCTCTACCGCGTTAATTTTAGATTTATTTCTTTTGTTGATCGTCCATGTTTCTGACCCGTATGTCATTATGCTTTGTATTACACAGAGGAACAGCTGTTTTGGTGTCGAGGTTTTTTGAGCTGATTCTATATCAATTTGATGTCCTGAAATCAAATAACGTATTCATTTGTACCTAGGAGCTCAAATTTTTAAGATATACAATTTTAGAGAAATATAAGTTACATTATTGTAACTCAAATCCGTAAGTGTAGTAAACAAAAGTAGATACGAAATTTTTATTTTAGTTATACAAAATACAATATTATGTCGTACTTACAAACAAAAAAAAAACATTGTGTGTCACTCAACACTTGGAAAGCTTCTTTTCCGCGACATTCTTGAATGTTTTTTTAAACAGTCCCTTTTTTTAAACTCCAGCAGTAATCTGCCATCATGTGCATGTCCCATCTTCCTTGGTAGCGGTCCTCCATAACTTTAATATCTTGGTGAAATCTTTCACCTTGTTCCTCACTCATGTCTCCTAAATTTTCTGGAAAACGGTCTAAGTGGCTGTGTAAATAGTGTATTTTAATACTCATATTGCACCCTAAGGATTTGAAACTATTAAGCATCTTGTTAACCATTTCAACATAGTTTTGAGCTTTATGTTTGCCTAGACAATTTTCTACAACTGCAACAAATGATGTCCAAGCTTCTCGTTCAACTTGATTCATTGATTTTTTGAAGGCAGGATCCTTAATTAATTGTCTTATTTGTGGGCCGTCAAATATCCCTGCTTTGAGCTTTTCTGTGCTCAACTGATGCATTTTTACCCCTATATATGCAAAACAAGACCCATTCTTATCAAGAGCCTTTACAAATTGCTTCATTAAGCCCAACTTTATATGTAACGGAGGAAGTATGATTTTTTCTCTTTCAACCAAAGCGTCGTTAATGACATTCTTTTCCCCAACGTCCATGTTTTCTCTCTGAGGCCAATCTTTTCTAACCCAGTGGTGTGTTTTGTCCCTACTATCCCAGAGGCACAAGAAACACGGATATTTCGTGTAACCACTTTGCTGCCCAAGAAGAAAGTTTACCATTTTTAAGTCTACACAAATCATCCATTGATGTTCGTAATGCTTTATCTTCTGCAAGACCAAAGCTATGGTATTATATTCTTCTTTCAGTTTCGTTGAGTGAGCTAGTGGTATTGAACCATATTTATTCCCATTATCTAGAAGGACACATTTTAAACTTCGCTTTGAACTGTCAATAAATAGGCGCCAATCATCTGGAATATATTCAGAAAGTCCCATTTCTTTCATGAGTCCCCTAATTTCGTGACAAAATACAAGATTGTCTTCTTGAGAAAAGAATGGTAGCAGATCTTTTTCTCTTGTACGGTAAAAGGTAATTTTGGTTCCTTGTTCCAGTAAATTTTTGTCGTTCAACCTAGAAGCCAGTACTTCAGAAGCTGTTTTCGATAAATTGAGATCCCTGGTGAGATCATTTAATTCATTTTGATTGAAGCGTTGAGGAACTGATGACGTCCCCTCATAGTCACTGTTAGTTTCATTAGCATCAGAACTTTTATTAGCATCAGAAGAGCGATCAGTGGGAAAATATTCGTCATCAGAGATATGTGGTAGCTGATGAAATGTTGGAATCGGTATTTCATCTGAGTGCGGGATAGGGCGTATTGCCGAGTCTAAATTGGGATAAGTCCACTTACTGCGGTTATTTCGATTGATTCCATTAGTATTTACTAAACAGAAATAACAATCATTGAAGTGGTTTTTTGGTTCTCTCCAAACCATTGGTACGCCGAATTTTAGACATTTTCTTTTCCCGGTAGTCCACTGCCGTAAATGCTCTGTACAAGTTTTACATACGAGATGCGGGGCCCACGTTTTGTCCTGATCACCAAGCTTAACTCCAAAGTATCCAAGATACGCTCGCTTTACAAAGTCAGTAATAGTTTGTCTGTTTTTGTTGAAACATGTATTCTCCGCATATATAGCAAAACACATCAGGTTGATTTACACAACTTCTTCTTGAACTGGAACCTGAACTCATTTTAATTCTGTTCAATAACACAAAAACACTCTTTTCTTAACATAAAATAACACGCCGAATTCGATCTACTCTCATTAGTAAGAACGCACAAACTGACGAGACTTACCCGAGTTAGGTGATTAAAAGGGTCAGTTCAGGTACCTGATAGGCAATGGTTCCACTATTTATAGATTTACCTGGAATTTACTCAATTACAGACTGACAATAAAACCATTGTACCTACATTAATGAATATATAATAATTTTAGAACTCTCATAAATGAATATACTGAATAAAAACCACATTGGTAGATAAGTTGATGTATCTAAAAAAGTAGAGCTGATAGAGAAAAACGGATTGCATGTATAGATTTAGCGTCCCAAATATAGTTAAAATCAGCTCTAAAATCCCAGGCACCAAAACAAAAATATTTTTTTGTTGCCCTGTGTTATTGATTTGTATATGCGTGTTTTGTTTCTTTTTGTAATGTGTTTGTCCCACAGGATCGAATTTAATTGTCTTATGCATGTCCGCGTTTGTCCTAATCTAGCTTTAATCTCTTCTTCTGATGTTGCGTTTTTTGAAATGATGGTTCCTAAATATTTAAATCTATCGGTTCCTTTGATTATTGTTTCTCCACGTTTCCCTCCTTTGTTGTTAGATATTCCGTTTTATCAAAGTTTATTGCTAATCCTGCTTTAGTGTATTCTTCTTTCTGTTTTCTTACCATATAACTGAGGTCTTCCTCATCTTGCGCTATGATTACTTGGTCGTCTGCGAAGAACCTTAATAGAAAAGTCAAACGAGTATAATTTTAAGATTTGGGTGGCCTTTGTCGATTACTAGAAAGCGTTTGACTCCCTTGAAATCTGGGCAAAACTAAATAGTTTTGTCCTTTTTTATAATCTAATTTAATTCCTGCTGTTCTATAGTATGGTAAATCCGAAGATATAAGATCCTGCCTTTTTGCTTTTTCAATGGGGCAATAAACGACCTTATTAAGGTTTTGTGCATAGTTGCCAGGTATTACGATAAACGTATTTTTATTTTACCTGCTTTGTATGCCGGCCTCGCTTGCACCTGCAATCATATTGGATCTATTTTTACCTATATATTTACTACCTGGCAACCCGGTTTGGAACTCTTTAAGTATTTGATAATATAGGCCTAATGACCACAAGTCCCCATTATGATTCCAAATATACTCTTTATTATTTTTATTTTTGGTTTTACTTACAACTTACAACGTAACGGTTCTATTTTAATTATGTGGCGTCCATGGGAAAATTGCAATAGTAGCAATCGCATTTATCACTTGACGCTAAAGAAATAGTGGTTTGGTAAAAAGAACTTTGAATACACAAAGTGCTTTGCAAGAAATCACTGAATTAACAAAAACTCCTATTTCTACTATTAAGGGTATTGTAGGAAAACCGTCACTCAGGAGCAGGAAAAAAAAAAACGGAAAGATTTTCAAATGCATCATGTCGACGATTGTGAAAAAGACGTCATCAGGAGAAAAATATATTCTATGTATGAAGAGCAGTTGGTGCTGACACTAGACAAAATAAAATTAATACTGGTGCAGGACGGGACCAATATACATTGTGGCCGCTCAACCCTTCACAGAATTCTCTTAAAAATGGGATTCACCTTCCGAAAATCAACAAAAGGCAAATAGTGATGGAGTCACAAAGATTACGAATTTTGTGACATACTTATTTACAAGAAATTAAAAAGTATCGATCAGAGAATTGGCGAATAATTTACCTTGACGAAACATGGTTCGATACCCATGACACTGTGCAAAAAGGGTGGGTTGACAGCAGTACAAAATGTCAGACTAACACACCTTTAAATAAAGATCCTTGCTGGACCTGAAAAGGGCTGGTTTTCAAATTGTCTACTATTATCTGCAAAAAACATAAAAGATACTAGTATGGACTATCACGAAGACACGACCTTAGAACTTTTTGAGAATTGGTTTCAAAATTCCCTTTTGCCAAATGTTCCCGAACAGAGTGTTATAGTTATGTACAATGCAAGTTACCATAGTCGCCTACTAAATAAGATTTCTAATGCAGCCATGATAGTATGGCTGAGAAAATGGGACACACTGTTTTGCGGCTTCCTCCGTATTATTGTATGTTTAATCCAATTGGCATCAAGTAAAATCAAAAATAAGGGCACAAAATGTATCTCCTACTTTAAACGTGTCAGTTGAATTAGTAAAAAAAGTTATAAATGATATACCTTTGTGAAAGCTGGAAGAATTCCATTCAGCGCGTTGTTAAAGTTGAAGATTCATATATTTATGTAAATAATATAAAACCACTGATAATTACCTCAGCTAATGAGAGTGATAGTGAAACGGAATTAGGCTTAAGTTAAAATATATTTTTATTTATACAATATGTCCACCCTTGTAAACCCCATTCATTCAAATTGTATATTTTTCCTTGTTATCCATTTGTTTTTACATACATCTATAAATAAACATCTCCTAAAACACAATTTTATTTATTTGCATTAAGGAATAAAATTCTTAAGTCCATCTCTGCAACCTATCATAAAGAAAAGGCCAGAATTTTTATATTGCCCACATAAAACGGCAAAAATCAGGATCTTATATTTTGGGACAGGTTATACCTGGCTTGTTTTGGCTCGCTAGCTCTTCTCTAACAGAACTATTTCCAAAAAATATCTTATCCAAAGTAACCGATCGAAAATTAAGGAACTTCAAAATCAATATGACCAACACGTGTCCGAGATAAAAAACTCAAGAAAATCGAATTAGCAATTGATTGCTCACTGCTCTTGGTTCCTCGATCGTGTTGTGACCTTCAAGTAAGTGGTGAGGCAGCGCCCCAGAATTTGTCAAAATACTACTACAATCTCGCCTTTTAAGACTCGATAAAGTAAAACATGCTCATTCGACGAATGGTACCTCCAAGCTCGTTAAGTCTTATCTCTTTCGCATATTTTGGTCAGACAAATAATTCTGATATTAATATTTTAACCTACGCTCTTTCTTTATTTTACTTATGTAAATATATCTTAGTTCTGGTAATATTAACTTCAGATCTATTAACTTTATGCAAAGCTTTAACTATATGATTTTATAAGTTGTAGTCCATTGTTAATAATAATAAAACTTATTGATAGATTTGTTTATTAGTGCGCAAGAGAATATTATAAATATTAAATATAAACAATTCTACTTTGTGAACTTTACTTAAACCTATCAAATTGCAGTTAAGTCGAAACTGAATAAAAGATGATAAATTAAAACAAAAACCAGTCAAGTGCAAGTTGAACTTGCACAATTAGTGTTCCGTACGTTGATTGTTTTTAAAATAAAAAATTTTGTTAGGGTGGTATAAAATGATCAATGATTTCACAAAACACACTCCAAATGAGTTTTCAACAAAGTTTGTTTCCGATCTTTACTGAAAATTGATGACCTTGAAATTTTGTTTTTTTTATATATCAGATAAATTATTACAGGTAATGCACTCGGGATAATTTTCGTTCAATCTACACCCCGTGGAGAATATTTCCAGAATTTTTTCAAAATTTTTTGATAAGTACTTTCCGAGATAAGGCGGGGTGGACAGCGATTTTTCGCGATTTTTTAAAAATAATGTAAAGAAAAGTGCGCGCAAGTATTACATTATATATATATTTTTTACTCGTGTTTTCACAAGCTTTCGTTTGACACCACACTCGATTACCTAGTAAAAAATTTTTTTTTTCACTTCCGGTTTCACCCCCCAAAACTAACCCCTTAAGTCAAAATTTAACTTTCAAAACTACATGGCTCTGATAAGGCCATCAATTCCTATATTACTACCAAATTTCAACTTCGTATGACAAATAGTTTCGGAGAAAATCGGGTGTGACAGACGGACAGACAGACGGACAGACAGGCGGACAGATACCGAAGTGATCTTATAAGTGTTCCGTACGGAACACTAAAAACCATATTATTTATATTTAATACTTAATAATATAAAAGTTAAATTTCATTCATTTATAGCTCTAATATGGGGTTTTTTTAGAAATATTTAATATGTGTACAATTAACGATAAGGCTACATTACTTGAAGTAGTAGTAGTAGTAGTAGTAAAGTGAGTGGGTGATATATTGACCTCTGATGTCACCTAGATCTAAAAGTTCTTCTATGACTACCCACTGAGTTAAGTCAGAATTTGTCAAAATACTACTATAATCTCGCCTTTTAAGACTCGATAAAGTAAAACATGCTCATTCGACGAATGGTACCTCCAAGCTCGTTAAGTCTTATCTCTTTCGCATATTTTGGTCAGACAAATAATTCTGATATTAATATTTTAACCTACGCTCTTTCTTTATTTTACTTATGTAAATATATCTTAGTTCTGGTAATATTATTTTCAGATCTATTAACTTTTTAGAAAGCTTTAACTATATGATTTTATAAGTTGTAGTCCATTGTTAATAATAATAAAACTTATTGATAGATTTGTTTATTAGTGCGCAAGAGAATATTATAAATATTAAATATAAACAATTCTACTTTGTGAACTTTACTTAACAGGTTGACTGCCGATCTATATTTTTGAGTTTGTGGTTGACGCCGGTAAGATTTTTTCCAAATATTTTTATTTTATTGTGGTAAATATGAATTAAAATGAGTCTTAGATGTGTTTTTTTTTTATGTGCCATTCAAAATATTAGAAAAAAAAAATTTCACTCCGATCGGAGTAATCGGCATTGCAAGTGAAAATTTTTACTAGATGCCGAACACTCCGATCGGAGTGTCCAATTAAAATAAGTAAAGAAATAATAAATCGAACTCATGAACTCAAAACATTTATTTCTAAATCATTTTTGTACATTTTTATGGTAATCCTCAAAGCAATTAAGGCAAAAACCTGGTTGTCCAGGGCACATTTTGCATTCATACACTGTTTGCTTTCTTATTTTATTTTTCCTGCATTCTTTGCATTCCTTTCTGCTTACCCGTTTTGTTTCTTTAGTTCCTTTTTTTTCACTAACAATTTTTTCTACTTTGCTAATGCTGTGGACATTTATTTGACCTGGAGGAATTTGCGGCAAATTAGTAATTGGTCGTCTGGCTAGTAAATTTCTTATGACATCCAATCGGAAGTCATATAATCGTAACTGGTCAGACCGCGAATATTTATTGTACAAAAAATAGGCGTTTATCATGCTCATTTGCAGCACATGCATGAATAACTTTTTGTACCACCGAATGGTTTTACGGCTGCAAGGATAATATGCCATCATTTGATCCTGTCTATCTATACCGGACATAAAAGCATTATATCCAATGATTGCGGAAGGTTTTTCAGATTCTTGATTTCTTTTGTTTTTAAAAATGCCCATTTCGCTTCCAAATTCTGTTGAAATGTATTGAACATTGCGTTTATCGCGCCATTTTCCGACATGCACTCCATTGCAAAACATAGATTTATTCTCACCACGTTTTAAGTTTGCACTCATTACCTCTTTCGGATTATCTTTCCTCTCAGCTCTCAGCGTACCAGTGCAGTATGTATTTTGTTGAAGTAATTTCCTAGCTAAATTAACACTATTGTAAAAATTGTCTAGATAAACAGCATGTCCCACACCCAATTTTTCCTCCAATAAATGTAAAACAATCTTTTCAGTATGTCCGCTTCCACCATAAACATCTGTCGCACCTTCGTAGATACGAAATTTCAAAATAAGTCCATTAGGCTCTGTCAGCATGTATAACTTCATACCATACTTATGACGCTTATTCTTGATATACTGTTTAAACTGGAGACGACCCCGATAAAGTACCATAGCTTCATCCAAAGACAACTCTCTTCCAGGATAGTAAATTTCTCCCATCTTGTTGTTAAAAAAACCTGCCACAAATCTAATCTTTCCTAGCCGATCTGCCGGATATGGATATCTGGAGATGTAAAATGCAAACACCTCAAGATAAGCAAAAATCTATTCCTTGACATATATTTTCTAAAAACAGGTAGATTAAATAGCGGATCAGTTTTCCAATAATCGTTAAGACGGCTCAAGGATATTGTGCCAGTGTGAAGTAACAGGGCCAAAAAAAATTTTTAGTTCGTCAAGAGATCTTTAAAATTAGCGATACAGATTTTGTACTTGTTTCTGGGCGCAGCAAAACCTCGACTGCGTAAGAGTTCGTTCGTTCTACAATAGTTTGTAAAAAATCATCATCAATGATCATTTCGAAAAAATCGATAGGTGCACCCTGTCCTGGAATTTACACCAATAATTCCTGGGTTTTCTGGAACAAAATCTGTTTTAACGCACCGTTCCATTTTATCTCATCAAGGCTAGGAAGTGTTTGATGTGGCCGAATAGGGTCTATAAAATTCTCTTCTTCGGACTCGGAGCTTGAATTTACATCACTATCGTCTGTGTCTGGTACGTAATGTTCGTCACTACTACCTCCGCTTTCTTCAAATAGCTGCAATAATTCAGTGTCAGCTTCTTTTTCTTATCATATACCTTTTTTTCATCACTACAATGTCTTTTTTTAATACCAGAAGGCCCAGGTTGATTGTCCATATTATACGGCAGATTACAACCAAACCAAAAGCAAATCCGCGGAACCACTTAAGCACCTGTTAGAACTTGCGTTTTTAAGCAACGCCACCACTAGAAACACGTTTCAAATACAACGCCGATGGAATACTAAAACGTTTCGTAAGAACGCATGTCGAACTCCGATCGGAGTAGGCGGCGTTGGCGAAGAGACCCGACGCACTCCGATCGGAGTGGTCGGCAGTCAACCTGTTAAACCTATCTAATTGCAGTTAAGTCGAAACTGAATAAAAGATGATAAATTAAAAAAAACCATATATTTATATTTAATACTTAAAAATATGAAAGTTAAATTTCATTCATTTATAGCTCTAATATGGAGTTTTTTCAGAAATACTTGATATGTGTACAATTAACGATAAGGCTACATTACTTGAAGTAGTAGTAATAGTAGTAGTAGTAGTAAAGTGAGTGGGTGATATATTGACCTCTGATGTCACCTAGATCTAAAAGTTCTTCTATGACTACCCACTGAGTCAAGTCAGGGTCGCAGCCCTAGTCCGGCATTTTCAGCCAAGAGACATAGGCTACTCACCCTGACCTCTGGTAGATCTTTGTGTTCACAGAACAGTTGACCCCAGTATCTATATCTCTCGACCATTAATGCAGAACATTCGCACAGAATGTGTATACTGTCCTCGCTTTCCCCCTGGCACAGCCGACATGTTTTCCGCTCAGCCAGTTTGAGGTTATATAGATAGGCCTGTAGTGCCACATGTCCCGTAAGGAGTCCTATGTTCAGATGTAAACTTTGTTTTGACATGGACAAGAGTTCCTTTGTTCTGCCCGTCGTAGTTTGTTTCAGAAGGAGTTTGCCTTGACGACACCCCGCTCCTGTACTCCAAGAGAGTTGGTATTGTTTATCCAACCATTTCCTGATTTTGTTTTTACCGAAAGCGAATGGAACTCCTACAATCTGTTCAGGCGGGTCCTCTAAGGTGCCTCTTTTGGCGAGTTCGGTCGCTATTTCAGATATGCCTTGGTGGCCTGGTACCCACATTAGGGTGACTTCGTTGTTACCTCCTAAGGTGTTTAGTTCTTGTACACATTCCCTGATCAGCAAGCTGTCCGTGGTGGATTTGGTAAGAATGTGTATAGCTGCTTTACTGTCGCAGCAGATCAAAATGTTCATATTATTTGTCCCTTTCGAGATTTGTATTTTTACACATGGCTAACACCTCAGCTTGGGTTATACTTTCCCTGTTGTTTAATTTATGGTAAAAGATTCCCGCCCCTATGCGGCCATTAGCTGCCAAGCCATCAGTATACCCAATGTCGGTATCCCTTCTGTACAGGAGCTTTTGCATGTCCTTCCTCTCAGGGATATGGACAGAAAAAGACTTAATCACTTGTCTTGTTTTCGTGATTTTATCTTGTTTTAAGACGAATGGGCGTTGATGGAGGAATTTCAGACCTGAGTGTCCCCGGTCCCCATTCCTCCATTCGCCTTGACATTTCAGTCTATACGCTGTTAATCTTGCCGTGTAGATGAAGCACTGGTTCAGTGGTGGGACACAAAATGCTACTTCTAGCACCTCCGCTGGTGTCGTTCTCATAGCCGCCACTGCCACCCTAAGATAATTTCCCTGTAGGCTGCGTAGTAGGTTATTTGACTCCACCGTGCCCACTCTGGGCCACCAAATCACTGCTGCGTACGTTAATCGAGGCAATAGCACCACCCTGTATATCCATAGTGCGACCTTGGGTTGCATACCCCAAGTTTTGCCCAGAGCTTTCCTACAGGCAACATTACTTGCTAGTTCTAAATAACTTGTAGATTTTTCTTATGATTGAGAGATTAATCTAAAATTTACGGAATATCAAAACAGAAAATCAAAAATTTCAAAATTTATTACTTCCCAAGCAAGTACAAATTGGTAAATCAGTACTTAATAAGACTTTTTCACATTAATACACTTTAGGCTCCATGAACTTGTATGTTATGTGGATAGAAAAAGAATCTAACAAACCACTTAGTTAATCTGCTGCCTCTATCGACTACGAAGTAAACTTATTTAGAGCACTTTGTGTTTTTCTTGGAGACAGCATCCATTATTTACAGATGAATCATTCAAGTGCCAGTTTAGGCATCTTTAATGTTTACAGCATGAACTGGCTTAAGCCTTTAAATACCACTTACAAATCTTTCTCAATTACTCGTTGTCTAACTCAGCTCTATATATATATATATATATATATATATATATATATATATATATATATATATATATATATATATATATATATATATGTTACTACAGAGGTTTTTACGGATGGTGAAATGTAATTCATTAAAATTCAGGGTTTCAATCCGTTTGTCTAACAATGAATTTACACGACGTTTCGCCAAAATCTCATTTGGCATTTTCAACTGCTCCCTCTGCTGCTTCTACTCGATACTGTGATCTTGCTGCTGCTCGAAGTTAACTGAGAAACCGACGTGCGGTCGCCATCTTTTATAGGTCGGCGTCTACGCAGATTGTAGGTGGGGGGGGGGGGTCGGAAGTGTTCATCCTAGCATCAGTGTTTGCCGGCTGGGTGGTAATTACGAATTCCGGTGTTATGCTGACTGTTGAGTTCTCGATGTTTTGATTAACCAAGGAATAACGAGTTTGCATGGTGAGTTAAAGCAGAAGCGACTATGACTGGGGCTCAAAAAGAGCTCCTTCACCAGAATAATGCGCCTGCTTACACATCGGCCGTTGCAATGGCAAACGTGCACGAGCTGGGCTTCGAGATATTACTCCATCCACTTTATTCTCTAGATTTGACCCCAAGTAACCCTTTTTTTGTTTCCTAACCTCAAAAATTGGCACGTGAGAAAGAAATTTTCGTCGAATGAAATTGTTATCTGTACTGTAAATGAGTATTATACACAGCTCGAGAAAATTTTTTGTCTGCGGTAATAAAAACTGGCCAGACTTGCGCAATTAGTGTTCCGTACATTGATTGCTTTTAAAATAAAAATTTTTGTTACGGAGGTATAAAACTATCAATAACTTCACAAAACACACCCCAAATGAGTTTTCAACAAAGTTTATTTCCAATTTTTGTTGAAAACTGATGACCTTGAAATTTTTGTTTTTTTATATACCAGGTATATTGTTAAAGGTAATGCACTCGTGATAATTTTCGTTTAATTTACACCCTGTCGAGAATGTTCCAGAGCTTTTTCAAAATTTTCTGATCGGTAGTTTCCGAGAAAAGGGGGGAGATAGCTATTTTTGACAATTTTTTAAAAATAATACATACAAAAGTGTGTGCAAGTATTACATTATATATATTTTTGAACTCGTGTTTCCACAAGCTTTCATTTGATACCCCACATGATGACCTGGTAAAAAAAATTTTCACTTTCAATTTTACCCCTCAAAACTAACCCTTTAAGTCAAAATTTAACCTTCAAAACTACACGGCTCTGATCAATTCCTATATTAGTGCCAAATTTCAACTTTCCTCGTCAAATAGTTTCGGAGAAAATCGAGTGTGACAGACTGATAGACAGACGGACAGACAGACAGGCAGACGGACAGACACCGAAGTGATTTTATAAGTATTCTGCACGGAACACTAAAAAATTGGAATCTTGCTAGACCAAATGTAATAAGCTCAAAGGAGATTTTGTTGAGAAATAATTTTTTGTGTTTACAAAAAAATGTTATTTACCTTGTTTTTTTACCACTTTTCAACCCACCCCCATATTATCGTAACTTGTGTATTGGGACTTCTTTTTGTTCGAGCATCTCAAGAATATCCTAAAGAGCCTCAAATGATGAGTTAAAAGCCACTGTAACGTGGTTTTAAATATTTTTTTTAGGTTGAGTGAAGCTTTAAGTGAAATACTGGATTAAATTTACTAATCTTAGTTGGGAATGTGGAATCTTTGGCACAATGATACTACTCAGTATATATCACCACTACACCAAACACTTTATTTTTGCACTCGACGCGCGTTTCGCTAACCATGTTAGCTTCATCAGGAGCGATGATTGACTAAAGCTAAAACTACAAATCTACCCTATTTATACTTAGTCTAACCCTTGAATTACTCAAGCGGAACTAATGACATAGGCAAGGCCCTCAGTTCCGGTCAAGTACCCAGTAGAGGGGACTATAAGGAATAGGCCCTCTGTCTTTATTTAAACTACTTTTACATTTTATGATTTCCATACTTTTGTATGCGTTCAACAATCTCCTATCAGATACATTTTTTATTAATCTTAGATTATCTAATGTTACAGTATGATCAGCTTCAAGGGCATGTTCGGCAATGCTAGACTTTTCTGTTCTATTGTATCTTAAGTGTGCTAAATGTTCTTTAAATCGTGTTTTAATTGACCTTTTAGTTTGCCCAACATACTTTTTGTCACAATCATTACAACTAATTTCATAAATTCCACTTTTCTCACAATTAGGAATCTTATCTTTGGGATTTCCTAAGATATTCCTCAGATTGTCTGATGACTTATAAACTAAGGTGAGGCCTACCTTATTAAATACCTTATTGAGTCCCTTGCTATATTTCGGATTATATGGTATGGAGACATATTTGGTGTTATTTTCTTCGCGTGTAAAAAAGGTGGAATTCTGAATATTAAACCTAAATTTATGTCTATTTATTAGCTTATTTACTAAGTCATCGTCGTAACCATTAACTCTAGTTATATTTCTAATACGATTCCTTTCTTTATTGAAGTTTACTCTGTTCAGAGGGAAAGTGACCAAACGATGAACTAAAAAATGTAATGAGGCTAATTTATGTTGTTTGCAATGAAATGAATCATTAGGAATATATCTATCTGTTACTGTATCCTTCCTATCGATATCAAATTCTAATCTATTATTATTTTTAATAATTAAAATATCTAGAAAAGGCAATTGTCCTTTGTTCTCAACTTCGTAAGTGAATTTAATGGAATCACACCGGCTATTTAATTTAGAAACAAAATCATTAATATTTGCTCTCTTTGTATCAAAAATCGCGAAAATATCATCCACATACCTATACCATACCCTTCGGAAATATTCGAATTCTTGACTGGCTTCGATTTCAAACTTACTCATGAATAAATTGGCTATGAAGGGTGACAAGCAATTACCCATAGCTGTTCCTTCTTTCTGAACATAAAATTGATTGTTATATTGGAAATAATTTTGTTCCATACAAAGTTTAGATAATGTTAAGTATTCACGAATAATTTCGTCTTCAAAGTCATTCATTCTAAGTAATTCTTCGAGATATTGTAAAGTTTGTGGAATTGGCACACTTGGGAACAAAGAACTAACATCAAAAGAAATTAAGACTTCACCTTCATTAAGAACTAGATTTTGATGATATCAGAGGTTAAAAATTCTTTAAAAAAATGTAAGAACCTTGTCTCCGATTCGCTAAAATTTAAATTAAATGTGAGTAATCTGACCATACCAAAATTGTATTGCTTACCAAAAATTCACAAACCTGGAAAAGCAATGCGACCCATTGTTTCATCGGTCGGATCACCCACATATTTAATATCCAAATGGTTATCAAAAGAACTTGAGAAGTTACCATTAAATACTTTCGCAGTGAAGAATTCGTTAGAATTCATTAATAAAACAAAAAATCTAGTTCTTAATGAAGGTGAAGTCTTAATTTCTTTTGATGTTAGTTCTTTGTTCCCAAGTGTGCTAATTCCACAAACTTTACAATATCTCGAAGAATTACTTAGAATGAATGACTTTGAAGACGAAATTATTCGTGAATACTTAACATTATCTAAACTTTGTATGGAACAAAATTATTTCCAATATAACAATCAATTTTATGTTCAGAAAGAAGGAACAGCTATGGGTAATTGCTTGTCACCCTTCATAGCCAATTTATTCATGAGTAAGTTTGAAATCGAAGCCAGTCAAGAATTCGAATATTTCCCAAGGGTATGGTATAGGTATGTGGATGATATTTTCGCGATTTTTGATATCGATAGGAAGGATACAGTAACAGATAGATATATTCCTAATGATTCATTTCATTGCAAACAACATAAATTAGCCTCATTACATTTTTTAGTTCATCGTTTGGTCACTTTCCCTCTGAACAGAGTAAACTTCAATAAAGAAAGGAATCGTATTAGAAATATAACTAGAGTTAATGGTTACGACGATGACTTAGTAAATAAGCTAATAAATAGACATAAATTTAGGTTTAATATTCAGAATTCCACCTTTTTTACACGCGAAGAAAATAACACCAAATATGTCTCCATACCATATAATCCGAAATATAGCAAGGGACTCAATAAGGTATTTAATAAGGTAGGCCTCACCTTAGTCTATAAGACATCACACAATCTGAGTAATATCTTAGGAAATCCCAAATATAAGATTCCTAATTGTGAGAAAAGTGGAATTTATGAAATTAGTTGTAATGATTGTGACAAAAAGTATGTTGGGCAAACTAAAAGGTCAATTAAAACACGATTTAAAGAACATTTAGCACACTTAAGATACAATAGAACAGAAAAGTCTAGCATTGCCGAACATGCCCTTGAAGCTGATCATACTGTAACATTAGATAATCTAAGATTAATAAAAAATGTATCTGATAGGAGATTGTTGAACGCATACAAAAGTATGGAAATCATAAAATGTAAAAGTAGTTTAAATAAAGACAGAGGGCCTATTCCTTATAGTCCCCTCTACTGGGTACTTGACCGGAACTGAGGGCCTTGCCTATGTCATTAGTTCCGCTTGAGTAATTCAAGGGTTAGACTAAGTATAAATAGGGTAGATTTGTAGTTTTAGCTTTAGTCAATCATCGCTCCTGATGAAGCTAACATGGTTAGCGAAACGCGCGTCGAGTGCAAAAATAAAGTGTTTGGTGTAGTGGTGATATATACTGAGTAGTAAATTTACTAATGTAGAACATGTAGACAAATATGTTTTGACCCCTGCAAATTTTCTTTAATTGCAGGGTTGATCACTTAAAAACAAACCATTTAAGAGGCTTATCTCTGATTTTAAGTATTTAAATATTTTAATATTTTCACATTTCACAATATAATTCGTTTAATTTAAAATCTCGACAATGCAAATAACGATGTGCAGGTTAGTACTTAATTGGTACTGGTTATTATACACACAATGTATTTGAATTTAAATTTTGTATTTTACTCAATTAATAAACTAGTAACAACTAATAAAAAATGCGTACTTTTACTTCATCATCAAAACCTGTTTTGACCTTCGAAGAAATTCACATGACTATGACGTGTCATGCTGGCAGTCACATGATTTCGTTGCCTCAGGCTAAGTTCTTTTTTGTTATGATTTTTGGTTATACTGCTACACCAAATGAGTAAATGTTTAACTCACACACACAGTTTACAGCCTACAGTTTCATTAAGGAATGTACTGATATGTATACGGACAGATATCAAGTTTCAGTCTGATATTAATATTGCATTTGAAAGTATCTATAAACAATTAATAAAGTTGTTGGGTGATTTTTTTTACTGAAAAATATCAATAATTTGCATAGATCTGATTTTTTAAACTCTTAATCTCCGTTTCCCTCCCTAGATACGACCAAACCTACGAACAGGAACCACAAGCCGATTGAATCGTTTCCCAAGTCGCTACAAGCCAATAAAATTCTTATTCCAGTTAGAAATCATACGGCAACCAAACTTATTGGTGGTTAGAAACTACAAGCCAACCAACCTCACATCATAATTTTTTTTCTATGGGTCTAGCACACGTGCTGCAGGGAAGCCCCCCCTAAAGCGTTCTAGGAGCGGTATGTGTGCTATATGTGTGCTATATGTGTGCTATATATATATATATATATATATATATATATATATATATATATATATATATAATACATATATATACAAATAATAAATAGAATATACAACTTCCCTCTTAACAGTGAGATTTTCTTCAAATATCGATTTTTTTGAGGAATTTTTGAGTGCTTTTTAGAAAGATTCATTTTTGCTTCACTCGCTAAATTAAGGTTTATTTATATTAGTGAATGTCAAGGTCCAAGATTTCGCATTACTTCAGGTTTCAAGCTTTCTCATAATTTTCAGTTTCCGTCGGTTTGTCCGTGTGTCTGTGTTTTGAGACGATCTCTCTGTAACGAGATAATGTTGTCAAATTTGGTACACATATAGTACTCAAAATAGGAAAGGAACTTTTTCAAGCGATGTCGTTTACAAGTAGGGGATGAAAGAGGTGAAGTTTATTAAATTTCGTAGGTTTTTAATGGTATTCTAGTAATTTTTTGTGGTTTTTAATTGCAGAAATGAACAATTCTTAAATTTAATTGTTTAAAGTCAAACATACTCCGATTATTTATAGCTAGTTAGTCTAGATTACTTGCCATTGTTAACAAACAAATGTGGTTGCTATGGACAGTAGTTGGACATTTAGTAAGGAAGTACACAGAGTTTGGCGGTTCAGATTTTATTGTGATATTTACGAGTATAGTGAATTTTTGAAAAATATGTGATCGACAAAAGTTGTGAATTTTGTAAAATCGAATATCAATTAGTGATAAAGTACCCTTGTTGAAGGAACTATTCGCTAAAGAACTTTTCAACATGTTTAATACATTAAAGGAGTAATGTTCTTCCTATCCCACTAACAGAAATTGGCTGGCAGATTTCAGTAACGCAAGAACCGACATCATCGATGAACATCCTGCCCGAAGACTCGGTTCTGTGTCTAGTCGAGAGCATGTTGAGACTGTGCAGGAAATAAATTTGGAGAATCGATCAGTTGGGCTGGAACGTATAATAAAGACTCTAAATATAAATGAATATATTTTTCAGATTGTCCATTCTGATTTGGGAACGAGAAAATTATCGGCAAATCGGATCCCTAACTGTGAGAATACCAAACGACTGAGAGTCAAAAGATCTAACTTTTTGGATGGAATGGTAACTATGAATGAAAGAGAGTCCATTATTATGATCCAGAGACAAAGGAACAGTCGAAGAAGTGGAAATATGCTGGCTCCTCTCTCACGGCTTCACAAAAATACTATGTAATTTGACCTAGAATGTTATTACAAGGTGATCTCAAAAAATTGAATTGCAATTTGGGAGCAGGTCAAATTTGGGCTTTGTTACGGATTGTAAGGTTTTCTAGTACTAAATAATATTCTTAACTTTTGAGAAACTCTCTTTGCTATGTGTATAATATAAGATACCCTTACTCATCCAAACAACCAAAAAGTTGCGTAACAGTGCTAGGGAATTTATTGTCCCAACACTGTCGTTTTCCACAACGTTCATTTTTAGTGTTCCGTACGGACGTGTCTGTCTGTCTGCCTGTCCGCCTGTCTGTCTGTCCGTCCGTCTGTCTGTCTGTCTATTACACCCGATTTTCTCCGAAACTATTTGTTATAGAAAGTTGAAATTTGGTAATAATATAGGAACTGATGGCCTCATCAGAGCCGCGCAGTTTTGAAAGTTAAATTTTGACTTAAGGGGTTAGTTTTGGGGGGTGAAATCGGAAGTGAAGAAAAATTTTTACTAGGTGGTGGTGTCAAATGAAAGCTTGTGAAAATACGAGAAAAAAATAAATATATAATGTAATACTTGCGCACACTTTTCTTCGTATTATTTTTAAAAAAATTGCGAAAAATCGCTACCTCCCACTTTATCTCGAAAAGTACTGATCAAAAAATTTTGAAAAAAATTCTGGAATATTCACCACGGGGTGTAAATTGGACGAAAATTATCACGACTGCATTTCCTTAAATAATATGATTTATCTGGTATATAAAAAAATAAAAATTTCAAGGTCATCAGTTTTCAGTAAAGATTTGAAACAAACTTTGTTGAAAACTCATTTGGGGTGTGTTTTGTGAAGTCACTGATCATTTTATACCTCAGAAACAAAATTTTTATTTTAAAAGCAATCAACGTACGGAACACTAATTGTGCAAGTTCAACTTGCACTTGACCGGTTATTTTAGAAGAAACTGCTACTTGAAGTTTTCTTAGTTACTTGGTTCCAGTTACCACAAGATACAATTTTTTCCATGTTTCTGTTAAGTTGAACAACTTCTTGCTATCTAAAGATATTTGTGTGAATAGCAGATGTTCTAGTGTTTCCGGTAAAAGGGGAATAAATATACTACTGTCACTGTTAACGCTGTATATTGGATTCCTGGTACTTACCAGCAGAATTGAATCCTGGCGCAGGCCGGCGTTGATAGTAATAGTGTAGGTAAAAGACTGCCTGCCACTGCCACTCTTGAAGGAAATTCTAGAGTTATAAATAAAACTTTTCAGTAAATTACTTTATCACTCTTCCAAAATCTATTATATATAGTAAAGTGAGACTTTCTTATTTTCGATTTATTTTTATCAAAAATAAGATAAACTTAGTAAACTTATCTATATTTCTAAAATATACGATTTATAATATTATTTATTTCTTCTTCTTCAGCCCGTGGCCGTCCACTCCTGAACGTAGGCCTCCTCTATCTCTTTCCATGCGCTGCAGTTCTGTGCGAGTTGCATGCTGCCTTATATTATCCCGCCATCGGAGCTGGGGATGTCCTGCGCTCCGTGCAGATATTCTTGGCCGCCAACACAAAAGCAGCTTTGTCCATTTGTCGTTAGGACCTCGAGCTATGTGTCCCGCCCAATGCCCTTTTAGTCTTGCTCCTCTCTCGATTACATCGATGACCCCAATTCTGGCTCTGATGTCCTCTTTCTTTACTCGGTCCCTTAGGCCAATGCCGAGCATCGTTCTCTTCATCGATCTCTGTGTCGTTTTGTTAGCATTTCTCTGAGACAAACTCATTGTCTCAATACCATAAGTCATCACTGGCACTATGCATATATCAAATACTCTCTTCCTCAGGTTGATGGGCAATCTGGTGTTCTTCAGAATATGACTCAACTTTCCGAATGCAGCCCAGGCTAAGTTTACTCTTCGGCCAATCTCCGAAGCCTGGTTTCGCCGTTCAAGTGCCGTCCTATTTATTTCTTAGCAGACACAATTTTGATCAAGTACCAAAGTCAAAAAGTTGATGAGTCAGCAGAGTATTCTGGGGGGAGGGAGAGAGAGAGAGAGAGTCGGCAAATATTGCCCTTAAGGTAACTAACTTTACTGCTTTTGAGTACTCCACTGTAGATATGGAAACAGGGAAGCCTTACTCTAAATACCGGTGAGGACATTGATTCTTGTAAAGGGGATATACGAGGCTGGTTTGAAAAGTTCGTGCAAAAATAAAAACTACTTATGTGTTTGGGGTAAACCTTTTTTATTTTTCGACATAGTCTCCTTTTAGGCTTATACCCTTCGTCCAACGATGTTCTAGTTTGTTGATCCCTTCCGAATAATAGGATTTGTCCAAGTCTGGAAAATATCCATTAGTGTCTGCAATCACCTCCTCGTTTGAATAAAATCTTTGTCCCGCCAGCCATTTCTTCAAATTGGGGAACAAATAGTAGTCCGAGGGAGCCAAGTCTGGAGAATAGGGGAGATGTGAAACGAGTTGGAATCCTACTTCCATTAATTTTGCGACCACAACTGCTGAGGTGTGTGCTGGTGCGTTGTCGTGATGGAAAAGGACTTTCTTGTGGGCTAATCGCTGGCGTTTTTCTTGCAGCTCGGTTTTCAAACGGTCCAGTAACGATGAATAATATTCACCTGTAATAGTTTTACCCTTTTCCAGATAGTCGATGAGGATTATCCCTTGCGAATCCCAAAAGACAGTCGCCATAACATTTCCGGCCGAAGGAACGGTCTTCGCCTTTTTTGGTGCAGATTCCCCCTTGGTAACCTATTGTTTAGATAGTAATGTATCCATGTTTCATCCACAGTGACGAAACGACGCTTAAAGTCCTCCGGATTCTTCTGGAACAGCTGCAAACCATCCTTGCAACACTTCACACGATTCCGTTTTTGGTCAAGCGTGAGCAATCGCGGCACCCATCTTGCGGATAGCTTTCTCATGTCCAAATGTTTATGCAAAATATTATGTACCCGTTCAGTCGAGATGCCCACAGCACTAGCAATCTCACGCACCTTAACTCTTCTGTCATCCATCACCATATCATGGACTTGATCAATGATTTCTGGAGTCGTAACCTCCACAGGCCGTCCAGAACGTTCAGCGTCACTTGTGCCCATATGGCCAGTCCGAAAATTTTGAAACCACTTATAAACTGTTCTAATCGAAGATGCAGAGTCACCATAATGTTTATCAAGCTTCTCTTTAGTCTCCTGAGGCGTTTTGTCTTTCATAAATTAATGTTTAATCACCACACGAAATTCTTTTTCGTCCATTTCTTGAAAATCACTCGACTTCCTTGATTCATACGAATGCCAAACACAAAGAAATAGACCAATATGGCTGAAACTTGTTGTGCGTTCATTCAAGAGATGCTACTAACTAAACATGACTTCGATACGCGCCGGTGGTGTCATCTCTCGGACTTTGCACGGACTTTTCAAACCAGCCTCGTATATCTCGGAATTAACATAAGTAATGACGGTAGAATGGAAAAAGAAGTGGAGAGTAGAATAAATAAAAGAAAGGTAATAAGACACTCACACAACTCTGTTCTGTGGTCAAAGAACTTGGCAATTGATGAAACGATTGGAACAGAAAGTAATGGCACTCGAGATGGATTACTGGCGAAGAAGGGCTGGTCAAAAATGGATAGAGTTAGAAATGAAATAATAAGGAATATAATGAAAGTAAAAAAAACCACGAAATTCAGCAACGACAACTTATACAGGGTGAGTCAACGATAGAGTAAAGGTAGTAAAAGTAAATGTTATTGGGTTCGGGAATGATGAAAAAAATTCTTTACATATATCTTTTTTTTTATCTCTATAGAACGCTCGTACTAATTATGAGTATTCCACCTTAAAAAACTACTAGGTTTAGGTATATAACATTATTAATTAAAAAGTTATAGAATTTTACGCAGAATTTAAAAATAAATTAGAAAATAGGTTGTTCTATTTAAAAAAAAAAAACATATCAGCCACACTTTTTTGAAGTACCCTCTATACTCAAAAATAATTTTAAACTGTGCACCTTAACATTCTCTAAAACTATTGTAATTAACATTTTTTCGTCATTCCCGAAACAAATAAGATAATGAACTTTACTATATCGTTGACTCACCCTGTACAGATACGTGGCACGAATGGAAGAACACCGAATATTAAAGATGATTCTAAAGCGGGTACCAAGTGCAAAGAGGAGAAGAGGGAGATCAAGAGCGACATGGTTTGGAGGTGTTCAGAGGGCAATTTCAGAGAGAGAAATCTAAGACCTGGTGATTAGGAAGATCGAAGAGGACGGAAACTGGGAACCGAACGGCGAAGAACGCTATAAAAAAACCGGCTTGGTGATGAAGTTAACTAACAACGTTACAAGATTAATCGAAGTGACTAAATTAACTTAATTGATCTGTTATTTAAAATTGATTCCTTTGTAACGGATGACCACACGAAGACTTGAACAATATTTTCTCTTCTCTGAATAAATCAGAATCTCTACACGTTTCCAGAGCAAGTAGATTTTAAATTTGCTGAAATAATTTGGTTTACGTGCTCGATATTTTGTTGGTTTTCTGAGATTTCTTCATGACAGATTTTTCTGTTATGAGTTAAGTAAGCAAGTTAATTTAGACACACACACATATATATATATATATATATATATATATATATATATATATATATATATATATATATATATATATATATATATATATATATATATACAGTCAGGAGGGCTAAAAAAGGGATTTTTCAAGAATTTTTCCTGAGAAAAATTTCAAATTTATTAATGTAAAAATCTTTACACATATTCTGGTAACTTTTAACTGTATTTCAACATTTTTTAATTGTAAAAAATAATAATTTTGAAGGCTGCTATAGCTGATCTACAGGAGCTCCTCTCAAAAAAGGCGTCTTGCGGTGACCACGATATCTCTGGACTGGATCATCTAAAATGAAAAAACCAAACGGATATCGTTAAAGTAATGTATAGTCTAGTTATTAATTGAAGGAATCAGCAAAATAAATTTTTTTGCGAAAATAGCGTCTTCTTAAGAAAAAAAAAAGATTTTTGGTCAAAATTTTGGCCTTAAATTGTTTATAAAAAAAAATATATATACGAGGCTGGTTTGAAAAGTCCGTGCAAAGTCCGAGAGATGGCACCACCGGCGCGTATCGAGGTCATGTTTAGTTAGTAGCATCTCTTGAATGAACGCACACCAAGTTTCAGCCATATTGGTCTATTTCTTTGTGTTTGGTATTCGTGTGAATCAAGGAAGTCGAGTGATTTTCAAGAAATGGGCGAAAAAGAATTTCGTGTGGTGATTAAACATTACTTTATGAAAGGCAAAACGCCTCAGGAGACTAAAGAGAAGCTTGATAAACATTTTGGTGACTCTGCACCTTCGATTAGAATAGTTTATAAGTGGTTTTAAAATTTTCGGACTGGCCATATGGTCACAAGTGACGCTGAACGTTCTGGACGGCCTGTGGAGGTTCCGACTCCAGAAATCATTGATCAAATCCATGATATGGTGATGGATGACAGAAGAGTTAAGATGCGTGAGATTGCTAGTGCTGTGGGTATCTCGACTGAACGGGTACATAATATTTTGCATAAATATTTGGACATGAGAAAGCTATCCGCAAGATGGGTGCCGCGATTGCTCACGCTTGACCAAAAAACGGAATCGTGTGAAGTGTTGCAAGGATAGTTTGCAGCTGTTCCAGAAGAATCCGGAGGACTTTAAGCGTCGTTTCGTCACTGTGGATGAAACATGGATACATTACTATACTTCTGAGACCAAACAACAATCTAAACAATGGGTTACCAAGGGGGAATCTGCACCAAAAAAGGCGAAGACCGTTCCTTCGGCCGGAAAGGTTATGGCGACTGTCTTTTGGGATTCGCAAGGGATAATCCTCATCGACTATCTGGAAAGGGGTTTTTTTAAAACTATTACAGGTGAATATTATTCATCGTTACTGGACCGTTTGAAAACCGAGCTGCAAGAAAAACGCCCGCGATTGGCCCACAAGAAAGTCCTTTTCCATCACGACAAGGCACCAGCCCACACCTCAGCAGTTGTGGTCGCAAAATTAATGGAAATAGGATTCCAACTCGTTTCACATCCCCCTATTCTCCAGACTTGGCTCCCTCGGACTACTATTTGTTCCCCAATTTGAAGAAATAGCTGGCGGGACAAAGATTTTATTCAAACGAGGAGGTGATTGCAGACACTAATGGATATTTTGCAGACTTGGACAAATCCTATTATTCGGAAGGGATCAACAAACTAGAACATCGTTGGACGAAGTGTATAAGCCTAAAAGGAGACTATGCCGAAAAATAAAAAAGGTTTACCCCAAACACATAAGTAGTTTTTATTTTTGCACGGACTTTTCAAACCAGCCTCGTATATCGGTGAGAAAAATCCTTCGATTAATTACTAAAAAATATACTTAAGAAGCTTGTGTTAAAATTTGAGAGTGATCGGTTCAGCAGTTTCCAAGAAATCTTGGTCACTGTCTATAAAAACATGGTTTTGAGAAAAATGCGTTTAAAGTTTGAAAAGCACTTTACATAGAGTAAAAAATTTTTTTTCAACTTACATCGAGTCGTCTATTCCAGGGCCATATAATAAACCCTCCGCTCCTTCGGCAGCTTCTAGTAATTCCAGTTAGTGTTGCCTGCGGGCCATTCTTCCTTCTCGTGTGCTCTCATGCGCTCTTTGTTCGGAGATCGTCACGCGCTGTGCATCTTCTTTTTCTGCATAAGAATGCGCATTGGGCCCAAGTGAAATCTCCATTGCATTCATGTAATACAACAGGGATGTTATACCTTCATTGAACACGCAGGCAGCAATGTACTCGTATGCAGCCATTTCTACAGTTTTAGAACCAGACGGAACTATTTTTGGGGATATTTTCCATATAAGTTGGTTATAGCTCTCATTGTTGTTTTGGGTGAAACCACCCACACATCTGTCTAATAATTTTTCATTGCTGAGATAAATTGGATACACAGCCTCAGCAACATCCTGTGGCACTAAAACTACTTTCATCAGTTTCAGTTGTTTTTGGATTAAAAACATTTTTTCGCTTTTTTGTTCTTGATTTACGTATGCTAGAAGATTTTCTCAGTTCTCTGGAACCCTTCATTTTCACGAAAAGAACACAAGAAGACATAAACGAGCTCACAAGTTTACTGTTTGGCTTCGCTGTTTAGACTAACTACTACACTCTTATATTTGCCATTTTGGGGAGAGAAAAATGTAAATTTACCTCGCAGGTATAAAAAGAACCCTAATACACTGTCACTTTATGTACCTGAATACAATAGAAGGGACATTTACAATAGGCAGATAAATTAAGGAGAGAGCGTTCTAGGTAAGCACTGCCGCTCCAGCCTCCTCTTTTCAAGCGCTCTAATGTCTTTACAAATATTCGTGTAACTTCCAGAATAATCGTCGGATTGACTTAAAATTTTCTGTGCGCGTACTTAAATATATATACATTACGAGAATGAAGTAAAAAAAAATCAATTTTTTGCATATTCTAACTGTATATAACCCCATAAATAAAAGTCCTGTATATGCTTTTATTAACCTCCTTTATAAACTTGTTGACCAGTGTTATTAAGAATCCTACTTCCTGATTTAGTTTATGGCGTCTTTCAGAATATAACTCTAAACGGCGGTACTGGGGTTGCTTTAGAATCATCGGTAAATTTTTGAAAAATAAATTAGACTAAACGATTTAGGTACACAATTTTTGCAAGTAATTCTGTCCTGTTACGTCATAGGTAATTTAATTTCCATTATGTGGAAACAATAATAAGGATTTTGAATAACCATGATCATAATAAAGTTTTATAGGCAGGTCCGACGATTAATTCTAAACACCGCACTGCTTTTTTTATTTAAATAATGCTAATTCGTTGTTATTTTATTCGCTAGGATTGGCGAATGATTTTTTTATTTAGTTACTTTCTGGTAAACCAGAAATAAGCAGTTTGTGTTGAACAGCAATTGATATAATAAAAATCATCATTTCTTCTGAACTGGATATATTCGGTTTTAAAGGAATTTTATGAATGAAAGTATAGTAAAGTTGTAGGAGAATAGTACTATTTTGTGTTACGTAAAAAATAATTAGTTTATTTTTAAATAATAACCTAATTAGGAATTTTTTCTTAAAGAAATTTGAAATAATGATGGAAGAGTTAAATGCTTCACATTTATTCACTATTATGGAAAGGTAAGTTTTGATAAATATTTTTTAAAATCTTGCGTTAAAATACTGAGTATTTTTAGTCCTATATATTTCAGTTTAAAAGTTTCTACAATAAGATAAGGTAATTTTATCGTTATATTTTGATACGCCAAAATTTTTCAACACTCCTATTTAGGAATGTAGGTTAAAAAAATTAAAAAAGAAAATGGCGGCTAGACATTCTTTTTGAGATATTGCTTTTGTCAACTATTTATTTTGAATTTCTCCGTATATATGCAATATATGCATATATATATATATATATATATATATATATATATATATATATATACATATATATATATATATATATATATATATATATATATATATATATATATATATATATATATATATTTATATATATTTATACACACATATATATATATATATATATATATATATATATATATATATATATATATATATATATATATATATATATATAAAATACAACGTCTCTCTGTCTGTCTGGCCGTTAGTGCACTTACCGATTTACGTACTTTTTTTTTTAAATATACATCTGTTCTCTGGCCAGATTATACGCACATTCCCTTGCAATACATAGCCTAAACCATTAAATATGGAACAATATTACCTAGCAGAGAATACCTATTATCTATAATATATATATATATATATATATATATATATATATATATATATATATATATATATATATATATATATATTTATATATATATATATATATATATATATATATATATATATATATATATATATATATATATAATGCAACTTCTCTTTGCTTGCCTGTCTTTCTGTGCGCTTATTACTCTAGAACTACTTATCCGATTTACGTGATTTTTTTTTAATTCATGCATATGTTCTCTGACCGGGTTATAAAATATATATTATTATGTTAGGTAACAAGGAATAAGTAGTGACGATAATAGTGAATCAAGTCGGAAAAAAGTTTGCTGCTAGCGCGTTCTCTTGCAATGCGCTGCCTAAACTGTTAAATATTATGTAGCAAAGAATATAATATATATAAAAAATGCAACGTCTCTCTGCCTGTCTGTCTGTCCGTTAGTACGCTTATCACGCGAGAAACACTTATCCGAATTACGTGTCTTTTTCTAAATTCATACATATGTTTTTTGTCCAGGTTATATAATCACAATAATAATCTATATCTATAATATATATAAAATGCAACGTTTCTGTCTGTCTGTCTGTCCGTTAGTGCGTTTATCCTTCGAGAACCACTTAACCGATTTACATGATTTTTTTTTAATTCACACATATGTTCTCTGACCAGGTTATAGATATATATTTTGTTACATTAGGTAATATAAGAAATAAGTAGTGACGATAATAGTGAATCAAGTCGGAAAAAAGTTTGTCGTTAGCGCGCTCTCTTCCAATACGCTGCCTAAACCGTTAAATATGGAACAATATCATATAGCAAAGAATATAATATATATAAAATGCAACGTCTCCCTGTCTGTCTGTCTCTCTGACTGTTAGTGCACTTATCACGCGAAAACCACTTATCCGATTTACTTGTTTTTTTTTTTTAATTCATACATATGTTCTTTGGGCAGGTCATATAATAATAACAATAATATTTATAATACATATATCAACGTCTCTCTGTCTGTCTGTTTATCCGTTACTGCGCTTATCATTCGAGAACCACTTATCCGATTAACGTGTTTTTTTTTTTAATTCATAAATAGGTTCTCTGGTCAGGTTATAGGATATATTTTATTACGTTAGGTAACATAAGGAATAAGCAGTGACGATAATAGTGAATCAACTCTCCGCGAGCGGAACCGCGGGCATGGCTAGCACGTATATATATTTAGGTCATTCTTTTTAAACCAGACCCCAAGCCAAAATTTGGAGCCACGTAGAGCCGCTTGCGAAGGCTTAAATTAAAGCTTAAAGACTCTAGTTTTGAAAGCCGTTGGGCGATTTTAAAAATAAAATGTTCCGTATGGGCAGAGGTCCCCGAAAGGAGACCGCTTCCCAAAAAATCATAAAAAGTGAAAAAAAAAAAACAAGTGGAATAGCATTTTTTTATAACTTCACTACACTATTATCTTTGTTTTCAAAAAACCAAAAAAAATGATCCTACTGAGTATTTTTAGTCCTATATATTTCAGACAAAAAGTTTCAACAATAATATAAGGTTATTTTATGGTTCTATTTTGCTACGCCAAAATTTTCAGCACACGTAAAGTAGATTAAAAAAACTGAAAAAACAAATGGAGGCGAAACATATATATATATATATATATATATATATATATATATATATATATATATATATATATATATATATATATATATACTAGCCGTGCCCGCGGCTCCGCTCGCGTGGACTTGATTTACCTTTATCGTCACTGCTTATTCGTTATGTTTATATTATTATATAGCTCAAGAAGCCTTAGAGGCCCATGGTTTGGTTGCATACTCGTCTCCACGTCTTTTTGTCTCCTGTTAGCTTTTCCCAGTGCGGGATTCCCATCAATTCCAGATCTTGCTTTACTGCCTGAATCCATGTAGATAGAGGTCTACCCTTGCCTTTTCTTCCAACCATTCCTCTTATTAGGGCCTGCTTTGCCTGTCTTTCTTCGTTCATCCTTGCCACGTGTCCCAACCATCTTAATCGCTGGCTTCTTATGATTTGGCTTATAAGGGGTAACGTATATAGGCATTTTAATTCGTAATTTGTTCTTTTTCTCCACAGTCCCTCTTCTTTCCTTCCTTCATAGATTCTTTTTAAAGCTTTTCTTTCCCACACCTCCAACGTCTCCTTTTCTCTTGCATTCAGTTTCCACGTTTCGCATCCATATGTCACCGTGGGTCTGACAACTGTCGCATATATGTTTTCTTTTGCTTTTCTTGATACATTCTTTGATTTCGATATTGGATTCATTGCCCCCAAACATATTTATCCTTTCGCTATTCTTTCTTGTATCTCCGTCCTTTCTTGTCCACTCTCTGTTAGTGTTACTCCCAGATAATTAAATTTGTCTACTTTTTCAAACATATATCTTTTCCCTAAGTTGTTTATTATATCTAAACTTTTGTTGTTTTTATTATTCTTCTTCTTTGTAATTTCCATGCATTTTGTTTTTTCCTCATTTATCTTTAGTCCTCTCATCCTTCCCCTTTTTTTCTATCCTACTTATGGCTTTTTTGAGGTTCTCCTTTGCTCTTGCAATCACTGCTACATCATCAGCATAGGCCAAGCATTGCCTTATATCGTTCCATTTGTTTTTATTTCTGACCCCCGGATAAGCTTCTCTAGTACCAAATTAAATAGACATGTCGACACGGGATCCCCCTGTCTTAATCCTCTCTTCACCTTAAACTTGTCTGATACTTTGCCCTCAATCAAAACTCTATTTTCTGTGTCATTCAGGGTCATTCTTCATGCGAATCAATTTACTTGGAATTTTAAGTACTTCTATGATCTTGTAGAGTCTTTCTCTATTTACAGAGTCATATGCTTCTCTGAAATCCACAAAGACCAAGTGTAGTGCCAAATTTTGTTCAAAGGTAATCCTTTGGTTTTTTTTTTGATATATATTAAATTAAGAATTAAAAAAAACACGTAAATCGGATGAGCGGTTCTCGAATGATAAGCACACTAACGGACAGACAGACAGAGAGACGTTGCGTTTTATATATATTATATAGATCATTATTATTATTATATAACCTGGCCAGAGAACATATGTATGAATTAAAAAAAACACGGAAATCGGATAAGTGGTTCTCGAGTAATAAGCGTACTAACGGATAGACAGACAGACAAACAGACAGAGATACGATGCATTTTATATATATTATAAATGTAATAAAATATATATTTATAACCTGGTCAGAGAACATATGTATGAATTTAAAAAATCACGCAAATCGGATAAGTGGTTCTCGAGGAATAAGCGCACTAACGGACAGACAGACAGACAGAGAGAAGTTGCATTTTATATTTATTATAGGTGTAGATTATTATTATTATTATATAACCTGGCCAAGGAATATATGTATGAATTAAAAAAAAAGACACGTAAATCGGATAAGTGGTTCTCGCGTGATAAACGCACTAATGGACAGGCAGACAGACAGAGAGGCATTGTATTTTATATATATTATAGATTATAGATATTCTCTGCTATATAATATTGTTCCATATTTAATGGTTTAGGCTGTGTATTGCAAGGAAACGCGCTAGCGGCAAACTTTTTTTCCGACTTCACTCACTATTATCGTCACTGCTCATTCCTTATGCTACCTATCGTAATAAAATATAGCCTATAACCTGGCCAGAGAACATATGTATGTTTAAAAAAAAAAGTACATAAATCGGATAAGTGGTTTTCCAGTGATAAGCGCACTAACGGACAGACAGACAGACAGAGAGACGTTACGTTTTATATATATTATAGATTTTTTTTGATATATATTAAATTAAGAATTAAAAAAAACACGTAAATCGGATGAGCGGTTCTCGAATGATAAGCACACTGACGGACAGACAGACAGAGAGACGTTGCGTTTTATATATATTAAATAGATCATTATTATTATTATATAACCTGGCCAGAGAACATATGTATGAATTAAAAAAAACACGTAAATCGGATAAGTGGTTCTCGAGTGATAAGCGTACTAACGGATAGACAGACAGACAAACAGACAGAGATACGATGCATTTTATATATATTATAAATGTAATAAAATATATATTTATAACCTGGTCAGAGAACATATGTATGAATTTAAAAAATCACGCAAATCGGATAAGTGGTTCTCGAGGAATAAGCGCACTAACGGACAGACAGACAGACAGAGAGAAGTTGCATTTTATATTTATTATAGGTGTAGATTATTATTATTATTATATAACCTGGCCAAGGAATATATGTATGAATTAAAAAAAAAAGAGACGTAAATCGGATAAGTGGTTCTCGCGTGATAAACGCACTAATGGACAGGCAGACAGACAGAGAGACATTGTATTTTATATATATTATAGATTATAGATATTCTCTGCTATATAATATTGTTCCATATTTAATGGTTTAAGCTGTGTATTGCAAGGAAACGCGCTAGCGGCAAACTTTTTTCCGACTTCACTCACTATTATCGTCACTGCTCATTCCTTATGCTACCTATCGTAATAAAATATAGCCTATAACCTGGCCAGAGAACATATGTATGTTTAAAAAAAAAGTACATAAATCGGATAAGTGGTTTTCCAGTGATAAGCGCACTAACGGACAGACAGACAGACAAAGAGACGTTGTATTTTATATATATTATACTGATGTGTATATTAATAAATGCTTGACTAAATTGAAGCAGTTTATCGAATCGAATCGAATTTGTATCGCAAAATGACAACCCGCCAAATATTTCACAGGCACGACCAATTGAAAGATTTTGGTCAATACTTTCACGTAAAGTTTATGAAAATGGTTGGAAAGCACAGAACCACAGGCACTTGATTGGCGGAATAAATGCGAAGAAGCAAGCTGCGTAAAATCGAAGATAATGATTCATTTACTGCAATGTAAACCTGCTATTTGAAAGATTTTGAATAAATTTATACGGTATAAGCAACTGCATTTGAAATATTTTTTCTAGTTTTACTTATACACGCGCTTAAAATTAGTCTCAAGATTAATGAATCATCTTTTAGGTTCAGCTTTATTTATGGTTTGATATTTTCACGCGCTGGAAATCAGTAGCCAGAATAATTTTGTACAAGAGGCAAAAAATGAAGTAAATAGAAGGACCTTTTTATGAAAAAAAAACCAGAGTCGTCGTTAAAGTTGCAAAACATTTCTACTAGAATTTATGTAGGGGTGAGGGTAGTTTTCACCCATCTCGAACCCTTTCGGGTTTTTTGTGAAAGTCAAATATTAGAGAGCCTAGCAAAACATTCAAATTGGAATATCGGTTCTTAAAATATCTTAAAAAATGTGTTTATTTTTTTTTACTTTGATGCCCTCTAACGGACAAACGAAGCACTTTTGTATAGAGGTAAATTATGTCCAATCGACTTATTTTCATTCCAAAAATACGTGGTAGTTCTATGTCCACGGAATAATGGGACACCCTATATATATATATATATATATATATATATATATATATATATATATATATATATATGTATATATATATATATATATATATATATATATATATATATATATATATATATATAAATATTTCTTTGTTTAACTATTGGGTTAACATTATTTTTATTAAGTAATCTTTGAACCAAAATTATATCGTCTGACAGTGGTATATTCGAAAAAGGGTTCTGTACGTTAAAGGATATAAATTTGGAGTAACTTGGTAGAGTTAACAGATAAATTTTTGATGTTAATTCATTACTATCTTTTTTTTTTTATTTTGGTTGTGAATTTACAATATTTTTATTTTATTTGATTAAGAAAAAGCTGGAGCTGTTATGTAAGATACTACTGGGTGAATTGGTGGGCTATTTTTATGTAATTTTGGAGTTCATCGGGACGAGTCTGAATTATTCATTATCTGTGAAAATGCTTAGATCTGTTAACAGATCTTTAATTAATTTTTGGAAAGTTATTGTTGGATCGAAGTTGATGGATTTGAATATATCTGAATTTAGGAAATCTATTATTTTTTCAATGTAGGTTTGTTCTTTTATTGCTATTACAGTTTTGTCTTTATCTGCTCTAGTAAAAATTAGGTTATGTTCTTCTTCTTCTTTAATTGGCTTCTGCTTCCTTGGGGCAATTTGCCAGCGCATCTGATTATGCCTGGGGTGTTGTCTGGTTTGAAGCCATACCCCAAGCACTGTGAATTTTATATATTTTTAGTGCTGTCTTCCTCGAGATGTACTGTTAGTGGGAATAACACAACACAAAGACATACACAAGTTGTTGGATGGATTTTGGTTTGGATGAATGACTAAAAGGAGACATTTATGATTTTATCTTTGTTTATTTGAACTTTTAAATTGTTGACATGTTGATGTTTTTTCTGTTGTCACAGTTTAATCCTATTATAATTTAGAAATTTGTTAAGTATCAATAACGAGTTTGGAGTAATTTTTGAAAGTATTGTTGTCATATTGATAGGTGATGCTAAACCTTTTTCAATGAAATATTGATATAAATCTAAATTTAAGGTTTTATTTATAGGACATTCTAAAAAGATATGATTAATGTTTTCTATATGACCACACTCACAAAATGTATCCTCTTTTAATCCTATTCTGTGCAGGTGTTGTTTTGTAAGACAATGTCTAGTTCTCATTCTTATTATAGACGTTATGTGTCGTCTGTCTTTGTATTCTAATTCTTTATACCAAATTTTTTTTGGGAATTTTTGTTGTATTTGTTTATACCAACTTCCCTTCTCTGTAAGGGATTTTTTTCAGCTCTCTTCGTGCTCTTTTCTTATTTTTCTTTTAACTAATGCCAAAAGATGAGATGACTCCAGTAGGAGTTTTTTAGGAATATTTAATATTCTGCCTACATTAGCTAGTTTGTCTGCATAATAATTTCCTCTCAGGTTAGAATGATTTTGAATCCATGCAAGTTTGATATTGTTTGCTGCGTTTGCCTCTATAATTAGCCTTTTGGTTTTTAAGACTACCTCATTACTATCAACTTTTAAGTACTTTCTGTTTAGTTTTTTTATAGCACTTTTGCGGGCAATGTATCCCATACCCTGCCCTTCCATCTTTTTTGGATCCATCTATATAAATTTGTATGTATTGATAGTCCAGATTGTTAATTTTATGTAGGAAATTGCCAATGATATTTGTATCGTGTTTTTTAAATTCAAATCTATTATAGGAATACCCTTGAGTTGGATCTCTCTTTCTATTTCAAAACATGCAAGTGTCGTCTTTTTATTCATCTTTTTGTCATATGGCTGGAAATAGCCGTAGGCCTGTACTAAATATGGGGTATCCGTTCCCTTCCAGCAGTTTACATTGTACATTTTGTATTCTTTTATTTTTTTTTTAATATAGGTATTAGTGGATGATTGATAGTATTATATGCTTTATCCAAGAATTTGACTGCTAACGATCTTCTTCTATATTCTAGGTCCATCATTCCTGATTCTGCCTTTAACGCATTTGTCGGGGTGGATTTCATGCATCCCAGTATGGTTCTAAGTCCCATATAAAAAAACCCTATTAATTTTTTCCTCATTTTTTTTTTGTAAGTGGTTTCAAAAGAAATGCTCCATAATCCAAATGAGATATTTACCAATCCAGACAGGGCCATTCTGAGTGTTAGTGGATCTGACCCCCACCACACTCTACAAAAATATTTAATAGTGTTAAGGCCTTTTTTGCTTTCTGTGTTATGTAATCTATATGTTTATTAAAGTTAAGATGGTTATCCAAGTACATACCCAAGTATTTGATGTCATTTTTATATGGTATAATTATATTATTTATTTTTATAGGTTCAATTTCATTTTTAGCAAAGTGTACCACTTCACATTTATCATATGAAAGTTTTAAGTTGTTTGAATTTAGCCATTCATTGATTATTGCTAGGGATTGATTCATTTTGTTTACCATCTGATCTGGTGACTTCCCTTTCAGAAAAAGGACCATATCGCCTGCATATGCCATAACTTGTACTTCATTGGGTAATAATTTGAATATTTCCTATGTATAAATGTTAAACAAAATAGTACTGAGTGGAGAGCCCTGCGGTAATCCTGAACAAGTTATTTTAGGGCCTATCAATTGTCCATTAGTGCCTTTTATGTAGAGCTTTCTATTCTCCAAGATTTTGTATATTAAGTTACTAATTTCTGCCGATATGTTGAGTCTGATTAATTTTTTATATAACTCGTGCATGTTTACATTATCATAGGCCGATTTTATATCTACGAATACTGCTATTAACGAGCATCCTTCATTGAAGGCTAGTGATATATGGGATACAATGTATGCCAGACAGTCATTAACTCCCTTTTTTTCCTGTATCGAACTTGTAAAACAGAGAAAATTCTTTTGTTTTCTGTTATCCATTCTAATCTATTTTTAATTATGATTTCTAATATTTTTAATAAACAAGAAGCTATATCTATAGTTTTCTGGACTTTCCGGATCCTTGTTAGGTTTGCATATAGCATGAATTAGGTAATTCTTCCAGGGTTCTGGTATATTATTGCCACTTAGTATTCCATTGTATGTTTCTATAATACATTTTTTTGCTTTGTAAGGTAAGTTAGCTGTCATTGAATAGGATATCTCATCCATTCCCGGGGCTGAATCTTTTTTGTTTTGTATTGTTTCTTGAAGCTCTTCCATTTTGAAAGGATAATGTTCTTCCGTCTCTTTCAATATCATTTGTAATTGTGTTTTATGTTCCTCCATTTGATCCAGAATTTTTTCTCTGATTTCGTCTGATATGACTTTTTGTATTTGATCTCCATATTTACCTGAGAATTTTCTTAACTTACTCCATACTTCCTTTATGTCTGAGTTACGATTAATTTTTGAACAAAATACCATGAATTTATTTTTTTTCTTCTTTTTGAAGAACCGTCTTGTTTTTGCATTGATGTGTTTCATTTCAATAAATTTCTCCATTGATGGATGACTTCTGTATACATTTATTGCTCTTTTTCTGTTTTTTAGTTGATCGGTGCATTCCTGATCCCACCAGGGATTTCCTGTTTTTCTATTATTTACTTTTTTTTTTGGTATGTGTACAGTCCCTGGCCAAATTATTAGACGCACTGTATTTTTTTTAGTAATTTTATGTTTCTTAAGAGTTTTTATGCAATAATGGTATATTTAAACTACAATATTATTGATTTTTATTTAAAAGAATTGTTGTAGACTACATATTTGTATTTATTTTTAACATATGGCAACACTGTGTTGACAAAGTGATACATGAACGTAAATAAGTACAAACCTGTATCAGTCGCGATCGGAATCGAGTCAGGTACGGACGTGTTTCTGTGGCTTTATGGACTGTGATTGTTTGTTTAACAGTTTTATACTACTCAGTTATTAGTTTATTTTGTATGCAGTGTTTTAAAAAAGTAATTGGACTATTTTCATTATGGGTAGAAAAGGCGATCTTTCACCACGTAAAAAAGCTGAAGTGAAGGCCCTTGTGATTGCGAAAACATTTACAAACCGAGAAATATCAAGAAGATTGGAGGTTTCTGAAGCTAGTGTACGACGCATAAAAAAGAAAATTGAGTCAGGGAAGGAATTAAGCCCGGAAAGAAAGAAAAGATGCGGTAGAAAACCAATTTTCACTCACTCGGTCAGAGAGATGTTTGAAGAAAATTTGTGTAGAAAACAGATTTGCTACCACAAAGATAATAAAATCACAACTCCAGGATGCTAGCGTAAATGCTTCTGAGCGCACTGTTCGAAGAAAATTGAAAGAATTAGATTTTAAGGCCTGTCGCCCCGCCAGGAAGCCCAAGTTAACAGCTGCAATGAAAGCAAAGCGCCTGAAGTGGGCCAAACAATGGCAAGACAAAGATGTGGACTTCTGGAGATCGGTAAGATACAGCAATTTAAACAATAATTGATATATTATTATCATTTTCAGTTAAATAAAGCAAAAATAAACATGGAAGTTTATATATTTTTCCTATTTTTGACAGGTCTGCTTCAGTGACGAAAGCACATTCGAAATTTTGCAGAATAAAGCTCAGTATGTGCGTCGTCGTCATGGAGAAAAGTTTCATCCTGATTGTGTCGTCCCGACGGTTAAACATCCCACCAAAGTGATGATTTGTCATCAGCGGCAAGGGCACTGGACGTCTGTACGTCGTCAAAGGAATAATGAGGCAAGAACAGTGCAAAGAAGTATTACAAAATCGGTTGATTCCGCAGCTCAGAGAATGGTTTCCAAATGGGGAACCATTCACTTTCATGCAAGATGGAGCTCCCTGCCACACTGCTCGGTCTGTTAAAGCTTTTTTGGCAAAAAAAATATCCCTCTGTTGGATTGGCCGGGTATGAACCCCATTGAAAATGTGTGGGAGCTGATGAAAAGAGAAGTGGCTAAAGATGTGATTCTCAACAAAACCCAGCTTCTAGAAAAGATTATTCATGTGTGGAATCATCATCCTCAAATGCAGGAGACAGTACAATCTTGCATTGATAGCATGCCGCGCAGAATTAAAGCTTTGATAGCGGCTAAACGTGGCTCAACTAAATATTGACTTTTACTAACATTAATTTCACTTTTCTTTAAAACTTAATAAACTTATGCTTTTCTAAATTAATGCTGTTTTATTTATGTCAAATAAATAGGTAATTGATTGGATAATATAAAAAATAAAAAACAAATCAATTTAAAATAATAAAACGGTACAATATCACTCGGTAATTAATATTTTACATGAAATCTTGCAGTGCGTCTAATAATTTGGCCAGGGACTGTAAGTTTGCTACCTCTTGTATAATATTACATAGTTTTTCATATGACAAATTGTCTTTTACAGTATGGTGTTCAATGCTATTATGATACATTTCCCAATCTGCCTTGTTAAAATTTCTTTTTGGAGAATTGTGTATTTTGATATTATTAAAAATGTTTTTTTTATTATCATTTAGTTTGACCACAGTGGGGTAATGGTCACTGTAGCCACAATCTGTACCTTTCTCCCCCGTTATGCGAGAGGCAATTTCTAAAATCAGAGATGGTGATATCTATTGCGCTTGGAGTTTCATTGGGAGAATAATTTCTTGTACTGGAACCATTATTTAGGATTAATAATTCATAGTTATTCAGTATTTCCGCAATTTGTTTGATTGCTGCCCCACTCTGTGTGATGGGCATTTAGATCTCCCATAAATATGATGTTACCATCCACTTGATTTAATATATTTTCTATATAGGTTTTTAATTCTAGAATTTGTTGTGGGGCGTATGCAGTAAATATATGAGATTCTTAATTTTTATTATTTTATGTTGTAGATTTCGAACTTGTATATTCCTTATTTGTGGTTCCGAGCAAATTAACACATGGGCTAGTTTTATTGCAGTCACCTTTTTTCAGTTAATACTAACCTTCAAAAGACAGCTGTTAAAATTTCGTGATATTCTATTCATTAGTTTGTGAGTTATTGTGCTAAGAGTGACGCTACTTTTGTTATTTTCAAAACAATGGATCAAAAACAATTTCGTGTTTTAATTTTACACTGCTTCTTGATGGGAAAAAATACCGTTCAAGCGAAGCAATGGCTTGAAAAGTGTTATGGGGACTCCGCTCCATCAGAAACAACAATAAAAACGTTGGTTTGCTGACTTCAAACGTGGTCGTAGAGACACCGATGATGCAGAACGCAGTGGACGTCCAAATGAGGCGGGTAACACCAGAAAACATAAAAAAAAATCCATAAAATCGTTTTGAATGATCGAAAAGTGAAGTTGCGTGAGTTAGCTGACATCGTAAAGATATCAAAAGAACGTGTTGGCTTTATATTGCATGAGCATTTGACTATGAGAAAGCTCTGTTCAAAGTGGGTGCCGCGTTTGCTCACTGTTGATCAAAAACAAGAACGTGTTGATGATTCTGAGCAGTGTTTGGCCATGTTTAAACGTAACAAACCGGAATTTTTGCGTCGATATGTGACAATGGATGAAATATGGATCCATCACTTCACTCCGGAATCAAAACGATCGTCATCTGAGTGGACAGCAACTGGTGAACCTCGTCCAAAGTGCCCGAAAGCACAACAATCGGCTGGAAAGGTTATGGCCTCGGTATTTTGGGATGTGCGTGGTGTAATATTCATCGACTATCTTGAGAAAGGAAATACCATCAACAGTGAATATTATATAACGTTATTGGAGCGTTTGAAGGCCGAAATTGCAAAGAAACGACCGCATATGGCAAAGAAAAAAATTTTGTTTCATCAAGACAACGCACCGTGTCACAAGTCAATCAAAACAATGGCAAAACTACATGAATTGAACTTCGAATTGCTCCCACATCCACCGTATTCGCCAGATTTGGCTCCCAGCGACTACTGGCTGTTCGCAGACCTGAAAAAAAATGCTTCACCGGTAAGAAATTTCGCACGAATGAAGAGGTTATCGCTGAAACTGAGGCCTATTTTGAGGCAAAAGATAAATCGTTCTACAAAAGTGGTATTGAAATGTTAGAGCGGCGCTGGAATGATTGCGTTGCTCTTGATGGAGATTACGTTGATGAATAAAGCTAATTTTGAACCAAAAAAAACCGTGTTTTCTTTGTTAGGCCCGGGACTTTTCAGCCCATGTGTTATGTTATTTTTTATACATATTGCCACTCCCCCATAACCAATCTTCTCTGTCTTCTCTTATAATCCTGTAGCCTCGAATGTAGAAGTTTTGGTTTTGCTTTAGCCATGTCTCATTAAGCAGCATAATATCTGGGTTGTGTTCCCATAGCAAATTGATTAAGTTTGCCCTGTTGTTTGTGGCACTATGAACATTCCACTGTAGTATTGTTAATTTTTGGTTGAATTTTATTTATGTTTGTTTTAATCATATATTAGAGTCCTCCATTTCGTTGGACTCTATTAAAACTGTGTTTGTATTAATGTTTCTCTAAAGTTATCTGGGCATCTTTTAATATATTCTAATAGAAAGGGCATTGTATATTGATAATCACTTAAATTAAATCTATTCACTGCACTATAAGGCTGGATTTATAATATCTTTAATTTTTGAGGTTGACGGTTGAGTGTTTTGATGTAATGTTTTGTAATTACGAGTTTGATTAGCATCTGTGTAGTCTGTTATTTGAATGTCTTTTTGTGTTCTGCCATTCGGGTAGTATAGTTGTTCGTTATGTTCTGTTTTGTTGGAGCCTTTGTCTGTAATTCGTTTTTTGGAGGGTTTTCTAGTGCATGTTGATATGTTCGTTTATTGCTATTGTTTTGTGATATTAAAAGTCTGTGGGTAATGTTAATTGTTTCATTTATTTTGGAGCATTGGATATTCGCTTGGTATGTATGTGTATTGATTTTTTTCATCTTTAGAAGTATAAGTTTTATTGCATAGCTTTTGAGCATCATAATATGATATGTTTTCATATACCATAAGTCTTTTTATACTTTTTTGTCTGTCAAATTCTGGACATTTTTTTGAAATACTTATGTGATCCGTACTTTTACAATGGTAGCATTTTTTTATGCATTTAGTTTGTATCACGTCATTTTCATCCGTATAGGTTTCATGTGTTATCTCACCACATTCAAAACATATCTTTTTAGCCTTACAATTGTTTTTTGTGTGACCAAATAGTAAACAGGGGAATATATGGGATCACTTGTCTAGGCAACCCATAAAAAGTTACCTCTCGTGGCATTGTTGTGCCATCAAATACAAGGACTACAGAGCTGGTTGGAATATATAGATATTTTCTACTATCTGATATAGTAGCATCATATTCTTTATTTATTACTTTTCTGTTTAGTCTAATAATTTTATTAGTGCTATAAAACCCTTTTTTAAAGAGTGTAAATCAAGGTCTGAATCTATTTGAGTACCACACCTTTGAAATATGTGTAGTTTCGCAGGATTGTTATCCTTAAACCTTCTCTATTAATTTAGGTTCATTTACAAACTTATTAGCTACACTGTAGTCAGTGAATTCAATAGCTATTTTATTTCTACCTTTACTTTTAGATTTATAAATGTAACTTAAATTTAAGTCAAAAAATTTCTTTGGCAATTTTTACATCAGAAAATTTCCCTATATTTTCATAATCAGATTCAAGTGTAACAATATACGGTTTTAAATCGTTTTCTCTGTATAATCTTTGAAATGGTTCTTTTTTTTGTCAGTATTAGTTTTTTTATAGAATTATTTTGACCTTCACATTCCATGTTGGTTAAACCTAGCATCAACAATATCTTTAATCTTGAAATTTGAACTATTCAGTATATATCACCACTACACCAAACACTTTATTTTTGCACTCGACGCGCGTTTCGCTAACCACGTTAGCTTCATCAGGAGCGATGATTGAGTCAATCATCTTTGGCACAATGATACTGAGTAGTATCATTGTGCCAAAGATTCCACATTCCCAACTTAGTTGAAATTTGAAAATGATTGGGAGGGAGTTTCCCCCCAGTTTTTTTTTATCTATGTTTCTGTTAGTTTGAATTTGTTGTTCTTACCAAATTATAAATATTTTAACACAATTTGAAAAGGAAAAAAACACTGAAGTTTTTGGGTTAGTGGAACACTCGATTGTCACGCTGCTGATCGTAGAACAGCACTGTGTTATGTTCTTTACGTTTGCTTTTTATTTTGTTAGCAATATTATATTGAATATAGAATTTACTTGTACCTAATAATATTTGTATAATTTACTTGAAATACTGCTATTATTATATTTGAAATATAAATTTATTAATTTAAAATGAGCTTTAATTTATAACGACGTTGTCACGGAGAAATAGTTTAACCGGACATAATTACAATGATAATTTTATTTTTTTACGTTTGTACTCGTTTTTTTTTTGAATAATTTTAGAAAAAGTTCTAATTGCTACCCGATTTAAAGAGTTAACAATTTTTATGGTCAAGTGTGCAAAGTTAATAAAAATTTATAATAGTAAATTATCAAAAAAATATAACGAGCATATTATTTAACAGCACTAAAATTACCGCATTATGTTTTGGTATTAAAAGGAAACTATTAAGTTGATTTGAAAAAAAAAACACTAATTATTAAAAACCATAATAATATAATACTCGACTGTGTCGCCTAGTTACCTGAAAACATTAAAAACTAATATTGACGTCATCATAAAATAAATAGCAATGTGCTAAGAAAATATCCTTCAAAATTTTTGTTTTTTATCATCTTTTTAGGGTATCTAAATCGCAAAAAATACAGTCACTAATTTCCGTCGGGCTATCTGTTTGTCTGTTGTAAGATAACTTTCGAACGAATTGCTAGATAATTAGTAAAATTAATATTTAACGAAGAGATGAAACCTATATTTTTTAAGTGATATCGATTCAGGTGAGGGGGATAAAAACGAAGGAGATAGACAAATTTTGTTAGAATTTTAATCCTAATATAGTAACTTTTTCTGTTTTTGTTGCTGAGTTCATAAACAATATTTATGCATAAATATTTAGAGTACATGTAGGTTGAAAAGTTTTTGGTCTGGCACATGGACGTCGCCCTTTTCAAAAAATCCATATGATTTTTAGGAAGTACCAACCTTCAAACGATACGTGTCAAAGTATCATGACATTTCGACTATTAGTTTACAAGTTACACTGATTTTAGTGACACTATGTTTGATATTTTCAAAACAATGGAAAATATCGAATTTGGTGTGTTGATTAAGCATTGTTTTTTGATGGGAAAAATACTGTTCAAGCACAGTAATGGCTTGATAAGTGTTACGGGGACTTTGCTCCTGAAAAATCACTCATCATTTACTGGTATGCTGAATGTAAACGCTGTCGTACAGATACAAAATGATGCTGAACGCTCTGGACACTCAAATGAGGTGGTTACACCAGAAAACATAAAAACAAATCCACAAAGTTGTTTTGGATGACCCTAAAGTGAAATTGCGTGAGACAGCTGACACCCTAAAGATATCACAAGAGCGAGTTGGTTATATTTTGCATTTGGGCATGAGAAAGTTCTGTTCGAAATGGATACCGCGTTTGCTCACAGTGGACCAAAAACAACAACGTGATGATGATTTTGAGCGCCGTGCCGTTTGGACCTATTTAAGCGCAATAAAAAGGATTTTTTTCTGAGATATGTGACAATAGTTGAAACGAATTTACCACTATACACCGGGCTCAAATCGACAGTCAACTAAGTGGACAGCAGCCGATGAAATCCGTCCGAAGGGACCAAAGACACAATAGTCCGCTGGGAAGGTTTTGGCCTCTGTATTTTGGGATGCATGTGGAAAATTTTCATCGTCTATGCTGGGAAGGGAAAACCATCAATAACGAATATTATATAAGTTATTGGTGTGTTTGAAGGCAGAAATCGCAAAGAAATGGCCCCAAATGAACAAGAAAAAAAGTGCTCCGTCATCAAGATAATGTACCGTGTCACAAGTCAATGATTCCGACGGCAAAATTGCTTGAATTAAAGTTTGAATTGCTTTGTCATCCACCATATTCTCCAGAATTGGCCCCAGCGACTATTATCTATTCGCAGACCTCAAAAAAATACTCGCGGAAAAAGATTTGACTCCAGTGAAGAAGTTATCGCCGAAACTGACGCCTATTTTGTAGGCAATGACAAATGACAGGGTCTGTCAGGAAAGTAATGTCACCGATTTTATTGTAAAGTGACCGCACGTCGCAGTGCGTTCTACAGTGGTGGGGGAACTTAGCTACCGAGCGAGTACTTGCACAGTTGTTTCCGAGCTCTCGGAAGGTAAGGACGAGCGATTTTGTGAACCACCGTTGCGTCTCTTGTACAAGTCGCGATGCATTGCTCACTCGAACAAAGATACGCTATAAAGTTTTGTGTGAAACTCGACAAATCCATAGTAGAAACTTTTCCAGTGGCTCAGCAGACCTTCGGGGATGAGTGTTTATCACAAAGGCAAATTTACCGATGACACAAGACGTTTTTAGAAGGCCAGCAGCAAATCAAAGATCAAGACCATGCTCGTTGTGTTTTTTGACAATAGGGGATCGTCCACCATGAGTTTGTACCTCCCAGGACAACCATCAACTCTGAATTTTACGTGGAAGTGTTTAAGAAACTGAGAACAAAGATCCGGCGCGTCAGGCCAGACATCAGCAGAGAATGGACACTTGAATATGACAACGCGCCAACCCTCACCGCCTTCGTCGTGACCAGCTACCTGGCCAGATCTAACGTGGCAACGCTACCCCAACCACCCTACAGCTTTAAAAACAAATTACTGAACAGGCCTTCCAGGACGCCTTCGCAGCTTGGAAATCGCGCTGGCAATTGACTATTTTAAAGAATTTAATGTATTATACCGATCCGGTCAATAATTTTTTTTTATCGACCTTTTGACATTACTTTCCGGACATCCATGTATATTGAGTTATATGTCGTCTTCAGGGTTTTTAGAGTAGAGGAATTCGAAAATTAGATTATTTTTTCTTTAGTTATATTTTTATTCCGGGAGGGGGTGAAAGGGGTTGGTTTTCAACAGAATTTTGAGAATTTTTGGTTGCTATAATGGACAAATGTTAAGTATATTACTTATTGTAAACTATGTAAGGAGTTAAAGGAGAAAGCTTGGCGCTGAGAATTCTAGAAATTGGGTTATTTTTTCATTATTTATGACCTAACCTACTAAGGAGTTAATTATATGTGATGAGAATGGAGGGGTTGCTTCGAATATCTCTTTTTTTAATATTCTTGGAGGTAGATAATCCAAAACAATTTTTTCCTTATTGCCAGTTATACAGTTGTGGTCAAAATAATAGCAGTGGTTCAATAAAAATAACTAAAACTGTTGAAAGGTAACTGCAAAATTCCATTAAGTCAAAAATATTTTATCGTTTAAAAACTTATCAACTGTGCTGAGGTTTCAACAAAAAATATGTATATAAAAATAAATATAAGCAAAGTATTTACGTTCTTTGTAGCAGGAGATGAATTTTGCTTGGTGAAAATAATAGCAGTGTTCGCTTAACACTGGTGTGTTTCAAACCTAAATGGTTTTTGCTCCTTGTGTTCGGTTAAATTGTCAAATTTAGAATAGTTTTGTGTCAGGTCCATCAACACTTTTTCTGTTTTCAATACAACTATGGGAAGAGGAGGAAGCACTGTTCTCAAGAAAAAACGTGAATTGATAAGAAAATTGCGTCGTGATGAAAATCTTACATGCAGATTCAAAATATTTTGGGATGCTCAGCTAAAATGGTAGCAAAAACGCTTTAAGATGGCAAGCTACACCTGAAACTCGCGGTCGTAAACGCAAAACTACATCCAGATAGAACACAATTATAGTTCGAGCTTCAAAACCAAACCCATTTGCTTCGCCAACACAACTTCAGGAGATTGTGGGAGTGGATGTAGCTCCTATGACGATACGACGACGACTTAAAGAAGCAAAGTTACCAGCAAGAAGTCCGCGTAAGGTACCCTTGTTAAATAAAAGACACATAAGAGGCCATTAGAGTTCGCGAAGGAATATATTGAATGACTGTGGTCCGACGAAAGCAAAATTGTATTATTTTGAAATGTAGGCGGCAGAACATACGTTAGACGCCTTTAGGAACCGCATATCAGCCTCAGTACACTATTAAGACAGTTAAACATGGAGGTTCAAAAATAATGGTATGGGCATGTTTCTCCTACTTTCGGAGCAGGGCCTATATTTTGGATTAAAAACATAATGACCGCCAGTGTTTATGTTGAAATTTTACAGAACGTTATGTTGCCCTATGCAGAATATGAAATGCCACTTAAATGGGTTTTTATGCATGAACCCAAAACATAGCAGTCGATTATGTAAACATCTTTTAGAAAAGAAAAAAATTAATGTCTCAAATTGGCCAGCTCGAAGCCCAGATCTGAACCCGAAAGAAAATCTGTGGGACGATATTAAAGATAGTGTAGCACGTGAAAAACCTAAGAATCAAGACGAGCTCTGGGCTGTAATCAGAGATTCTTGGAAAAGCATTCCTGTTTTTAGATGTCAAGATTTGGTTTACTCTATGCCGCGACGTTGTGAAGCTGTCATAGCCAATAAAGGTTTACAATTAAGTATTAGGTGTGTCTAATGCTCGCAAAAGAAAAATATTGTTAATTAGTTGTATAGTTTTTTTTAACAGTAATTTTAGTAAAACACTGCTATTATTTTGTCCACTATAATTTTTAAAAAATTGTCGTTTTTTCTTCAATTTTAAGAATTTAATTAATTAGCCTTATATTACTTTGATGCATCTTAGGTGGGCTTCAAAGTTACCATATTTAGTGTTTTAGTTGTTCTATTAAAAAACCTTGATAAATATGTTTTAATAAAAATTTAGTAAGCACTGCTATTATTTTGACCACAACCGTATATGGTCAAACATATAAGGTTTAATAAGGTAAGGGAAGAGGTGAGAAGGATTGTTTCACATTTATCGTATTTTATGTATTTTTCAGGGTTGCGGAATATGAAAAGAGTGTCATTTTCTCATTATTTTCAATATTAACAAAAATAGTAAGTGAAGAATAATGCAAGATTTTTAGCTGTAAATATCTTGAAACCTTTCCCTTGTCATACATTTTTTTCTAGAATTAATATCTTATCATAAAAAAATCTTAAAAATGTAGACTGATCGTTCGATTTCCGTCGGGTATCTGTTGGTAGGTAAGACGATCTGCCTCCCTGTCTGTTTCTCTGTTGGGACGAGAAAAAACGAAATTATATATCGATTTTAAATGTAGCATACTTATAATACTTGAAATAGGAATAAAACGAAATCTCTGAGCATTTGGTTTATTTTCCGTATCATTATAAGAATGTTTTCTTGATTTTTGACGTATTGAACCAATCTTAAGCCAGTCTACTGTGCGGCTTGTTTGTCGCAGTTTAGGATCATACTAGTATACCCAAGTCTTATCCATAGTTCAAAATTTATTGACTGACCTGGGATATAGTGTTGTACAGGTCTACTAATAAGTTTGTTTTTTTTTTATGGGTCTAGCACAGGTGCTGCAGGGAAGTCCCTAAAGCGCTACTGGAGCGGCATGTGTGCAGAAAAAGCGATTCACGTTGTTCTTGAATCGCTGTAAATTGTACTCGGTGGGAAACACAGCGCTGGGCAAATTATTCCAAAGGGATGAAGTTCTCCATATAAAAGACTGCTTGAAAAGCGTTGTACGCGGAGTAACAAGCTGAACCTCGTACGGATATTGCTTCTATTTATTTTTGCTACTATTTTGTCAGGGCCGGCACATCATTACATTTTGCCAATTTTACTGTTTATATTACTTTGGCTTTTATTACATTTGGACCACCTTCTCGAGCTATATGTTCTTGCCTTTTATCTTCGAATAGTTCTTGGATGTAGTTGTTCCATCTTACCATGTGTATATAACCGGATGTTACTTCCGGTTGATCTTTTTGAATACCCTAATTCTTTAATCTTATTATGTTAAGTTGAATTCATTCTGCTTGGCTTGTAGTAGCTCCATTTCTGTACATCTAACTGTATACAATTTTTCTTTTGCTTGTAGTACTTTGTCTATTATTTATTTGTATGTATTTTCATATACCTTATTATCTCTGTTCTTCTTATTTTTACCACAAGCTGATGTATTTCATCCGTCTGCAGTAATTTTTTGCACGGATGATTATGGTACTTTTGATTTAAGTCAATATGCACATCGCCAATTTCACTAGATTAACTTCTTTTTAACTTCTTAACTTAACTTCTAACGGTTTTTGAATCGTATCGTGAAAAACTTCTAGATTTTAGAAGTATGACAACTTTTATATTCTATCAATCAACCGGTCAACCCAGTTGTTGGTATTTATTATATGACTGATGCTATTTTTAATTTCAATAACCCAGTTCCTTGTTATCTTTGTGGTTTTCTGTAGGCACCCGAAGATTTTAAACCTGTTAAAGTTATTGTTTCCAAAGAAATTTTCTTATCAATCATATTAGGTAGGTAATTCATGTAATTAGTATTATCTAAGAAAAATAACCCATACAAAATTAACAGACACCAGTCGTATGTTGAGCTTGACTTAAGTAATTGGTAATAACTCTGTGATTGTGTTTTTTATGATGTGAGTGAAGCAAAATTAAATTCTCTTGTGATATTCAGAAGAAATCGGTAGTAATTTGAGTGTTGTTGAGATTTAGTCCTATTTAGTGACAAGCAATTAAAAGCATACGTAGAGCTATATTAAACATTTACATATTTACCTGCATTCTTCTTTTCTTGTATGTTGATTCAACCTTTAAAAGAAAAAAAATATTCCACACATTACTATAATATAAGGTTAAAAGCATTTTAAATGAATAAAATACGAAACGTATAACACGTTTTTTCTAGATTACTGCGGAAAGTCAGTTTTCCTTTTAATTCACTTCCGTAAAATATAATTGAAGTTTTAAATAAAGAAAATTGATTTACTAAACTTTTTATAATAATATTGTAATACAACTTTGCTAAATATCGGCTTTATTTTAGGGACCAATCTCCAACTACGTCCTCCATAAAAAAAATTCAATCAGATGATTGGTTTTATTCGGTACCTGACATTTTTCTTCGAGATTCAAAAGATCTTCATGATGAAGTCATCAAAAAAGGTGGAAGTGATTCCGATATAACGCAGATCAGTGTTAAAAGAATTCCACATTTTAAGTATTATGACGGATATCTTAATATGTCTTTCGTTGATATTGATGGGTAAGGTTTTAATGTACTAATTTACATATCTATCAGATTTATACTAAAGCCAGTACTGACGGCCAATAGATGGATGGCCTGAATGGATTCGACAAATAAGAGAACAATGAGTAGACTGCTGAAATACGCACTTTCGTCCGTTTTCAGTTGTTCTGACATTAAAAAAACACATAGCCTTTTATATATATACATATACAGTCCCTGGCCAAATTATTAGACGCACTGCAAGATTTCATGTAAAATATTAATTACCGAGTGATATTGTACCGTTTTATTATTTTAAATTGATTTATTTTTTATTTTTATATTATCCAATCAATTACCTATTTATTTGACATAAAATAAAACAGCATTAATTTAGAAAAGCATAAGTTTATTAAGTTTTAAAGAAAAGTGAAATTAATGTTAGTAAAAGTCAATATTTAGTTGAGCCACCTTTAGCCGCTATCAAAGCTTTAATTCTGCGCGACATGCTATCAATGCAAGATTGTACTGTCTCCTGCATTTGAGGATGATGATTCCACACATGATAATCTTTTCTAGGAGCTGGGTTTTGTTGGTAATCACATCTTTAGCCACTTCTCTTTTCATCAGCTCCCACGGGGGGTTCATATCAGGGCTATTACCCGGCCAATCCAACAGAGGGATATTTTTTTCTGCCAAAAAAGCTTTAACAGACCGAGCAGTGTGGCAGGGAGCTCCATCTTGCATGAAAGTGAATGGTTCCCCATTTGGAAACCATTCTCTGAGCTGCGGAATCAACCGATTTTGTAATACTTCTTTGTACTGATCTTGCCTCATTATTCCTTTGACGACGTACAGACGTCCAGAGCCCTTGCCGCTGATGACTGACCAAATCATCACTTTGGTGGGATGTTTAAACCGTCGGGACGACACAATCAGGATGAAACTTTTCTCCATGACGACGACGCACATACTGAGCTTTATTCTGCAAAATTTCGCATGTGCTTTCGTCACTGAAGCAGACCTGTCAAAAATAGGAAAAATATATAAACTTCCATGTTTATTTGCTTTATTTAACTGAAAATGATAATAATGTATCAATTATTGTTTAAATTACTGTATCTTACCGATCTCCAGAAGTCCACATCTTTGTCTTGCCCATTGTTTGGCCCACTTCAGGCGCTTTGCTTTCATTGCAGCTGTTAACTTGAGCTTCCTGGCGGGGCGATAGGCCTTAAAATCTAATTCTTTCAATTTTCTTCGAACAGTGCGCTCAGAAGCATTTACGCTAGCATCCTGGAGTTGTGATTTTTTTTCCCTTTTGGTACCAATCTGTTTTTCTACACAAATTTTTTCTTCAAACATCTCTCTGATCCCGCCCCGTGGAGTGAAAATTGGTTTTCTACCGCATCTTTTTTTCTTTTTCGGGCTTAATTCCTTCCCTGACTCAATTTTCTTTTTTATGCGTCGTACACTAGCTTCAGAAACCTCCAATCTTCGTGACATTTCTCGGTTTGTAAATGTTTTCGCAATCACAAGGGCCTTCACTTCAGCTTTTTTACGTGGTGAAAGATCGCCTTTTCTACCCATAATGAAAATAGTCCAATTACTTTTTTTAAAACACTGCATACAAAATAAACTAATAACTGAGTAGTATAAAACTGTTAAACAAACAATCACAGTCCATAAAGCCACAGAAACACGTCCGTACCTGACCCGATTCCGATCGCGACTGATACAGATTTGTACTTATTTACGTTCATGTATCACTTTGCCAACACAGTGTTGCCATATGTTAAAAATAAATACAAATATGTAGTCTTCAACAATTCTTTTAAATAAAAATCAATAATATTGTAGTTTAAATATACCATTATTGAATAAAAACTCTTAAGAAACATAAAATTACTAAAAAAAATACAGTGCGTCTAATAATTTAGCCAGGGACTGTAGATATGATTATATATATATATATATATATATATATATAATATATATATATATATATATATATATGTATATATATATATATATATATATATATATATGTGTGTGCATATATATATATATATATATATATATATATATATATATATATATATATATATATATATATATGTACATATATATATATATATATATATATATATATATATATATATGTACATATATATATATATATATATATATATATATATATATATATATATATATATATATATATATATTAACAATCTTGCCAACTCTTCATCATTTTTTCCAGATGCATAATCTTAAAAAAATATTTTCCCGAAACACGAAGTTTCCGTTTCAGTTTCGTTTTATTTAACAACAGAAACTGTTATTAAATAAGACCTTTGTGACAATACGTTTTCTGATAAGTTTTGTTGGAGATATTTCTGATAAAAAAAGATTAAATGTCCCTCAAAACGTAAGATGTCACGAAGAGAGTCGCGCAGTGGAGTGTAAATCGGTTCGTGCTCGCGAATCGCAAGGAAAACACGTAAAAGTAATAACAGAGCATTCTATTTATTAAGACGGCCTTTTTATGCTTGTAATTAAACGCGCAATGATTAAAAAATTCTGTTGATTATTGGTGTATGTGAAAAATTTTATCTTTGGATACTTAGTATGTTATTTTCTTTGGTACGTAATTGTTTTTTAAAGTACTGTATTTCAAATATGGTTTGTTACTCTAGCTTCAATGCCTTTTTGAATTGAAAAGTGTAAGTCAGACTTGCGCAATTAGACGTTGTACGCTTTTAAAATAGAAAAATTTTGTTACGGATCAACGACCTCACAAAACATAACCCAAATGAGTTCTCAAACAAAGGTGTTTCCGATCTTTGTTGAAAACTGATAACTTTGAAATTTATAAATATTAAATTAATAAAGTTAGTATACGCGTGATAATTTTCGTTCAATCTACACCCTGTGGAGAATATTAAAACTTTTTCAAAATTTTCTAAACAGAACTTTTCGAGATAGAGGGGGAACAGCGTTTTTGGTAATTTTTGAAAATTAATACAAAGAAAAGTGTGCGCAAGTATTACATTAAATATTTTTTGAACTCATGTTTTCATAAGCTTTCATTTGACACCCCATTCGATGATCTGACAAAAGTTTTTTTTTTTTCACATTCGATTTCACCCCACAGAACTAACATTTTAAGTCAAAATTTTACTTTCAAAACAACAGGCTCTGTTGGAGCCATCAGTTCCTATATTAGTGCCAGTTAAGTAATTCAAAATAAGTTACATTCTTTGGTAATTAAGCCCCTAAGGCAAATATTACACACGACACCTAAATTAGTTAGCCGACTGCAGTTTATTACGTCTAGCAACTGAAAATACCTGAGAAATGGTCTTCTTACATGCTATCCTATGTATTTTTATTATTCCTTAGCCTATTACACTCTCTGTCCAAAAAGTAACACAACTCTTAATGGAACATTAAACTTTATAAATTATAATTTCTCAAATTATTTATTTACTCTTTCTCAGCTTCGGTACGTTTGGTATATATATGTCGGAATCTTGTTCGTCTGGACCCCACAAAATGATTCCCCTGTGGTGACCTGGTACCACTAGGAGCATACTTCGTATATTTTGTTATTAAGTGATAAATATAATAAAAAAACAAGTAATACTGATAAGTCTAATAACATTTTTTATTTTAAAATATAAAAATTAGGTATGTAATACATACAAAATAGACACAGAAAAGATACAGACGTAGTACCTACATGAGTTATAATTTTACATAGTTATCTAATCTATTCTAGAGCTTTTGTTAAAGTAGTTTTTGAAACGTCAGGATATAATGCTCGGCATTTACTTACAACTTGCAGGACATATTGCTTTTGGTCTTCATCTTTTGTAGAAGGTCGTTAAAGTCGGTTATTAATTTAACACCACGCTCAGCCATATCACTAACTACTTTTAATGTTTTGACAATTTTCAATCCTTCTTGGAAGTCATTATTTTGAGGCCAGGTGTTTGGATGTTGTCTTAGGAAATCTGTTTTTATATTAAAATTGGTCAAAGAATGTAAACGTTTCTTTGGTAAGTAAATTTACCAATCCTCCATCAACTACCTCTTTTAAGTTTTCTTTCCTAACTTTTGGATTTACAACCCTAGCGTCCTGTGATGGTTCATCTGTGCTACTGAGCAATTTATTAGCCATTAACAACTTTTCATCGTCTGTAATGGTGGGATCAAAAAACGATAATCCCACCAACTTTGCATTCAAATACCACAAATGGTTCGAAAATTTGGTCAGGGCTATTTCTGCAATGTCGTTGTCACATTCTTTATAGTCTAACAGACTATGCAAAATACCTAAATCTTGTTTTGGTGCAATATGAGCTTTTGGAGCATTGAACCAAGCTTTACAATAAATTTTAACTAGGAAAACAGAAATGGCACGCACAGAACTTTCTTCTTCTTTAGACATCTTAAATTGACAACGAAAAATGAACATTTTTAAGCAGTAAATAGCCTTTGCCATCCACCTAACGTGATGAATGGCTCCTGGAGTTCTAAAACCCACAACATTGCCGTTCTTAGTGATCCAACAAATACGAGAACCAACTGCAATAGCTCCTTGTAGTCATCTCTGGGATGGCTCTCAGTTAATTTGGTCTCGAAATTCAGCAGTAACATTTGCAATTACTTCTGGAGTTAGCTGCTTTTGTATTAGATTGTCACTGATACCTGTGTCGTATTTTCCTTTGTCTATCTTGGGCCACGCAGTGAGGAATCTCTTGAAAATGTCTGGATGAGGTCCAGTGGTTGATCCCATTTTTGTGTCGAATACGCCTCTTAACAGAATTTCCAAGATATGGTGACGGCAAGCTAGGTATAACAATTCTCTTCCTAACATTTGCTCCAATATGACGCATGCTCCTTTGAGTCTTCCGTGTTGGATGCTGTAGTGTCGAAGCACATCGCCTTGACGGTGTTGAGAAAGACCCCATTCATGTAGGCATTCTATATAGGGCTACGGCTTGCTCCTCTCCAGAGCTGTTTGCTGTTACAGGAACTCCCAGCAGCTCTTCCTTTTCGCCATATGAAAAGCTATAGCTATTCGCTCACATTGTTCATTTTTTAAAACAGCCCGGTAAAAGTTTACCGTCCCAATGGACAACCACGGGCTCTTTTTCAGGAATGTTTACTTTATCAAAAATTTTTTTATTGTATTGTTCTCTGAACATTTGCCTTCTATCATGTATAAAGTTTTCGAGACTTTGTACTCAAGAGGGTCAAGGTTTAGTGCTTCTAGAGTAGCTATTAAGATTCTCGTGGCATTTCTGTCGGATACCTTACATCGATCTAATTAAAATGGACAATTTCATGTTTTAAAATCTCTTTAACGCCCCTTGCAAATGAAACTTTCATCCTCTTGCTCTCAGATAGTCCTGGATCTTCTGCAGCTTCTTCAGGGATGTCCATTTCCTCCAAGTTTTCAAGTTCCTGGTAGAGATGCTGTCCTCTTCAGTGTCTTAAAATATCTTCACTAGATAATTGTTCGATCTAACCAGCTCAAAGGCACTTAGAAACTAAACTGAATAAATAAAAGGTCGGTTGTACGCTGAAAGTATAAATCACCATCCCTAAAATAGAAATTAGATTCACCCTCCTTTTTATCTGTCAAACGGGTCTTTCTTTGGTAAACTAGTCAGGTAATCCCCATATATTAAAGATTAAATTTGAACAAAAGGCTCTTTATGTTTGAAAAATTGAGTTCCAAAATACTTTTTAACAAAAAAAAATGTTAATTCCGAGACACATTATGTAAAAAAAAAAAACCCGTAAAATTCTTAGAATACTCCCAAACTGGCTCCTACTGGTACCAGGTCACGTTTTTGGGGCTAAAGGCTGTTGTAAACTCGGTTTGACTTAAAATAACAATTATGTATAGAATATAAATTTTGAAGAACAACATTTAGCTTTCTTTTGAGTATTAAGCGTGTTTCTATTATTTTACCGTTCTGGAGTTATGGCTCCATATGTCAGCTTTTTGGCCAAAAATTTAAATTTTTTCAAACTTTGAGCGACGAGCGGAACGGGTTAACGTCGTTTAATCGAGTCTGAAATTTCGGCTATCTCAATATCTGGAAAGTTGAATCGTTTTGTTTCGTATGTATATATATATAT
>CM032453.1:166471102-166566860 GCA_019049505.1 Pachyrhynchus sulphureomaculatus | reverse complement strand
AATAATAAGCACGGGAAAATACAACAAAACCATTTACCTTCTACTAACAGGCAACCCAATGTCGGGACACTTTGAGCTTCTGACACCACAAAACATTGAAAAAACATTCCAGAGAACAACAGACCAATAAAAGAAGCATCGGGCGAGCGACGTAACGGTCGAGGACGTCGCGGGAAATGGCAGCTCGACCAAAACGATGAAGACCAGGCAACCGAAAATGGACCTGCCAAAAGTGTTGTGTCGGCGACTAAGCCGACACCCACCAAGGCGGGAAAATCACAGCAGCGCATGAGTTGCACCACAGGAATCAACGAACACGCCATGCGTTGCTGTAATGAAAACACAAAACCTGACAAAGAAATCACTGAGAAGAGAATCACTCGCCGCTTGGACCCACCAACATCAAATCCCAAGCGCAAACCGACGTAGATACGGGACAAACACAACCACCAAAGCCAGGCCAGGGCCCGTATGTTTTGCAAGGACAACACGCAACTACCAAGGCTGGCAAACCAAGACAACGGTTAAAGTGGACGGATGAGATGAATAGGACGGTGATGCACTGTTACTACACCCGCCACCAAACTCGAAACAATAACATCGGGCTACAGACCGGAACTGCACAGACTTTTCTTGACCGAATATCCACATCTGCAATTACTTGTTTCAGAACAGAGAGTAATAGACCAAAAAAGAGTTATTACCAAGAACAATCGTCTCACACCTCTCGAATTGCAAACCATCAAGGACACAGTGACTGTTGAACTGAACGCAGACCAACCAAGCAATAGAAACAATAAAGCAGATTCCGAACCAGCCTCACACACACAACCACCCAGTCGAACACAACAAGACCCATCACCCAGGAGGAGCATAACGCAAAATAATATTGCGAGTACCGCGCAACACCATATCACAGACAACAACATGAATCACTCGCCACCCTCAACAACATCCACACAACATCACCCCGAATCACCTCTCATACAAACACTTACAGCAAAAATGGAGTCACATCTAGCTCGATGGTCAGCCACCGACCCCACAACAAGAAATCCCATCCCTCGTTTAATCTTCAGACAGAGCACGCAACCAATCCTTAACACACTAAACAAGCACATAATACCTCAGTATATAACAGACTTAAGCACAATCGAAGACATTCACACAATAATATACGCAGCAGCAATCACCACTCTAACACAAAATAATCAAAAACTCCCTCAACGACAAGGAAACCCCAACAGGACAAAACCGAAATTCAAATGGCAAATAAGAATAGAAAACAAAATCAACAACATCAGGAGAGATCTAGGACATCTTACCCAGTTTATAAGCGGGAACGCGTCCAAACGTGTCACACAGGGGGCAAACAAGATCAAATCTAAGTCTCCCAACAGAACACTGCCAGAAATCCTCGATACCTTGAAACAAAAACTATCTGTATATGCCGCAAGACTCCGTAGATACAAAGAATCAAATGAGAGGAAAGACACCAACAACCTCTTCCGAAGAAGCGAAAAACAGTTCTACCGGAAAACTATGTACAACAAACAGATAGCAGTGACTGAACCACCAAACAAACAAGAACTCACAGATTATTGGAAAAGTATCTGGTCAGAACCCAAACTACACAATAATAACACCCCTGGATCAAAGCCGAAGAAGACAAACATAAACATGTGACAGAACAAGAAAATACCACATTAAATACACAAGAAATTACAGAAACTATCAAACACACACACAACTGGAAATGTCCTGGAATAGGACAATATACAAAACTTCTGGTACAAACAGTTTACCACCACACACGAAGCACTCACACACACCAAATCAACAAAGCCATTCTACAACCACACACATTTTCCCACTTTCCTCACACAAGGAATAACATACGTTAAACCCAAAGCTCAGACACCACAAACCCGTCAAACTACCGACCTATCACCTGTCTTCCAACCCTATACAAGATCATCACAGCTACAATTTTCGAAGAAAATAGAACAACACCTAACAGACAACAATATTCTCACAGAAGAGCAGAAGGGATGCAGGAAAAATAGTCGAGGATGCAAAGAGCAGCTGATTATAGATAGCGTGATTATGGGACAAACCAGAAAAGAACACAGAAACCTTCACATCGGTTACATAGACTATAAAAAAGCCTTCGACTCCATACCCCACAGCTGGTTAATCAGGGCCCTAGAAATCTATAAAATCAACCAACACCTCAGGCAGTTTCTCGCGCAAATTATGAAAACAGGGAAAACCAAAATACGCCTAGAAACACCAATCGAACGCATCGAAACAGAAGAGCTGTACATCAGACGGGGTATATTTCAGGGAGACTCGCTCAGCGCTCTATGGTTTTGCCTCTGCCTCAATCCACTCTCAAATATACTAAACAGAACAGAGCATGGCTTCAATATCAGACACCAAAAAGTGAATCAACATAAAATAAACCACCTCCTATATATGGACGACATAAAACTTTACGCTGCCACACAAACACAGCTGAAAGAACTCCTCAAAACCACAGAAATATTCACCTTAGATGTCAATATGGAATTTGGTATAAGTAAATGCAAAGTGCTCCACATCAACAAAGGCCAATGGAAGTGCCACCATGAGACAGAAACCATTAACAATGAAACACTCGATAACATGTTCGACAAAGAAACATACAAATATCTAGGCTTCCAACAAAGCACCAAACTCAACCACACTCACATCAAAACAGAGCTCAGAACCGAATTCAAAAACAGACTGACGAAACTTTTGCAAACAAAACTCAACTCTAAGAATCTCACTAAAGCCATCAACACGTTCGCTATACCTGTACTCACATATTCATTTGGTATCATCAAATGGTCACAAACAGACATAGAAAATATTCACATCCTTATACGATCTCAATTCACCAAATACAGGAAATTACACCCCAACGCATGCAAAGAAAGACTTACCATCGAGAGGAAGGCAGGAGGAAGAGGAATTATAGACATCAGATCATTACACACAAAACAAATACAAACACTTAGAAAATTCTTTCACAGCAAGCAAACCAGCCTCCACACAGCGACAGTGAAAGCAGACAAAAACTACACACCTCTCGACTTAGCCCGGGCAGACCACTCAGCAGACACACACAGTCACACCCAATTACAACAGGAAAAGATGAAAACGTGGTCAGAGAAAACACTCCACGGAAAACACAGATACCACATAGAACAAGACCACGTAAATAAAAAACAATCATACACCTGGTTACAGGATGGGCAGCTATTCCCTGAGACTGAAGGCTTCTTACTTGCCATCCAGGATAAAGTCATATTAACCAGAAACTACCAAAAGCATATCATCAAAGACCCGACTATTGCAGAGGACAGATGTAGGAAATGCCACCAGCAGAAAGAAACGATCGAACACATAACGAGCGGATGTAAAATATTGGCCGGAACAGAGTACACAACCAGGCATGATTCAGCTGCCAAAGTAGTTCACCAAGCACTGGCCACAACATACAAACTCATAGAAAACACAGATCCCTACTACAAATACACGCCAACATCCATACTTGAAAATGAAGAATACAAGCTCTACTGGGACATCGGTATCCATACAGATAAAACAGTCTCCGCCAATAAACCCGATATTACTTTTCAGTGCAAAAAAGAAAAAGTCACCTATCTAATTGACATAGCTGTCCCCAACGACACAAACATCCAAACGAAATACACAGAGAAAAATTTCCAAATACACAGATCTTGCAACGGAAATAAAAAGGCTATGGAAACAAGAAAAAGTCATCATTGTCCCCCTCATTATATCAGCCACAGGCCTTACACCAACAACATTCACACCACACTTGGTACAATTAGGACTCAACACAAACATACACAAAAACATTCAGAAGTCAGTGATTTTGAAAACATGTAACATTGTCAGGTCATTCCTTAATACACAATAGTAATGCGTTTGTGCTGACTTGGTTTGGCCGCCCGTCAGCCAAACATGGAACCACATTGACCAAATGTGAGAAAGAAAAACGAGAACAGTCATAATAATAATAGCTTTATTACCCAACAGTTTCCCATTAATAGGGTAAATATTTAGACATTTACATATTCAATGACAGTCTGTAGTAATTGCTTCTTAGTACAACAGTATATATCACAAACACTACAAATATGATTAAAATTAGTACACATTACATGAATAGGTGAATTCAATAACAAATTAGTATTAGGTCTGTCACATCTAAAAAACATACTTGATCGTGAGTGTATCCGTGGCACATTGATGTTAATACGAGACAGTATATCCGTGCAATCAATCATATTGTGCAATACTTTATATAGGAATAATATTGAGGCACAAACTCTCCTGATTCCCAGGCTAAGAATATTTGTCTGTTCACACAAATAATCGCTGCTGATTCCCCGTTCAGGATACATTCCATTAATCTTAAACAACAGAAATTTCAGAAATCTCCTCTGCACTTTTTCAAGTGAAACTCTATGCACCTCGTACATTGGACTCCAGACAATACTTGCATATTCCAGTTTCGAGCGAAACAAAGCAGAAATACAAAATCTTCAGTGATGCAATATTAGTGAAACCCCTACAATTCCTAATGATGAACCCGTAAGACTTCATTGCTTCAGAAACTTTCAATGCTATATGCTGAGCAAATGTTAGCTTTGCATCAAAAACAACTCCCAAATCCTTAGCTGTGCTACACCTACTTAAATTATGGTCTTGAATTCTATATTGAAACTCTATTGACGCTACCCTCCTAGTATATGTTAGAACTTTGCATTTTTGAGCATTTAGATGTAGTTTGTTGTCACAACACCAAGAATGCACGAAATTCAACTGGCTTTGTAGATAGGAACAATCCTCAGTTTTTTCTATTGGCATAAACATTTTTAAATCATCAGCATAAATTAGCCTGTTACATTTTAAAATCCTCGCAAAGGTCATTTATGAACATAATGAAGAGCAAGGGTCCCAAATTTGAACCTTGTGGAACGCCGGAGGTAGCCACAAATCTTTCTGATTTGAATCCGTTGTAGGCTACAAACTGAGTTCGATTAAACAAGTAAGAACTTATAAGAGCCCTCGCACCATCAGTGAAACCAAAGAAAGACAACTTATTGATGAGAACATGATGGTCGATCCTATCAAAGGCCTTCGAGAAATCTGTATAAATAACATCAACCTGCCCACCATCATCTAATATTTCCGAAATGAACTGTGTCATAACAGTTAGATTTGTTACCGTAGATCTCTTACTAACAAATCCGTGCTGATAAGGAGAAATTTGATTTTTAATTTGGCTATAGATACGTGCATACAAGACTGACTCAAAGACCTTTGAGAAGTTACAAAGTAGAACGACACCCCTGTAATTTTCAACATTTCCCCTGTCTCCATTCTTAAAAATAGGACTTAATCTACCTTCTTTCCATCGTTTCGGATAAACACCCTGTTTAATTGATAAATTAAAAATATACTTTAAAGGTCTTACAAGGACAGTCGCACAGTCCTTAATGAGAAACGAGGGAATATTATCAGAGCCAGAGGTCATCTTATTTTTTAATTTTTTCGTGGCCATCAATATTTCATCCCCAGTGATGGGCGAGAATTCCACAATTGTCAACGACGTACTAAGCGAATGACAAGTCCCTGCTGGTTCCGACAGTGCGAAGACACTCTTGAAAAAAATCTGCAAACGCGTTAACAATGCCCGACGGAGACTTCAGAATGTCATTTCTATACATCATCATACTGGAAATCCTAGAAGATTTACTTTTGGAATGGACATAACTCCAGAAGCGTTGAGGATCCAGTGCCAGAGAAGCCTGTGCATCCTCTATGTATTTAACATATGACGCTTTAATTTGCTGCTTAGAAATTGATCTTAACCGTCTAAATTCTAGATAATCATTGTGATTACCATATCTCTTGAATTTTTTTGCATGCTTTGCTTTCCTTTTTATATTTTTAATAATATCAGCAGAAAACCATGGAGGATACTGATGAGCAAAATTTTTGTATGCCGGAACATGTTCATCAAACAAATGAAAAACATTATCATACAATTGCTCCAGTGCAAGATCAACATCACAACAACCCTGGTCGTATTAAGGATGAACCTTAATACGACCAAAAGCGCCCACGGGTGGATTGATAGATGAGAGAACAGCAAATAACTGCTTTTTTTTTCATCGATCACCTTCCTACCTGACTAAGGGTTACCTTTATTGAATGGATATCGGCGAGGATGTCGTAATATCCATCAACGTTGCTCAAGTACATTTGTATCTCACGATACCTTTCTAGCCACGGGCATTATTACATGTCTACAACAACTACTACTTATGTATATGGCCAAACCAAATATACTTAAATAAATTAATATATAAAGTGCACTAGTCTGCCGGGATTAGAACCCGGAATCATTAATACTGTATGCCGACAGGATACTATAGAGCTAATACTTAATACTCATATTTCTTTTTATTTATATATTTGCAGGCTACCAAATGATTTCGTTATGACCAGCAATGCCCAACAATATGGTATTCCAGAAAGTTATAATCCAGATGATCATCCACCAGTAAGATTAAGACATCATAACAATAACAGGTAAAAAAGAACGAGCAGCAAATGAATCAGTAATATGTTAGTAGCTTGAAAAATATATATTTTAGTTAGGTTAGCGCAGATTCTCTTTACCTTAGGAGCGTAGGCAAAAAGGGGTTTTATCAGACTGAGAAAGAAGTACTCCCTTCGTCTATGAATAATGTTATTTTTTAATTGTTTTGCGAATGGTTTTCAATTTTAAAGTTTAATTGGAAGAATTTTTTTGACAAATTTCTCCACTGTCGTCGATTGATTTGGTTTAAAGGGATAAAAAAGGGCTTTTAAAGTTCTAGTAGAAAACAAGATCTCCCTTCACTCAGTCTTTGAGTTTTTATAGGATGTACAGAAAGTTCCATTGAAAGAAAAGAGCCCTTCTTTTAGAATTGATTGTTTGAAAGGTGTAGAGATGGATTCAAACTTTAAATTTTTTAGAAAGTCCCACTCAGTAGCCGCATTTGTAGAAGAGTATTCGAGATTTCTCTTCCGGTTACCGACTTTCATTTTAATGTAAAAATTACCCTCTCAATCTGTCTACCCCCACTTCCTATAGTGGTCCTGTCTTTATTGTTTTTTTTTTTATTCTAAAATGGACGCATTTTAGATACATTTGTTAATGTCGCCAAAAATACGAGGCTGGTTTGAAAAGTCCGTGCAAAGTCCGAGAGATGGCACCACCGGCGCGTATCGAGGTCATGTGTGAGTAGCATCTCTTGAATGAACGCACACCAAGTTTCAGCCATATTGGTCTATTTCTTTGTGTTTGGCATTCGTGTGAATCAAGGAAGTCGAGTGATTTTCAAGAAATGGACGAAAAAGAATTTCGTGTGGTTTGATAAACATTATGGTGACTCTGCACCTTCGATTATAACAGTTTATAAGTGGTTTCAAAATTTTCGGACTGGCCATATGGGCATAAGTGACGCTGAACATTCTGGACGGCTTGTGGAGGTTACGACTCCAGAAATCATTGATCAAATCCATGATATGGTGATGGATGACAGAAGAGTTAAGGTGCGTGAGATTGCTAGTGCTGTGGGCATCTCGACTGAATGGGTACATAATATTTTGCATAAACATTTGGACATGAGAAAGCTATTCGCAAGATGGGTGCCGCGCGATTGCTCACGCTTGACCAAAAACGGAATCGTGTGAAGTGTTGCAAGGATGGTTTGCAGCTGTTCCAGAAGAATCCGGAGGACTTTAAGCATCGTTTCGTCACTGTGGATGAAACATGGATACAATTCTATACTCCTGAGACCAAACAACAAACTAAACAATGGGTTACCAAGGGGGAATCTGCACCAAAAAAGGCGAAGACCGTTCCTTCGGCCGGAAAGGTTATGGCGACTGTCTTTTGGGATTCGCAAGGGATAATCCTCATCGACTATCTGGAAAAGGGTAAAACTATTACAGGTGAATATTATTCATCGTTATTGGACCGTTTGAAAACCGAGCTGCAAGAAAAACGCCCGCGATTGGCCCACAAGAAAGTCCTTTTCCATCACGACAACGCACCAGCACACACCTCAGCAGTTGGGGTCGCAAAATTAATGGAAATAAGATTCCAACTCGTTTCACATCCCCCCTATTCTCCAGACTTGGCTCCCTCGGACCACTATTTGTTCCCCAGTTTGAAGAAATGGCTGGCGGGACAAAGATTTTATTCAAACGAGGAGGTGATTGCAGACACTAATGGATATTTTGCAGGCTTGGACAAATCCTATTATTCGGAAGGGATCAACAAACTAGAACATCGTTGGACGAAGTGTATAAGCCTAAAAGGAGACTAAGTCGAAAAATAAAAAAGGTTTACCCCAAACACATAAGTAGTTTTTATTTTTGCACGGACTTTTCAAACCAGCCTCGTATATCAACCAACACCTCCTTTTCTCGTTCCGCTCTCTTTTTTTATGGGTCTAGCATACGTGCTGCAGGAAAGTCCCAAAAGCGCTCCAGGAGCGGCATGTGTGCGGAAAAAGCGATTCACGTTTTTCTTGAATCGCTGTAAATTGTACTCGCTGGAAAACACAGCGCTGGGTAAATTATTCCAAAGGGATGATATTCTCCATATAAAAGTCTATTTGAAAAGCGTTGTACGCGGACTAACAAGCTAAACCTTATATGGATGTGAAGCACCAGCGCGACGTGTATTTTTAACATGCACCGCTTTGGGAGGAATTAAGCCGGCTACATGCTTCGAACACTTTCCATGAAAATACTTGTAGAACAGACTCAAGTCTCCAACCGTTCTTCGATGTTCCAGCGAATCAAGGCCGCTGGTCAGTTCCGGGTCTCCGATCAGACGAACAGCTCTTCTCTGAACAGAATCCAACAAATGCAGTGTATGTTTGGGAGCGGAGCCCCAAACATGGAAGCAATATTCTATAGTTAGTCGAATTTGAGCTTTGTAAAGAATTAACAGTTGTTGTGGAGTGTAAAGCTTTCTGGTTCGAAATAATATTCCTAACTTTTGAGAAGTTTTCCTTGCTATGCCTGCAACATGTTCATGCCAGGACATATTTGCTCCCAAACTAACGCCCAACAAATTGAGCGTCGATGCTAGGTGAATGGAGTGCCCCGACATAACTATGTCGGGTTCAGCAACGTTAACTTTTTTAGAAGAAACTACCACCTGGGTTTTTGTAGCGTTAAATTCCACTTGGTTACTGTCACCCCAATATAGAATTTCTTCCAGGTCTTTGTTAAGTTGTACGACCTCCTGCTGTTTGTGGATATTCGCTTGAGCAGTCGATGTCTGAGCGTTCAAAGTGAATGAAGAGATAAGCGTACTGTCGTCTGCAAAGCTGTAAATTGGATTCCCGGTCTTTTCCAGCAGATCGTTAATGTAAATGAGAAAGAAAGTAGGAGACAGTATGGAGTCTTAGGGCACACCGGCGTTGATTGTGAAGGTGTTAGAAAGAAATCCGTCGACCACCACTCGTAAAGAACGCTCTCTGAGGAAACATGAGAGCCACAAACAGAACTTTTCAGACGTACCACAAAAGCGTAGCTTAGCCAACAGTCCATCGTGCCAAATACGGTTGAATGCCTTGGATATGTCAAGAGCAACCGCTTGAAATTCTCCAAAGTGTTCAATTGCGTTGTTCCAAACATGTGTTACATAAGTCAGCAGATCTCCTGTTGATCTATGTTTACGAAAGCCATATTGGTGATCGTTGCTGGTATAAATCAACATGAAAATAATGATCTTTTTTACAACTCCAGTAAATAGTCTATTGCTTATGGCTCGTCAATAAGATTGTCCATTGCCTGAATATTATATCTACTAACATTACTACACTTGAAAATTTCATTTGATATATATTTTGGATTCACTTTGTAATGTTATTTTTAATTTTTAGCGACCAAAGTGAAACACAAAGGAAACGTAGATCCAAGAATAGACTATCAAACAGAAGAAGCACAGGCTATGTACCACCAGAAATGGTAGAAGAGGCTTTAAAGATGGGCGACCAGAATTCTGTTCAAAACTAAAAGACAAGAGGATATACAGATATATAAGTGACAATAATTATTTATATGAACATGTTTTTGTTTTTAATGTTGTTTAATCTGCATGTCTTGTGAAGTTATAACCAACGAAAATTATTTTTCTTTTGTTAGTTTTTAATAATCGTGGCGAGCGAGTCAATTACACTAAAGAAGAAAAATCACCAGAGGGTTTAAAATTAGGTAACCAGAGTTCTGTTAACAAGTAAAACACACATCAACAAGATGATATATATATTTATAAACAACGAAAATTATTTGTTGTCATTGTTTTAATAAACTAGCAGAGTTAGTCAATGGCAAAATAGAAAAATACTGTGTATCACTAGAAATAGTAGAACAGTCTTTAAAAATAGATATTTCAAGCTCTATTAACAACTTAAAGATCTTAAAATATGTAGATATAAGAGACTATAGAAACATATCTTGTTGTATAACTATCACTTATTTTAAAGTTATTATCAACGAAAATTGTTAATTTTTTGTTGTTCTAATAATCTAAATGAGTTGGTTTAGTTATATTAGAAAAGAAGCATAACTTATGTATCACCAGAAGTAATAGAAGTGTAAGTAGGTGATAAGAGTTCTCTTAACAACAGAAAGGCAAGATGTGGAAATAATAGCGTAAAAAAACGTATAATTGTTTTTATTATTGTTATAGAACCTCCATCCGTTGTAAAGTTATGAACAATCGAAATTATATTTTACTGTCCTTGTTTTAATAACAGAAGCGAGTGTGTTAATTATATTAAAGAAAAAAGACGAGCTAAGTATCATCAGAAATGGTAGATGCTTTCAAAATGAGTAAGCAGAGGAGTAAAAACTAGAGGAAAAGATGATATATATAGAAGTAAGGAACAATAGTGGTTTGAAGAAACATGTCATCGTTTTTATTAGTGTCTTATACTTTTTAGCCATTTTTAAAGTTATAAATAACAAATAATCAAATATTGTTTTAATAACTTAGGTGAGTTGGTCAATTAAAGTATAAAAAAGTACTGGCTATATGTATATTTCTTTTAAGAATTAAAAGACAAGACGATAAATAGTTATAAAAGACAATAATAGTTCTCAAAATCATGTTTTTTTTATTATGGTTGGGTAACTCTCATTCATATTAGAGTTATAATCAACGAAAATAATTTCTTGCATCATGTTTAATAATTTGGAATTCTTCAGTTACATTTATGAGGGTTTTAATGACGGAAATTACAGATAGCATCTCATGACAGTTAATGAGAAGACATGTATGTTATCGAATCCTACATGGATGTAATTGCTGAACTAGGATCTTAACAGCTAATTGACCTGTATTTTGACAATACCATGTCCTTTCTATAACTATTCAATAATATATTTCAGAAAAACGTTAACCACGATTATGCAAATTCACTCACATTTGGACAGTCTTGACAACCTAATAAACTGATAATAATTAAAAACTGAATTTGAAATAAAAAACCCTCATCAAATTCGCCATATAAAGATGTATTCAAATGAATTTATCATCTTTTATATTCCAATCTTTCTGGGGTTAATTACATTGGATATTCAGCCAAATAATGTTTGAAAAAGAAATAGATTTTAGATAAATTTAATTAAATACATACCATATAGAAGCTATAAAATATTGATATGGTTATGTCGGGTATAAAGTAGAAACCGTTGATTTTATGTATTTATTAGTGTTCCCTTCGGAACACTTATGCGATCACTTCTGTGTCCGCCTGCCTATTTGTCTGTCACACCCGACTTTCTCCGAAACTATTTGACGTCGAAAGCTGAAATGTGTCATAAATATAGGAATTGATGACCCAGTCACAGCCGTGTAGTTTTGAAAGTTAAATTTTGACTTAGAAGGTTAGTTTTGGAGGGTGAAATCGGAAGTGAAAACAAAATTGCAAGGTTATCAAGTGGGGTGTCAATTGAAAGCTTGTGAAAACGTAAGTTCAAAAATATATATAATGTAATACTTGCGTAAACTTTTCTTTATATTATTTTTTAAAAATTGCCAAAAATCACTGTCTGCTCACGCTATTTCTGAGAGTTCTAATCAAAAAACTTCGAAAAAGTCGTGAAATATTCTCCGTAAGGTGTAAATAGAACGAGAATTATCACGAGTGCGTTAACTTAGATAATTTATCTAGTACACAAACACACAGGGGTTTGTTTTGTGAATTCACTGATCCTCTTATACGAGGCTGGTTTGAAAAGTCCGTGCAAAAATAAAAACTACTTATGTGTTTGGGGTAAACCTTTTTTATTTTTCGACATAGTCTCCTTTTAGGCTTATACACTTCGTCCAACGATGTTCTAGTTTGTTGATCGCTTCCGAATAATAGGATTTGTCCAAGTCTGCAAAATATCCATTAGTGTCTGCAATCACCTCCTCGTTTGCATAAAATCTTTGTCCCGCCAGCCATTTTTTCAAATTGGGGAACAAATAGTAGTCCGAGGGAGCCAAGTCTGGAGAATAGGGGGGATGTGAAACGAGTTGGAATCCTATTTCTATTAATTTTGCGACCACAACTGCTGAGGTGTGTGCTGGTGCGTTGTCGTGATGGAAAAGGACTTTCTTATGGGCCAATCGCGGGCGTTTTTCTTGCAGCTCGGTTTTCAAACGGTCCAATAACGATGAATAATATTCACCTGGGAATAGTTTTACCCTTTTCCAGATAGTCGATGAGGATTATCCCTTGCGACTCCCAAAAGACAGTCGCCATAACCTTCCCGATCGAAGGAACGGTCTTCGCCTTTTTTGGTGCATATTCCCCTTTGGTAACCCATTGATAGATTGTTGTTTGGTCTCAGGAGTATAGTAATGTAGCCATGTTTCATCCACAGTGACGAAACGACGCTTAAAGTCCTCCGGATTCTTCTGGAACAGCTGCAAACCATCCTTGCAACACTTCACACAATTCCGTTTTTTGTCAAGCGTGAGCAATCGCGGCACCCATCTTGCGGATAGCTTTCTCATGTCCAAATGTTTATGCAAAATATTATGTACCCGTTCAGTCGAGATGCCCACAGCACTAGCAATCTCACGCACCTTAACTCTTCTGTCATCCATCACCATATCATGGATTTGATCAATGATTTCTGGAGTCGTAACCTCCACAGGCCGTCCAGAACGTTCAGCGTCACTTGTGCCCATATGGCCAGTCCGAAAATTTTTGAAACCACTTATAAACTGTTCTAATCGAAGGTGCAGAGTCACCATAATGTTTATCAAGCTTCTCTTTAGTCTCCTGAGGCGGTTTGCCTTCCATAAAGTAATGTTTAATCACCACACGAAATTCTTTTTCGTCCATTTCTTGAAAATCACTTGACTTCCTTGGTTCAAACGAATGCCAAACACAAAGAAATAGACCAATATGGCTGAAACTTGGTGTGCGTTCATTCAAGAGATGCTGCTAACTAAACATGACCTCGATACGCGCTGGTGGTGCCATCTCTCGGACTTTGCACGGACTTTTCAAACCAGCCTCGTATATCCGTAACAAAAATATTTATTTTAACAGCAATCACGGTACGGAATACTAAGTGTGTAAGACCGACTAGCACTTTTTTATAGTTATAATTGAATGGTTGTAGGAAAAACATAGTATTTAATTTAAAGTAATTGCTATAATAATGTACTCTAATTTACTCAACTCATCAACATAACTGCTCATTATCCAATTGACTTAATTTGTGCCATAGTTATAATAGAATGTAATTATTTTTTGTTATACTTGTTTTTATAACACATACATTAACAGGTAAAATCCTTACATAATTCTACTGAATCAATAACAGATCAATTTTACATTAAATGCTGTTCCTCTTATAAATTTCAATTAGTTGCCATCTAAGTATCAAACCTTCTTTAGAACTAGTTTATATTAACTTAGGTTCCAACAAAGATGGACACTTATTTGGATGACGCTTCTTCTTAAAATGCCTATTCGATTCGAATGTTCTTTTTTTTTCGTTTATTGGTAAACTCCACATATATTTTAATATATCAACATGTTTCGCTATCACTGTACCTTTAAGAAGATTAAATGAAAAAGATTGGAAAATTTGTTATATATATAATATCCATACAGGTAAAATACGATAATGTTGGAAATCCCTAATTATACTATTATAAAGACTTTATATTATAGGTAACAAACTAATTAAGTACGGTATTATAGAAATATATTTAAAAGAGGTGAATTATTTAATTCTAATTGGTCGTTTAACAAATAATTAGTATTTTTAAGTTTATGATTTCCAGAGATTCAAGCAAATTTAATTTATACCCTTTATTTTCAACATGTAAAATTTCAAAGTTTTTATTAAACTGATGTTCTAATTCTATTAAATGGTTAGCCTAATTTGAGTCTGATTGGCTAGTTATAAAAGACGTAAAATGTTCTTTCATTCTTTTTTTTGAAATATCTTACTGTTTGTCCAATATAAGTACAGTCGCAATTTTCACAATTAAGTTTATAAACACCTGATTTTTGCTCTTTGTCTGTTTTTGATTTATTATTCTTTATATATTTGCTTAGGGTATTATTTGTTTTAAATGCTACTATAAGACCAGCAGTCTCTTTTACTTCAGCACCATCTTATAAGTTGTCAAAGAAATTAATAAAAATAATTAATGAGAATACTAATTTTGTCGTAAGTTTCAAATAAAAAACTCGTATGATTTAGTTAATAGAATTCAAAATATACAACTTCCTATCAAAACGAAACTCATCTCTTTTGACGTAACCAATTTATTCCCGAATATACCACCTCAAGATACTTTAAACTCAAACCACATTAATTATATTAAAAAAACAAGAAATACTCCTTGTTTAACATAAAACTATTTTGAATTTAATAACACTATATACACTAATAATAAATGCCTCATAATGGGTAATCCCCTTAGTCCCTTACTAGCAGAAATTTTCATGAATTCTATAGAATCAGTGAACATCCGTTTTTTAAAAAATTCATTTATTGGTATAGATATGTCGATGATATTTTAGCCTGCTTCACAGAAACAGATAGACAACTCAAAATATTTTGTGATTATATAAATAATTTACATGCTAACATAAAATTCACTACAGAAGAAGAAACTAATAATAGCATAAACTTCTTAGACTTAACTATAACAAAAAATAATAATAAACATACGTTCTCTATTTACCACAAACCATCGCATACTGACACAACAATACATAAAAATCATGTCACCCAATCCAACAGAAACTAGCTGCCTTTCATAGCATGATCCATAGACTACTATCTATTCCATTAAATGAAAAAGATTTTTTTTAAAGAACTAAACATAATAAAACAAATTGCAATAAACAACGGATATAATGTAGATATACTAAACAAAATTTTAAAAAAGAAAAAATATAAAAAAGCCTTAGAACTAATTTTTCTTAGGCAAAAAATGAATCAAGAACGCTATAGTGTTATTACATACATAGGTGAAACTAGCAATAAAATTAGAAATGTCTTAACAAAAAAACTAAATATTAATGTAGCATTTAAAACAAATAATACCCTAAGCAAATATATAAAAAATAACAAATCAAAAACAGACAAGGGGCAAAAATCAGGTGTTTATAAACTTAATTGTAAAAATTGCGATTGTACTTATATTGGTCAAACAGGAAGAAATTTTAAAAACAGAATAAAAGAACATTTTACATCTTTTATAACTAGCAAATCAGACTCAAATTACGTTAACCATTTAATAGAATCAGAACATCAGTTTAATAAAAACTTTGAAATTTTACATGTTGATAATAAAGGGTATAAATTAAATTTGCTTGAATCTCTGGAAATCAATAAACTTAAAAATACTAATTATTTGTTAATCGACCAATTAGAATTAAATAATTCACCTCTTTTAAGTATATTTCAATAATACCGTACTTAATTAATTTGTTACCTATAATATAAAGTCTTTAATAATTAGGGATTTCCAACATTATTGTATTTTACCTGTAGAGATCATATATATATATATATATATATATATATATATATATATATATATATATATATATATATATATATATATATATATAACAAATTTTCAATCTTGTTCATTTAATCTTCATAAAGCTACAGTGATAGCGAAACATGTTGATATATTAAAATAAATCTGGAGTTTACCAGTAAACGGAAAAAAAAAAATTATTGTTTTACTGTTCACTTAACTTAAGCTGAATGGATCTCCACCAAGTATCGGCCAAAACAATCCAGTTATTATTACTTTATCCAATGTAGCTCTGAAAAGACCGGTAGTATTTGTTGAGAACCAATTTCGCAGATTGTTTAGCTAGGAGATACGTCTGCGTCCTGGTCTCTTTTCTCCAAAAACCTTTCCTTGGAGTATTTGCTGTAGTAATCCATATCTGTGGGAATTTCTCACTATGTGTCCTAAATACTTTAATTTTCTTAGTTTATCAGTTTTCATAATTTTCCGTTTCTTGTTCATGCGACGCGTCGCGACATAAAGCATCAGACAGCGTAAAAGATAAACTATAACAAATAGATGCTTATACTGCACTCTGTCGGTGACTTACAAAGTCTTTTCAAGAAGAGCGGCACAGCACGGCTGGCACTTATTGCAGAAACGCACCTTCTCAAGCTTACCGCTCGAAGGCATAGATGCCATTGGTATAACAACTAAAGACGAATCGAAAGATTTTTTAGAAGTCACCAAAAGCTGAACCTAGCCCAACTGAGGAGCCGTAATACGGCGAAACACGTCTTGAGATGGTTCAGCAAATACAAGAATACTTTTGGTGACTTCTAAAAATGCGAATCTTTCGATTCCTCTTTAGTTGTTATACCAATGCCAGCGTCCAAGATTCCACACCGTAAAGAAGAACACTGAAGACATATCATCTTAAGAATCTTATTTTTGTGCTTAATTTTATTGCTGAGCTTTTGAAAAGTGATATCATTTTGAGGAACATTGCTCTAGCTATTTCGATACGGTAACGAGTGATCCTACATTATCATGGTACCTAGATATGAATAATATGGGATTCTTTATTTTTGTTGATTGTTAACCATTAACAAGGTAACAGGAACTGGAGACTTGCTGATTACCATGTACCTTGTTTTGCTGATAGTAAGTTCGTGGCCATATCGATTTCTGACTTCGTTTATTTTTGTCATAAGATATTGTAGACCCTTTAAGGAGGACACTTAATTATTTATTTAGTAGAATTTAAAAAAAAAAAGATATTACTAATACTAACAACAATTAATTGTGGAGTGGATCGAGTAAAGTTACAAAATGTCTTTTTTGATAATTTTCAAAACATTAAGGTAAATTGTATCTATTTTATTGATTTCAGTGGGGTAATATTATTAGGTCATATTCAAGCATATGATATTCTAGTAGAAAAATTCTATAATAGAACATTTTAAGTAGATATGCCAATAGTTACGTGCCAAGTGGCAGGTTTGTCAACTTCTTGACCCAAATACTTGGCACTCAAAATTCCATTATTCATAAATATAACATTGTTGTTAGTCTATAGAATAGTTTGATATGATTTTTAATACCAATAAATATAGAATGGGACTCTCCCTGTTTTTTAGTTATGTCTACTGAGTAGATTTTGTAAATAATATAAATAATAAAAGTAAATCGTGATCTGGTTTTTATTATTAAGGGCCTAGATTTAGGAATGCATGGTTGAATACGCTGGCCATAAATAAAATAAGAATAATAACTCCTGGGTAAATACAGTGATGAGAACTTATCGGATCAGCCCGGTAATAACACAATTTGTAGAACAATCGATGCAAAATTGGAAAACGGAAATGATGCTGTTTCATGCAAGTGCAATTATTCAAACAAATACCATCAATATCAAGAGAGGCATATTTCAAGGTGATTCCTTGTCCCCCCTACTATTCTATTTGGCATTAATTCCCTTAACCAACATGTTGAATAGACAGAACGTAGGAGTTAAGATCGATGAAAACACTGATATAAATCATTTGTTCTATATGGACGACCTTAAGTTGTTTGCCAAGGACGAGAATCAGTTACAGCTGGCACTTGGTGTTGTGAAAAAGTTTAGTGACGATATAAAGATGGAATTTGGACTGGATAAATGTGCTACGGCAATTTACAAACGTGGCAAACTTAGCAAAAGCCAGAATATCAAGCTGACGAAAAGACTATAATAAGGAATCTAGATGTGACCGAAGCGTACAAATATCTTGACTTTGAAGAAAAAGACGGTATAGATAATGATCAAATGAAAAAGACAATGACAACGGAATACTACCGTCGTGTACGCCAGGTACTAAACACCGAACTAAACGCAAAACACAAGATAACAGCAATAAATACTCTGGCTGTGCCAATCATGATATATAGTTTTGGCATCGTTGATTGGTTAAGAGAGGAAATCAAGAATATCGATCGAAAAACTTGGAAACTCTTAACAATGGGCGGAATTCATCACCCAAGAGCAGATGTGTGCAGACTTTATATCAAAAGGCGAAACGGTGGAAGAGGACTTATCGAACTAGAGTCGGCATAAAACTAAGCCATTACTGGCCTAAGCGACTATATAGCAACAGGAAAGGATAGGTTTTGCAGAGCAGTAAGCAGCTACGACTTGTCCAAAGCCAAATACTAGCTACAGAGATGATTAAATAGAAATACTTTCAAAATGTACCTGGTACAAGAAGAGATCAAGTACGACTCAAAAATAATATCGAGAATGAACGAATAGAACTGCTGAAAGGAAAACCACTACATGGACAATTCTACCGAAATCTTGATAAACCCTTCGTCGATAAAGGAAAAAGTATGGGATGGTTGCGTAGTTCAGGCCTTAAAGGGGAAACAGAAAGTCTTTTAATAGCAGCACAGGACCAGGCCCTTAGAACTAGATACTTCCAAAAGAACATATTAAACCAAAACGTCAACAGCAAATGCACAATGTGTAATGCAGCTGAAGAACATATAAATCACATAATTGCGGAATGCCCGACACTCGCACCTAGTGAATATACTCATAGGCATAACAAAGTAGCTTCTTATGTAACTGGACCATATGCCGAGACATTGGGATGCGAGGGTCCAACAAATACTATGAGCATTTGCCGGAAAGTTATTAATTACAATGACGTTATCATCATGTGGATTATCCAATCATAACCGGCCGAACAATATTGGCTAATAAACCGGACATAGTCCTGCATGACAAAAAGCAAAACAAGTGCCTCCTAATAGATGTATCGATTCCAGATGATGTAAATGTGGCACTCAAAGAAACAGAAAAAATTAGTAAGTATAAAGATCTAGAGATAGAAGTGAGCAGAATGTGGAATACGACAACTAAAATAGTATTGGGAGCATTGGGAACAATAAAAAGGGGACTAGACCAGTACCTTCAATCAGTACCAGGTCAACCAAACCTATATGAAGCGCAGAAGATCGCACTCTTAGGCACCTCACATATACTAAGAAAAGTGCTGGGCTAAGCTTCTTTGATTTTATTGTCTAACAGATAAATACATCCATTAACAAGACAATATGACTAAAGCTAAGTTAAATCTAAACGAGTCTGTTAGAATAAACATATTACAATATTAAGTTTCAGCTCTAACAATATACGTTATAATATTAGTTAATAATATTCCCAAGACAACGATCCCGTGCAACCTTCAAAAACTGAGAATATGTTAGATTGATAATATCAATGTCGTTGCAATTCACATTAAAAATCTTCATAGCTTGAAAAAGGGGGTCTTTTAAATAAAAATTGGAAGCATGGAACGGTAAGTTGAACACGGGATAATGTCTTAACGCATGAGATGATACGTTAAAGTTTAGTTTTGACAATAAGTAGGGACAGTCGATAGCGAAATTGCAAATTTTAAACAAAAACAAACCAGCATAAAATTGCGACGATCGGCCAATGACGATATCTGAAATCTGCGAAGCAGAGTTTCCTGTGGCGAGCCTCATGGTGGGAAACACCCTCCATTTTATATACGAGAAATTTTAAAAATGTTCGTTGTACCCCTTCTATTTGGGAAGTGTACTTTGAGTGTATAACATGCCACACTATTGTTGCGTATTCTAATTTTGATCGAACATGTGCAAAGTACAGAGATTTAATTGTATCAATCAAATAATATATACTTTTTAGAGTTGGCAATAAGAAACTTATGACGAAATTATATAATCGAAGCTTTTAAAAAATCCCTGCGCCTTGAGAAGCAGTACTATAACTCTCGTACATTACTACATATCTTCATCTTTATGGATTGTCAACTCTTTTTGTAATAATCTGAATATTTTACTGATTAACTGACTTAAGATTGGAACCAACTATAGACCAATCAGTCTACTACGTGTATTCGTAATGTACAAGTTATTTATGAAAATGATAACTGCGAGACTCACAAAGAAATTGGACTCTTACCAACCCAGAGAACAAGCCGAATTTAGAAAAACGGGACCATCTTCAAGTATTAAGAACGTTAATATATATATATATATATATATATATATATATATATATATATATATATATATATATATATATATATATAGGATTTTCTACAGCTGACGCTGTCTTCCTTCTCTCAGCCTTTGATTCTATCCGTTTCTATCTTCTCACGGGGGTCTAATAGATGTCTCCATCTATTAGACCCCTGTCCTCCATAGCCTCGTCCACATCGTCTCTCCACGATCGTCTGGGTCTTCCTCTTTTTCTTCTCCCTATAGGGCTCCACTCCGTTATTTTTCTTTATCCACCTATTATCTTCGCTCCGTCTTATGTGTCCATACCATTTTAATCGTTTTTCTTCAATGGTGTTTACTGCATTCTCTTTGATGTTCATTCTGCTTCTTATTTCTTCATTTGTTATTCTCTCCATACGTGTCACTCTACAACATCTTCTCCAATACTCCATCTCTACCGCGTTAATTTTAGATTTATTTCTTTTGTTGATCGTCCATGTTTCTGACCCGTATGTCATTATGCTTTGTATTACACAGAGGAACAGCTGTTTTGGTGTCGAGGTTTTTTGAGCTGATTCTATATCAATTTGATGTCCTGAAATCAAATAACGTATTCATTTGTACCTAGGAGCTCAAATTTTTAAGATATACAATTTTAGAGAAATATAAGTTACATTATTGTAACTCAAATCCGTAAGTGTAGTAAACAAAAGTAGATACGAAATTTTTATTTTAGTTATACAAAATACAATATTATGTCGTACTTACAAACAAAAAAAAAACATTGTGTGTCACTCAACACTTGGAAAGCTTCTTTTCCGCGACATTCTTGAATGTTTTTTTAAACAGTCCCTTTTAAACTCCAGCAGTAATCTGCCATCATGTGCATGTCCCATCTTCCTTGGTAGCGGTCCTCCATAACTTTAATATCTTGGTGAAATCTTTCACCTTGTTCCTCACTCATGTCTCCTAAATTTTCTGGAAAACGGTCTAAGTGGCTGTGTAAATAGTGTATTTTAATACTCATATTGCACCCTAAGGATTTGAAACTATTAAGCATCTTGTTAACCATTTCAACATAGTTTTGAGCTTTATGTTTGCCTAGACAATTTTCTACAACTGCAACAAATGATGTCCAAGCTTCTCGTTCAACTTGATTCATTGATTTTTTGAAGGCAGGATCCTTAATTAATTGTCTTATTTGTGGGCCGTCAAATATCCCTGCTTTGAGCTTTTCTGTGCTCAACTGATGCATTTTTACCCCTATATATGCAAAACAAGACCCATTCTTATCAAGAGCCTTTACAAATTGCTTCATTAAGCCCAACTTTATATGTAACGGAGGAAGTATGATTTTTTCTCTTTCAACCAAAGCGTCGTTAATGACATTCTTTTCCCCAACGTCCATGTTTTCTCTCTGAGGCCAATCTTTTCTAACCCAGTGGTGTGTTTTGTCCCTACTATCCCAGAGGCACAAGAAACACGGATATTTCGTGTAACCACTTTGCTGCCCAAGAAGAAAGTTTACCATTTTTAAGTCTACACAAATCATCCATTGATGTTCGTAATGCTTTATCTTCTGCAAGACCAAAGCTATGGTATTATATTCTTCTTTCAGTTTCGTTGAGTGAGCTAGTGGTATTGAACCATATTTATTCCCATTATCTAGAAGGACACATTTTAAACTTCGCTTTGAACTGTCAATAAATAGGCGCCAATCATCTGGAATATATTCAGAAAGTCCCATTTCTTTCATGAGTCCCCTAATTTCGTGACAAAATACAAGATTGTCTTCTTGAGAAAAGAATGGTAGCAGATCTTTTTCTCTTGTACGGTAAAAGGTAATTTTGGTTCCTTGTTCCAGTAAATTTTTGTCGTTCAACCTAGAAGCCAGTACTTCAGAAGCTGTTTTCGATAAATTGAGATCCCTGGTGAGATCATTTAATTCATTTTGATTGAAGCGTTGAGGAACTGATGACGTCCCCTCATAGTCACTGTTAGTTTCATTAGCATCAGAACTTTTATTAGCATCAGAAGAGCGATCAGTGGGAAAATATTCGTCATCAGAGATATGTGGTAGCTGATGAAATGTTGGAATCGGTATTTCATCTGAGTGCGGGATAGGGCGTATTGCCGAGTCTAAATTGGGATAAGTCCACTTACTGCGGTTATTTCGATTGATTCCATTAGTATTTACTAAACAGAAATAACAATCATTGAAGTGGTTTTTTGGTTCTCTCCAAACCATTGGTACGCCGAATTTTAGACATTTTCTTTTCCCGGTAGTCCACTGCCGTAAATGCTCTGTACAAGTTTTACATACGAGATGCGGGGCCCACGTTTTGTCCTGATCACCAAGCTTAACTCCAAAGTATCCAAGATACGCTCGCTTTACAAAGTCAGTAATAGTTTGTCTGTTTTGTTGAAACATGTATTCTCCGCATATATAGCAAAACACATCAGGTTGATTTACACAACTTCTTCTTGAACTGGAACCTGAACTCATTTTAATTCTGTTCAATAACACAAAAACACTCTTTTCTTAACATAAAATAACACGCCGAATTCGATCTACTCTCATTAGTAAGAACGCACAAACTGACGAGACTTACCCGAGTTAGGTGATTAAAAGGGTCAGTTCAGGTACCTGATAGGCAATGGTTCCACTATTTATAGATTTACCTGGAATTTACTCAATTACAGACTGACAATAAAACCATTGTACCTACATTAATGAATATATAATAATTTTAGAACTCTCATAAATGAATATACTGAATAAAAAAACCACATTGGTAGATAAGTTGATGTATCTAAAAAAGTAGAGCTGATAGAGAAAAACGGATTGCATGTATAGATTTAGCGTCCCAAATATAGTTAAAATCAGCTCTAAAATCCCAGGCACCAAAACAAAAATATTTTTTTGTTGCCCTGTGTTATTGATTTGTATATGCGTGTTTTGTTTCTTTTTGTAATGTGTTTGTCCCACAGGATCGAATTTAATTGTCTTATGCATGTCCGCGTTTGTCCTAATCTAGCTTTAATCTCTTCTTCTGATGTTGCGTTTTTTGAAATGATGGTTCCTAAATATTTAAATCTATCGGTTCCTTTGATTATTGTTTCTCCACGTTTCCCTCCTTTGTTGTTAGATATTCCGTTTTATCAAAGTTTATTGCTAATCCTGCTTTAGTGTATTCTTCTTTCTGTTTTCTTACCATATAACTGAGGTCTTCCTCATCTTGCGCTATGATTACTTGGTCGTCTGCGAAGAACCTTAATAGAAAAGTCAAACGAGTATAATTTTAAGATTTGGGTGGCCTTTGTCGATTACTAGAAAGCGTTTGACTCCCTTGAAATCTGGGCAAAACTAAATAGTTTTGTCCTTTTTTATAATCTAATTTAATTCCTGCTGTTCTATAGTATGGTAAATCCGAAGATATAAGATCCTGCCTTTTTGCTTTTTCAATGGGGCAATAAACGACCTTATTAAGGTTTTGTGCATAGTTGCCAGGTATTACGATAAACGTATTTTTATTTTACCTGCTTTGTATGCCGGCCTCGCTTGCACCTGCAATCATATTGGATCTATTTTTACCTATATATTTACTACCTGGCAACCCGGTTTGGAACTCTTTAAGTATTTGATAATATAGGCCTAATGACCACAAGTCCCCATTATGATTCCAAATATACTCTTTATTATTTTTATTTTTGGTTTTACTTACAACTTACAACGTAACGGTTCTATTTTAATTATGTGGCGTCCATGGGAAAATTGCAATAGTAGCAATCGCATTTATCACTTGACGCTAAAGAAATAGTGGTTTGGTAAAAAGAACTTTGAATACACAAAGTGCTTTGCAAGAAATCACTGAATTAACAAAAACTCCTATTTCTACTATTAAGGGTATTGTAGGAAAACCATCACTCAGGAGCAGGAAAAAACGGAAAGATTTTCAAATGCATCATGTCGACGATTGTGAAAAAGACGTCATCAGGAGAAAAATATATTCTATGTATGAAGAGCAGTTGGTGCTGACACTAGACAAAATAAAATTAATACTGGTGCAGGACGGGACCAATATACATTGTGGCCGCTCAACCCTTCACAGAATTCTCTTAAAAATGGGATTCACCTTCCGAAAATCAACAAAAGGCAAATAGTGATGGAGTCACAAAGATTACGAATTTTGTGACATACTTATTTACAAGAAATTAAAAAGTATCGATCAGAGAATTGGCGAATAATTTACCTTGACGAAACATGGTTCGATACCCATGACACTGTGCAAAAAGGGTGGGTTGACAGCAGTACAAAATGTCAGACTAAACACACCTTTAAATAAAGATCCTTGCTGGACCTGAAAAGGGCTGGTTTTCAAATTGTCTACTATTATCTGCAAAAAACATAAAAGATACTAGTATGGACTATCACGAAGACACGACCTTAGAACTTTTTGAGAATTGGTTTCAAAATTCCCTTTTGCCAAATGTTCCCGAACAGAGTGTTATAGTTATGTACAATGCAAGTTACCATAGTCGCCTACTAAATAAGATTTCTAATGCAGCCATGATAGTATGGCTGAGAAAATGGGACACACTGTTTTGCGGCTTCCTCCGTATTATTGTATGTTTAATCCAATTGGCATCAAGTAAAATCAAAAATAAGGGCACAAAATGTATCTCCTACTTTAAACGTGTCAGTTGAATTAGTAAAAAAAGTTATAAATGATATACCTTTGTGAAAGCTGGAAGAATTCCATTCAGCGCGTTGTTAAAGTTGAAGATTCATATATTTATGTAAATAATATAAAACCACTGATAATTACCTCAGCTAATGAGAGTGATAGTGAAACGGAATTAGGCTTAAGTTAAAATATATTTTTATTTATACAATATGTCCACCCTTGTAAACCCCATTCATTCAAATTGTATATTTTTCCTTGTTATCCATTTGTTTTTACATACATCTATAAATAAACATCTCCTAAAACACAATTTTATTTATTTGCATTAAGGAATAAAATTCTTAAGTCCATCTCTGCAACCTATCATAAAGAAAAGGCCAAAATTTTTATATTGCCCACATAAAACGGCAAAAATCAGGATCTTATATTTTGGGACAGGTTATACCTGGCTTGTTTTGGCTCGCTAGCTCTTCTCTAACTGCGTTTACAGAACTATTTCCAAAAAATATCTTATCCAAAGTAACCGATCGAAAATTAAGGAACTTCAAAATCAATATGACCAACACGTGTCCGAAATAAAAAACTCAAGAAAATCGAATTAGCAATTGATTGCTCACTGCTCTTGGTTCCTCTATCGTGTTGTGACCTTCAAGTAAGTGGTGAGGCAGCGCCCCAGAATTTGTCAAAATACTACTACAATCTCGCCTTTTAAGACTCGATAAAGTAAAACATGCTCATTCGACGAATGGTACCTCCAAGCTCGTTAAGTCTTATCTCTTTCGCATATTTTGGTCAGATAAATAATTCTGATATTAATATTTTAACCTACGCTCTTTATTTTACTTATGTAAATATATCTTAGTTTTTACTCGTGTTTTCACAAGCTTTCGTTTGACACCACACTCGATTACCTAGTAAAAAATTTTTTTTTTTCACTTCCGGTTTCACCCCCCAAAACTAACCCCTTAAGTCAAAATTTAACTTTCAAAACTACATGGCTCTGATAAGGCCATCAATTCCTATATTACTACCAAATTTCAACTTTGTATGACAAATAGTTTCGGAGAAAATCGGGTGTGACAGACGGACAGACGGACAGACAGACGGACAGACACCGAAGTGATCTTATAAGTGTTCCGTACGGAACACTAAAAACCATATTATTTATATTTAATACTTAATAATATAAAAGTTAAATTTCATTCATTTATAGCTCTAATATGGAGTTTTTTTTTAGAAATATTTGATATGTGTACAATTAACGATAAGGCTACATTACTTGAAGTAGTAGTAGTAGTAGTAGTAAAGTGAGTGGGTGATATATTGACCTCTGATGTCACCTAGATCTAAAAGTTCTTCTATGACTACCCACTGAGTTGTGTCAGAATTTGTCAAAATACTACTACAATCTCGCCTTTTAAGACTCGATAAAGTAAAACATGCTCATTCGACGAATGGTACCTCCAAGCTCGTTAAGTCTTATCTCTTAATATTTTAACCTACGCTCTTTCTTTATTTTACTTATGTAAATATATCTTAGTTCTGGTAATATTATTTTCAGATCTATTAACTTTTTACAAAACTTTAACTATATGATTTTATAAGTTGTAGTCCATTGTTAATAATAATAAAACTTATTGATAGATTTGTTTATTAGTGCGCAAGAGAATATTATAAATATTAAATATAAACAATTCTACTTTGTGAACTTTACTTAACAGGTTGACTGCCGATCTATATTTTTGAGTTTGTGGTTGACGCCGGTAAGATTTTTCCAAATATTTTTATTTTATTGTGGTAAATATGAATTAAAATGAGTCTTAGATGTGTTTTTTTTATGTGCCATTCAAAATATTAGAAAAAAAAAATTTCACTCCGATCGGAGTAATCGGCATTGCAAGTGAAAATTTTTACTAGATGCCGAACACTCCGATCGGAGTGTCCAATTAAATAAGTAAAGAAATAATAAATCGAACTCATGAACTCAAAACATTTATTTCTAAATCATTTTTGTACATTTTTATGGTAATCCTCAAAGCAATTAAGGCAAAAACCTGGTTGTCCAGGGCACATTTTGCATTCATACACTGTTTGCTTTCTTATTTTATTTTTCCTGCATTCTTTGCATTCCTTTCTGCTTACCCGTTTTGTTTCTTTAGTTCCTTTTTTTTCACTAACAATTTTTTTCTACTTTGCTAATGCTGTGGACATTTATTTGACCTGGAGGAATTTGCGGCAAATTAGTAATTGGTCGTCTGGCTAGTAAATTTCTTATGACATCCAATCGGAAGTCATATAATCGTAACTGGTCAGACCGCGAATATTTATTGTACAAAAAATAGGCGTTTATCATGCTCATTTGCAGCACATGCATGAATAACTTTTTGTACCACCGAATGGTTTTACGGCTGCAAGGATAATATGCCATCATTTGATCCTGTCTATCTAAACCGGACATAAAAGCATTATATCCAATGATTGCGGAAGGTTTTTCAGATTCTTGATTTCTTTTGTTTTTAAAAATGCCCATTTCGCTTCCAAATTCTGTTGAAATGTATTGAACATTGCGTTTATCGCGCCATTTTCCGACATGCACTCCATTGCAAAACATAGATTTATTCTCACCACGTTTTAAGTTTGCACTCATTACCTCTTTCGGATTATCTTTCCTCTCAGCTCTCAGCGTACCAGTGCAGTATGTATTTTGTTGAAGTAATTTCCTAGCTAAATTAACACTATTGTAAAAATTGTCTAGATAAACAGCATGTCCCACACCCAATTTTTCCTCCAATAAATGTAAAACAATCTTTTCAGTATGTCCGCTTCCACCATAAACATCTGTCGCACCTTCGTAGATACGAAATTTCAAAATAAGTCCATTAGGCTCTGTCAGCATGTATAACTTCATACCATACTTATGACGCTTATTCTTGATATGCTGTTTAAACTGGAGACGACCCCGATAAAGTACCAGCTTCATCCAAAGACAACTCTCTTCCAGGATAGTAAATTTCTCCCATCTTGTTGTTAAAAAAATCTGCCACAAATCTAATCTTTCCTAGCCGATCTGCCGGATATGGATATCTGGAGATGTAAAATGCAAACACCTCAAGATAAGCAAAAATCTATTCCTTGACATATATTTTCTAAAAACAGGTAGATTAAATAGCGGACCAGTTTTCCAATAATCGTTAAGACGGCTCAAGGATATTGTGCCAGTGTGAAGTAACAGGGCCAAAAAAATTTTTAGTTCGTCAAGAGATCTTTAAAATTAGCGATACAGATTTTGTACTTGTTTCTGGGCGCAGCAAAACCTCGACTGCGTAAGAGTTCGTTCGTTCTACAATAGTTTGTAAAAAATCATCATCAATGATCATTTCGAAAAAATCGATAGGTGCACCCTGTCCTGGAATTTACACCAATAATTCCTGGGTTTTCTGGAACAAAATCTGTTTTAACGCACCGTTCCATTTTATCTCATCAAGGCTAGGAAGTGTTTGATGTGGCCGAATAGGGTCTATAAAATTCTCTTCTTCGGACTCGGAGCTTGAATTTACATCACTATCGTCTGTGTCTGGTACGTAATGTTCGTCACTACTACCTCCGCTTTCTTCAAATAGCTGCAATAATTCAGTGTCAGCTTCTTTTTCTTATCATATACCTTTTTTTTTCATCACTACAATGTCTTTTTTTAATACCAGAAGGCCCAGGTTGATTGTCCATATTATACGGCAGATTACAACCAAACCAAAAGCAAATCCGCGGAACCACTTAAGCACCTGTTAGAACTTGCGTTTTTAAGCAACGCCACCACTAGAAACACGTTTCAAATACAACGCCGATGGAATACTAAAACGTTTCGTAAGAACGCATGTCGAACTCCGATCGGAGTAGGCGGCGTTGGCGAAGAGACCCGACGCACTCCGATCGGAGTGGTCGGCAGTCAACCTGTTAAACCTATCTAATTGCAGTTAAGTCGAAACTGAATAAAAGATGATAAATTAAAAAAAACCGTATATTTATATTTAATACTTAATAATATAAAAGTTAAATTTCATTCATTTATAGCTCTAATATGGAGTTTTTTTCAGAAATACTTGATATGTGTACAATTAACGATAAGGCTACATTACTTGAAGTAGTAGTAATAGTAGTAGTAGTAGTAAAGTGAGTGGGTGATATATTGACCTCTGATGTCACCTAGATCTAAAAGTTCTTCTATGACTACCCACTGAGTCAAGTCAGGGTCGCAGCCCTAGTCCGGCATTTTCAGCCAAGAGACATAGGCTACTCACCCTGACCTCTGGTAGATCTTTGTGTTCACAGAACAGTTGACCCCAGTATCTATATCTCTCGACCATTAATGCAGAACATTCGCACAGAAAGTGTATACTGTCCTCGCTTTCCCCCTGGCACAGCCGACATGTTTTCCGCTCAGCCAGTTTGAGGTTATATAGATAGGCCTGTAGTGCCACATATCCCTTAAGGAGTCCTATGTTCAGATGTAAACTTTGTTTTGACATGGACAAGAGTTCCTTTGTTCTGCCCGTCGTAGTTTGTTTCAGAAGGAGTTTGCCTTGACGACACCCCGCTCCTGTACTCCAAGAGAGTTGGTATTGTTTTATCCAACCATTTCCTGATTTTGTTTTTTACCGAAAGCGAATGGAACTCCTACAATCTGTTCAGGCGGGTCCTCTAAGGTGCCTCTTTTGGCGAGTTCGGTCGCTATTTCAGATATGCCTTGGTGGCCTGGTACCCACATTAGGGTGACTTCGTTGTTACCTCCTAAGGTGTTTAGTTCTTGTACACATTCCCTGATCAGCAAGCTGTCCGTGGTGGATTTGGTAAGAATGTGTATAGCTGCTTTACTGTCGCAGCAGATCAAAATGTTCATATTATTTGTCCCTTTCGAGATTTGTATTTTTACACATGGCTAACACCTCAGCTTGGGTATACTTTCCCTGTTGTTTAATTTATGGTAAAAGATTCCCGCCCCTATGCGGCCATTAGCTGCCAAGCCATCAGTATACCAAATGTCGGTATCCCTTCTGTACAGGAGCTTTTGCATGTCCTTCCTCTCAGGGATATGGACAGAAAAAGACTTAATCACTTGTCTTGTTTTCGTGATTTTATCTTGTTTTAAGACGAATGGGCGTTGATGGAGGAATTTCAGACCTGAGTGTCCCCGGTCCCCATTCCTCCATTCGCCTTGACATTTCAGTCTATACGCTGTTAATCTTGCCGTGTAGATGAAGCACTGGTTCAGTGGTGGGACACAAAATGCTACTTCTAGCACCTCCGCTGGTGTCGTTCTCATAGCCGCCACTGCCACCCTAAGATAATTTCCCTGTAGGCTGCGTAGTAGGTTATTTGACTCCACCGTGCCCACTCTGGGCCACCAAATCACTGCTGCGTACGTTAATCGAGGCAATAGCACCACCCTGTATATCCACAGTGCGACCTTGGGTTGCATACCCCAAGTTTTACCCAGAGCTTTCCTACAGGCAACATTACTTGCTAGTTCTAAATAACTTGTAGATTTTTCTTATGATTGAGAGATTAATCTAAAATTTACGGAATATCAAAACAGAAAATCAAAAAATTTCAAAATTTATTACTTCCCAAGCAAGTACAAATTGTTAAATCAGTACTTAATAAGACTTTTTCACATTAATACACTTTAGGCTCCATGAACTTGTATGTTATGTGGATAGAAAAAGAATCTAACAAACCACTTAGTTAATCTGCTGCCTCTATCGACTACGAAGTAAACTTATTTTTAGAACACTTTGTGTTTTTCTTGGAGACAGCATCCATTATTTACAGATGAATCATTCAAGTGCCAGTTTAGGCATCTTTCATGTTTACAGCATGAACTGGCTTAAGCATTTAAATACCACTTACAAATCTTCCTCAATTACTCGTTGTCTAACTCAGCTATATATATATATATATATATATATATATATATATATATATATATATATATATATATATATATATATATATATAGCTGAGTATGAGGCTGGTGCAAAGTCCGTGCAAAGTCCGAGAGATGGCACCACCGGTGCGTATCGAGGCCATGTTTAGTTAGTAGCATCTCTTGAATGAACGCACACCAAGTTTCAGCCATATTGGTCTATTTCTTTGTGTTTGGCATTCGTGTGAATCAAGGAAGTCGAATGATTTTCAAGAAATCGACGAAAAAGAATTTCGTGTGGTGATTAAACATTACTTTATGAAAGGCAAAACGCCTCAGGAGACTAAACAGAAGCTTGATAAACATTATGGTGACTCTGCACCTTCGATTAGAACAGTTTATAAGTGGTTTCAAAATTTTCGGACTGGCCATATGGGCACAAGTGACGCTGAACGTTCTGGACGGCCTGTGGAGGTTACGACTCCAGAAATCATTGATCAAATCCATAATATGGTGATGGATGACAGAAGAGTTAAGTGCGTGAGATTGCTAGTGCTGTGGGCATCTCGACTGAACGGGTACATAATATTTTGCATAAACATTTGGACATGAGAAAGCTATCCCCAAGATGGGTGCCGCGATTGCTCACGCTTGACCAAAAACGGAATCGTGTGAAGTGTTGCAAGGATGGTTTGCAGCTGTTCCAGAAGAATCCGGAGGACTTTAAGCGTCGTTTCGTCACTGTGGATGAAACATGGATACATTACTATACTCCTGAGACCAAACAACAATCTAAACAATGGGTTACCAAGGGGGAATCTGCACCAAAAAAGGCGAAGACCGTTCCTTCGGCCGGAAAGGTTATGTCAACTGTCTTTTGGGATTCGCAAGGGATAATCCTCATCGACTATCTGGAAAAGGGTAAAACTATTACAGGTGAATATTATTCATCGTTATTGGACCGTTTGAAAACCGAGCTGCAAGAAAAATGCTCGCGATTGGCCCACAAGAAAGTCCTTTTCCATCACGACAACGCACCAGCACACACCTCAGCAGTGGTGGTGGCAAAATTAATGGAAATAGGATTCCGACTCGTTTCACATCTCCCCTATTCTCCAGACTTGGCTCCCTCGGACTACTATTTGTTCCCCAATTTGAAGAAATGGCTGGCGGGACAAAGATTTTATTCAAACGAGGAGGTGATTGCAGACACTAATGGATATTTTTTGCAGACTTGGACAAATCCTATTATTCGGAAGGGATCAACAAACTAGAACATCGTTGGACGAAGTGTATAAGCCTAAAAGGAGACTATGTCGAAAAATAAAAATGGTTTACCCCCAAACACATAAGTAGTTTTTTATTTTTGCACGGACTTTTCAAACCAGCCTCGTATATATATATATATATATATATATATATATATATATATATATATATATATATATATATATATATATATATATATATATGTGTTACTACAGAGGTTTTTACGGATGGTGAAATGTAATTCATTAAAATTCAGGTTTCAATCCGTTTTATCTAACAATGAATTTACACGACGTTTCGCCAAAATCTCATTTGGCATTTTCAAGTGCTCCCTCTGCTGCTGCTACTCGATACTGTGATCTTGCTGCTGCTTGAAGTTAACTGAGAAACCGACGTGCGGTCGCCATCTTTTATAGGTCGGCGTCTACGCAGATTGTAGGTGGGGGGGGGGGGGGGGGGGGGGGGGGGGTCGGAAGTGTTCGTCCTAGCATCGGTGTTTGCCGGCTGTGTGGTAATTACGGGTTCCGGTGCTATGCTGACTGTCGAGTTCTCGATGTTTTGGTTAACCAAGGAATAACGAGTTTGCATGGTGAGTTGAAGCAGAAGCGACTATGACTGGGGCTCAAAAAAGTGCTCCTTCCCCAGAATAATGCGCCTTGTTTAACACATTGGCCGTTGAAATGGCAAACGTGCACGAGCTGGGCTTCGAGCTAGTACTCCATCCACTTTATTCTCTAGATTTGACCCCAAGTAACCTTTTTTTTTTGTTTCCTAACCTCAAAAATTGGCGTGTGAGAAAGAAATTTTCGTCGAATGAAATTGTTATCTGTACTGTAAATAAGTATTATACACAGCTCGAGAAAATTTCTTGTCCGCGATAATAAAAAACTGGCCAAAAGCAAGCCAGATTTGCACAATTAGTGTTCCGTACACCGATTGCTTTCAAAATAAATTCTTTTGTTACGAAGTTATCAATAACTTCACAAAACACACTCCAAATGAGTTTTTCAACAAAGTTTGTTTCCGATTTTTTGTTTAAAATTGATAACCTTGAAACTTTTGTTTTTTCTTTATATACCAGGTATATTGTTAAAGGTAATGCACTCGTGATAATTTTCGTTTAATTTACACACCCTGTCGAGAATATTCCAGAGCTTTTTCAAAATTTTCTGATCAGTACTTTTCGAGAAAAGGGGGCAGACAGTTCTTTTTGGCAATTTTTTTTAAAAATAATGCAAACAAAAGTGTGTGCAAGTATTACATTATATATATTTTTGAACTCGTGTTTCCACAAGCTTTCATTTGATACCCCACACGATGACCTGGTAAAAAAATTTTCACTTTCAATTTTACCCCTCAAAACTAACCCTTTAAGTCAAAATTTTAACCTTCAAAACTACACGGCTCTGATGGGGCCATCAATTCCTATATTAGTGCCAAATTTCAACTTTCCTTGTCAAATAGTTTCGGAGAAAATCGGGTGTGACAGACTGATAGACAGACGGACAGACAGACAGGCAGACACCGAAGCGATTTTATAAGTATTCTGCACGGAACACTAAAAAATTGGAATCTCGCTAGACCAAATGTAATAAGCTCAAAGGAGATTTTGTTGAGAAATAATTTTTTGTATTTACAAAAAAATGTTATTTACCTTGTTTTTTACCACTTTTCAACCCCCCCATATTATCGTAAGTTGTGTATTGGGACTTCTTTTTGTTCGAACATTTCAAGAATATCCTAGAGGGCCTCAAATGATGAGTTAAAAGCTACTGTAACGTGGTTTTAAATATTTTTTTTTTAGGTTGAGTGAAGCTTTAAGTGAAATACTGGACTAAATTTACTAATCTTAGTTGGGAATGTGGAATCTTTGGCACAATGATACTACTCAGTATATATCACCACTACACCAAACACTTTATTTTTGCACTCGACGCGCGTTTCGCTAACCATGTTAGCTTCATCAGGAGCGATGATTGACTAAAGCTAAAACTACAAATCTACCCTATTTATACTTAGTCTAACCCTTGAATTACTCAACCGGAACTAATGACATAGGCAAGGCCCTCAGTTCCGGTCAAGTACCCAGTAGAGGGGACTATAAGGAATATGCCCTCTGTCTTTATTTAAACTGCTTTTACATTTTATGATTTCCATACTTTTGTATGCGTTCACCAATCTCCTATCAGATACATCTTAGATTATCTAATGTTACAGTATGATCAGCTTCAAGGGCATGTTCGGCAATGCTAGACTTTTCTGTTCTATTGTATCTTAATGAAGGTGAAGTCTTAATTTCTTTTGTTGTTAGTTCTTTGTTCCCAAGTGTGCCAATTCCACAAACTTTACAATATCTCGAAGAATTACTTAGAATGAATGACTTTGAAGACGAAATTATTCGTGAATACTTAACATTATCTAAACTTTGTAAGGAACAAAATTATTTCCAATATAACAATCAATTTTTTATGTTCAGAAAGAAGGAACAGCTATGGGTAATTGCTTGTCACCCTTCATAGCCACTTTATTCATGAGTAAGTTTGAAATCGAAGCCAGTCAAGAATTCGAATATTTCTCAAGGGTATGGTATAGGTATGTGGATGATATTTTCGCGATTTTTGATACAAAGAGAGCAAATATTAATGATTTTGTTTCTAAATTAAATAGCCGGTATGATTCCATTAAATTCACTTACGAAGTTGAGAACAAAGGACAATTGCCTTTTCTAGATATTTTAATTATTAAAAATAATAATAGATTAGAATTTGATATCTATAGGAAGGATACAATAACAGATAGATATATTCCTAATGATTCATTTCATTGCAAACAACATAAATTAGCCTCATTACATTTTTTAGTTCATCGTTTGGTCACTTTTTCCCTCTGAACAGAGTAAACTTCAATAAAGAAAGGAATCGTATTAGAAATATAACTAGAGTTAATGGTTACGACGATGACTTAGTAAATAAGCTAATAAATAGAATTCCACCTTTTTTACACGCGAAGAAAATAACACCAAATATGTCTCCATACCATATAATCCGAAATATAGCAAGGGACTCAATAAGGTATTTAATAAGGTAGGCCTCACCTTAGTCTATAAGTCATCAGACAATCTGAGGAATATCTTAGGAAATCCCAAAGATAAGATTCCTAATTGTGAGAAAAGTGGAATTTATGAAATTAGTTGTAATGATTGTGACAAAAAGTATGTTGGGCAAACTAAAAGGTCAATTAAAACACGATTTAAAGAACATTTAGCACACTTAAGATACAATAGAATAGAAAAGTCTAGCATTGCCGAACATGCCCTTGAAGCTGATCATACTGTAACATTAGATAATCTAAGATTAATAAAAAATGTATCTAATAGGAGATTGTTGAACGCATACAAAAGTATGGAAATCATAAAATGTAAAAGTAGTTTAAATAAAGACAAAGGGCCTATTCCTTATAGTCCCCTCTACTGGGTACTTGACCGGAACTCAGGGCCTTGCCTATGTCATTAGTTCCGCTTGAGTAATTCAAGGGTTAGACTAAGTATAAATAGGGTAGATTTGTAGTTTTAGCTTTAGTCAATCATCGCTCCTGATGAAGCTAACATTGTTAGCGAAACGCGCGTCGAGTGCAAAAATAAAGTGTTTGGTGTAGTGGTGATATATACTGAGTAGTAAATTTACTAATGTAGAACATGTAGAAAAATATGTTTTGACCCCTGCAAATTTTCTTTAATTGCAGGGTTGATCACTTAAAAACAAACCATTTAAGAGGCTTATCTCTGATTTTAGGTATTTAAATATTTTAATATTTTCACATTTCACTATATAATTCGTTTAATTTAATATCTCGACAATGCAAATAACGATGTGCAGGTTAGTACTTAATTGGTACTGGTTATTATACACACAATGTATTTGAATTTAAATTTTGTATTTTACTCAATTAATAAACTAGTAACAACTAATAAAAAATGCGTACTTTTACTTCATCATCAAAACCTGTTTTGACCTTCGAAGAAATTCACATGACTATGACGTGTCATGCTGGCAGTCACATGATTTCGTTGCTTCAGGCTAAGTTCTTTTTTTGTTATGATTTTTGGTTATACTGCTACACCAAATGAGTAAGTGTTTAACTCACACACACAGTTTACAGCCCACAGTTTCATTAAGGAATGTACTGATATGTATACGGACAGATATCAAGTTTCAGTCTGATATTAATATTGCATTTGAAAGTATCTATAAACAATTAATAAAGTTGTTGGGTGATTTTTTTTTACTGAAAAATATCAATAATTTGCATAGATCTGATTTTTTAAACTCTTAATCTCCGTTTCCCTCCCTAGATACGACCAAACCTACGAACAGGAACCACAAGCCGATTGAATCGTTTCCCAAGTCGCTACAAGCCAATAAAATTCTCATTCCAGTTAGAAACCATACGGCAACCAAACTTATTGGTGGTTAGAAACTACAAGCCAACCAATCTCACATCATAATTTTTTTTTTATGGGTCTAGCACACGTGCTGCAGGGAAGCCCCCCCTAAAGCGTTCTAGGGGCGGCATGTGTGCTATATGTGTATATATATATATATATATATATATATATATATATATATATACATATAATAAATAGAATATACAACTTCCCTCTTAACAGTGAGATTTTCTTCAAAGATCGATTTTTTTGAGGAATTTTTGAGTGCTTTTTAGAAAGATTCATTTTTGCTTCACTCGCTAAATGAAGGTTTATTTATATTTGTGAATGTCAAGCTCCAAGATTTCGCATTACTTCAGGTTTCAAGCTTTCTCATAATTTTCAGTTTCCGTCGGTTTGTCCGTGTGTCTGTGTTTTGAGGCGATCTCTCTGTAACGAGATAATGTTGTCAAATTTGGTACACATATAGTACTCAAAATAGGAAAGGAACTTTTTCAAGCGATATCGTTTACAAGTAGGGGATGAAAGAGGTGAAGTTTATTAAATTTCGTACGTTTTTAATAGTATTCTAGTAATTTTTTGTGGTTTTAATTGCAAAAATGAACAATTGTTAAATTCAATTATTTAAAGTCAAACATACTCCGATTATTTATGGCTAGTCAGTCTAGATTACTTGCCATTGTTAATAAACAAATGTGGTTGCTATGGACAGTAGTTTGACATTTAGTAAGAACGTACACAAAGTTTGGCGGTTCAGATTTTATTATAATATTTCTAGTGAATTTTTGCAAAATATGTGATCGACAAAAATTGCGAATTTTGAAAAATCGAATATCGATTGGTGATAAAGTACCCTTGTTGAAAGAACTATTCGCTAAATAACTTTACAATATGTTTAACATATTGAAGGAGTAATGTTCTTCCTATGCCACTATCAGAAATTGGCTGGCAGATTTCAATAACGGAAGAACCGACATCATCGATGCCTGCCGGAAGACTCGGTTCTGTTTCTAGTCGAGAGCATGTTGAGACTGTGCGATTTTGGAGAATCGATCAATTGGGCTGGAACGTATAGCAGAGACTTTAAATATAAACGAATATACTTTTCAGATTGTCCATTCTAACTTGGGAACGAGAAAATTATCGGCAAATAGGATCCCTAACTGCGAGAACACCGATCAAACGACTGAGAGTCAAAAGATCTAACTTTTTGGATGGAATGGTAACTATTAATGAAATTCATATTTACTATTCATTATAATGATCCAGAGACAAAGGAATAGTCAAAGAAGTGGAAATATGCTAGCTCATCTCTCTCACGGCTTCACAAAAATACTGTGTAATTTGACCTAGAATGTTATTACAGAGTGATCTCAAAATATTAAATTCCAGTTTAAATTTTCGAGGTAAGTAATGAATCTTTTGTATCAGCACGGCACACGTGCTGCGGGGAAACCCCTGAAACTCTATAGGAGCTTACGCAGAAGCTGCGATTTAGGTTGTTATTCAGTAGTTTTCATTTTACTCGGTGGAAAACATAGTTCTGTGAAAATCATTTCACAGGACAGGACAGTTTGTTTGGGAGCGAGTCAAATTTGGGCTTTGTGTAGGCATAAAAGTTGTTAGGGATTGTAAGGTTTCCTAGTACTAAATAATATTCTTAACGTTTGAGAAGCTCTCTTTTCTATTAGACAAGGCGAAATCGGCGCCATCGTTGGAAAAAATTTTCTAATTGAATTTTTTTTTCATAACCTTCTCCAGGAGATGCCCCTGAAAGAGGATCAACATGTTGCCGGGCGGTAACCTGGTCCGAATTTGTTTAAACAAATTTTTTTTAAACAAAGTCCAAAATTTTTTAGGTAAATTGGACCATTTTGAACAAAAAATGTCTCTTATGAATTTTCTCTAAAATGCGCCGTTTTCGAGATATCGGCGATTTTAGGTGCGAGAAAACGCGAAAATGGCCACTTTCACCTCCCAATATCGGGGTCAAAAATTAAAATTTTCAATGTTGCCAAGTGTCCAAATTAAAGTTTGAGATCTCCTCTACAAATTACCGTAGGAAATATTGCAATATCTTCATTTTTAAATATTGTTTTTTAACAGTTAACAAATTGCGTTCGAGCGCCCGCGGCTGCATCGAAACTGTATACATAGATATATACGCAACGCCCGTACGTAGGCGCACGGAACTGTATACGCACTGCGATGCTCTATAAAGCTTTGTTTCTTGATTTCTTATTAAAATTAATATATTTGAAAAGTATGTAAAAAATATTTATTTATTAAAGAGTAATTGTTATATCAAATTTAATTATTATAACAAATGAATATAAATAAAAATTCAATATTCGATTAGGATGGTAGAAGAATTAAAACAATTTTATGAAATATAACTTATATATATTTAATAGAATTTTCGCAAATATTTAAATTACACCCACACATGAGTATACAACTTACGTTGTTGCTTTTGCAATTACATGCATTAGTTTTACAATTTTTTGTACATTTACATTGCCTAATTAACGAATCTGGTATCGAATTTTTTAACATGAATTTGGGTAACAATTCACCTGTTTTCTATAGTGTAACCAAATTCTGTTGCATCTAAATGTCGATACCGAGAATACAATGACATTTTCCATATGTACGTTTGTAGTGAAGCTCGTGAAATGTGCAATTTTAAAGCATCGGATGTACATGGAATTTTTCCAAAATTAATACCCATCCCACAAGAACGTTCTAAAATTATTTGTCTAGCATTATCTGCTGTTTCCCCAGCTTTATTCAAAATTTTCAAATACAATTTTTCTAATGCATTGAATTCCATGGCATTTAATTGTAAGCCAGTACCAAGTGGGGTTAATGCATTTTGAGTATCTAAATCAAAGACTAAATCTAAAGCTTTATTTTTAGTACCTACTTTACTAGTAGTATCACAGCCTGTAAACGCATGTAAAGCAGGCAAAACTTGACAAACTTGACTAGTTAAATATTCAGCAGCTACATTACAGACAATAATCTTGGCTTCTGACCAACTACTTTAAAATACAATCCTGTACAACCAATTAATTTGAAAAAGCTCCAATAATGAATTGCTAATATAAAAACGTCGGTATCAACGGAATGAATTATTATTTCAGAATTATAAGGTAACATATATCGAGCATGACAAAATATCCTTGTATCAGCCTCTAAGTGATTGTTTTCTAACTCAATAATTTCATGTATATTATTTCCCTGTATACAATAGCACTTTTCAATGTTATAGAATCCACCTGATATTATTAATTGTTGAGTGTGACTTAATGCAACGTAATTTACAGCATTATTAGATAAATATTGAACCAATTGAAACTTATTATTTGTATTCATCATTAAAGTTTTAATATTTTTTGGAATTTTTGTATCACAGTTTTGAATAAATATATTCGCGCCTACGTACGGGCGTTGCGTATATATCTATGTATACAGTTTCGATGCGGCCGCGGGCGCTCGAACGCAATTTGTTAACTGTTAAAAAATAATGTTTAAAAATAAAGATATTGCAATATTTTCCTACGGTAATTTGTAGAAGAGATCTCAAACTTTAATTTGGACACTTGGCAACATTGAAAATTTTAATTTTTGACCCCAATATTGGGAGGTGAAAGTGGCCATTTTCGCGTTTTCTCGCACCTAAAATCGCCGATATCTCGAAAACGGCGCATTTTAGAGAAAATTCACAAGAGACATTTTTTGTTCAAAATGGTCCAATTTACCTAAAAAAAACTTGTTCCGGGGCGAAAATTTCAATTTTTGGACTTTGTTTAAAAAAAATTTGTTTAAACAAATTCGGACCAGGTTACCGCCCGGCAACATGTTGATCCTCTTTCAGAGGCATCTCCTGGAGAAGGTTATGAAAAAAAAATTCAATTAGAAAATTTTTTCCAACGATGGCGCCGATTTCGCCTTGTCTATATGTATATAATATAAGATATACTTACTCATTCAAACATCCAAAAAGTTGCATAACAGTGCTAGGGAATTTTATTGTCCCAACAGAGCTCTGTCGTTTTCCACAACGTTTATTTTTTTAGAAGAAACTGCTACCTGAATTTTTCTTAGCTTTAAATTCTACTTGGTTCCAATCACCACAATTTTTTCCAGGTTTCTGTTAAGTTGAACAACTTCTTGCTATCTAAAGATATTTGTATGAATAGCAGATGTTCTAATGTTTACGGTAAATAAGAAATAAATATACTACTACACTACTGGTAACGCTGTATATTGGATTCCTGGTACTTACCAGCAGAATTGAATCCTGGCGCAGGACGGCGCCGGCGTGAATAGTAATAGTATAGGTAAAAAGACTGCCTGCCACTGCCACTCTCGAAGGAAATTCTAGAGTTGTAAAAAAACTTTTCAGTTAATTACTTTGCCACTCTTCTAAAATCTATTTTATATATAGTAATGTGAGACTTTCTTATTTTCGATTTCTTATTATCAAAAATAAGATAAACAGAGTACACTTATCTATATTTCTAAAATATACGATTTATAATATTATTTATTTCTTCTTCTTCAGTCCGTGGCCGTCCACTCCTGAACGTAGGCCTCCTCCATCCCTTTCTATGCGCCGCAGTTCTGAGCGAGTTGCATGCTGCCTTATATTATCCCCCCATCGCACAGTGTGTCGCGTAGAACATGCTAGGTGGACAAAATTCATGTTATGATTTCCAGGAAATCTTATTTGCAAAACGTAAACAACACCACCAAACCCCGAATTCCGAGAAAAGGTTGTTTATCAAATTTGCAAGTGGCGAGTCATAAGCGTCAGAAGTCAGGTAATGAGTTTAATGCAGCTCTTTCAATCAATCAGTTGCAATTTAGCGTGCACATCTTATAGTGACATATTGTAATACTGTGAAAGTTTTTGTGATGAATATTAATACTGAGGGTAAGTACTATTTTTTAATGTATTTTTTTAATCAGAATCTATTAATTTGAATTTTTAGTATTTTTTTTAAATAGCCTATATATTTTAGCGTGTTTTTTTAAAAAAAAAAACTTTGAAAGTTCAGAATATACAGACATTCACCTCTATCCGGGCTAGTTTTTAGATATTACACAGAAATAACTTTATTCTTCGTAAAAATACACATATTGTTTAGCACACTTCAGTACAAACATGTTTTTTTTTTCTTTTTTTTCCAGAACACGTTTACTCTATTTCAAGGGTAGCCTTTTTAGAGGAGTGGTTGAAACACACGAAGAATGAAAAAAACTCGCGTGTATATGACTTTCTTTCTTCAAAATTTCACTTTGGTGACATTACTGAAAGCAGCCAAAAAGAAATAAAGTTGAAGATATCCAACTTGTCTAATAAGTTTGGTGTCAAATGGTTGATTTCAGGAAAGTCGAAGGAGCGTTTTTTAATTAAAAATAAGAATTGGTTGGATGAAGCAGACATACAGTTTACTGCGAGTTCTTTTGTGCCACAACCTTCAACATCAAGTGAGAATGTGACTCCTGCAGGAAGACCTCGCAAAGATTTCGAGGAATCGTAATTTAAGACGAAGAACCGTTGCGTCGTGGATCTCGTAGAATCCCGAAGTGTCAGTGAATTGGTGACTGCTGCCGAAATTGCTGTACGTTCAGCAGGGCAAAGGAAAATTGCCAATGTGATTAGAGACATTAGTGAGAGTCCAGATAATATTATTAAGTCTAAAAATACCAGTTCCGTTAATCCTAGGCAATTAAGTAGTGACGAAGCCTTAGCTTACTATATAGATTCTAAGTCAACAACGCATTCTTACAAAAACAAACTAGGAAGTGGTCCATAAAGGCGGGGCATAATGTGTTTCCGTCATATTTTAGTTTAAAAAAGTCCAAACAGGCCTGTTACCCTGCAGAGGAGCACATTGCTATAACAGAAACTCGTGCTGAAATAAATTTGCAAGCCTTATTAAATAAAACAGTGGAACGTCTAGTATTAGCACAGAACGAAGTTATCAGCAGTGTGCTCCCAACAAGTTCATCGTTTACACTTGTTAGTAAATAGGGATGTGATGGAAGTTCTGGGCACAGCACATACAAGCAGAGATTTGAGAACACTGAATATACGGACGAGTTTCTTTTCGCATTTTCTTTAGTTCCCCTTAAGTTATATGATGGGTCCAAAATTATTTGGCAAAATCCTCGGCCTTCATCAACTTTGTATTGTGGCCCAACCAAATTTATATTTGCCAAAGAAACGAACGACTTCACGTCAGTGGAGACAAATAGATTGTGGGAAGAAGTTAATGCTTTTCTTCCAACACTTATCAACTTTGGTGATTCTCGAATCTCTGTAAAACACGAACTTTTGCTGACAATGACAGACGGAAAGGTGTGTAACGCCTTAACGGAAACTAGTTCATCCCAAAAGTGTTTCATCTGTGGCGCCACCCCAAAGACGATGAACGATGACCCCGCGATGTTTAACAGCAATCAAGAACATTTTGGCTTTGGTTTATCTACACTTCATGCTTGGATTCGTTGCTTCGAATGTCTTTTACATATCAGTTACAAGTTGAATATTAAGAAATGGCAGGCTAGAAGCAACGAAGACAAAGCAGATATCAAGGTTCGTTCCGAGGAAATCAAATTGAAATTTAAGAACGAGATGGGACTCATTGTAGAAAAACCAAAGCCAGGATTTGGTTCTTCAAATGATGGAAATACAGCCCGTCGCTTTTTTAAGAATGCTGAGATGAGTGCTCAGATCACAGGGTTGGATGTTACAATTATAAAAAAGTTTGATGTTATTTTGAGAACATTGTCTTCTGGATTCGAGATAAACTTAGTTGAATTCAAAAAATTTTGTCTTGAAACCAGAAAACATTATCTTAGTCTCTATTCGTGGTACTGTATGCCTGCTACTGTGCATAAAATATTAATTCACAGCACAGAAGTCATCAAAGCGGCATTGCTTCCAATTGGGCAGCTTTCCGAAGAGGCTCAAGAAGCACGGAACAAAGATTGCCGCAGATTTAGGGAGTACAACACCCGCAAGTGCTCGCGTGTTGCCACGAATAGAGACTTACTGTGCATGTTAATTATAACATCTGATCCTTTGATCAATAGCCTTCGAGAGCTTCCCAAAAATAAACCGGAAAAAATATGTACAGATGTATTAAAGTTAATTGTAAACCCTAGCATAGAAGAGTCAAGATTGGAATCGTCATCATATTGTCGCACAATGCCACAAAATGATGACGATTATACAGTAAACGTCTCATCAGAAGACTCTGATGATGATTATTAGGTTCAGCTACTATTTTTAGTTATGTATTGCTTGTACCAAGCATGCAAACCTTGACTTGTAAATTTTTCTTTATCAGTAAATGAGTATTTTTATTTTACATATAATTACAGTCAGTGTCATTATGCTAAATTTATTACAGAGCATTTATAACATTTATTTTAAAATTAAACAAAAACAATTTTTGACTGGAATTTTCAAAAACAATTTTTTTTTTTGAACCGAACAGCAAGAAATATGTACCTTAAAAAAATCAAAAACATTTTAAAATACCAACTACTTATGTATGTATAATGCACAAGTTACCTACCTGAAAGAAAGGTATTATTTGAGTTTATCCTTTTTGTGTCAATAAAACTAAGTAATATGGATTAATTGTTTTATTTTTAATTGACAAATCCAATAAATGATTTTTCATCTGGTTATTATTAAAAATAATAATACAGTGTCTTTCATTTAGTTGCACATTCAAGTTTGTAGAAAAATTCGTGCACATACGCAGAATATTTTGTTTTTGTTATACAATGTTTTGTGCAGCTGGACAAAAAATAAAGGTAAGCGAAATGCAGCTAAATGAAAAACACTGTATTATAATTTTTAATTCTAATAACCATACAAAATACCCTTGCCCTTTAGTTCCGTTATCTACCTGCTAAGCTGATGCAATCCTACCGCGATATGCAAGGGTGGCTGTATTACACAAATTTTATCGATATTGAGTACCTGCGGTAAATTGTGAATAAAACCCACATTTATTAACCGATTTTCATGATTAATACCTTATTTTATTTTCCAGATACGCAGCTGTCAGAAAAATGTATAATATTTTGTTTTTCTTTTGTTATTGCGCTTTTTTATCGAAAAAAATAATGAATTTTACACGAAAAAATTTTTTTTCTCTCCATTAATTTCTAAATAACTCCAAAACGATAAAAGATAGAATAAAATAATATTCAATCAACTTTAATAAAATTTTGTTACGCATTTTTTAATGTTTTATTTATAAAAATCTGACAAGTTGTTCCCGAGTTATCGTTAAATATGTCTGCGTAGCTGATTAATTTAGGGGAAAAAATTAGCCACGCCCATAAAAAAAACCAACGCGATGAATTTTTTCTTAAAATAACTTAATATGCCTAGAATATACATAAACAATTGAAATAAGTGAAAAAATAATTTTGTCCAGCTAACTTGTAATAGTCGACACACTGTGCAATGAAGCTGGAGATGTCCTGCGCTCCGTGCAGATATTCTTGGCCGCCAACACAAAAGCAGCTTTGTCCATTTGTAGTTAGGACCTCGAGCTATGTGTCCTGCCCAATACCATTTTAGTCTTGCTGCTCTCTCAATTACATCGGTGACCCGAATTCTGGCTCTGATGTCCTCATTCCTTACTCGCTCCCTTAGGCGAATGCCGAACATCGTTCTCTTCATCGATCTCTGTGTTGTTTTCCACTTATTAGCACTTCTCTGAGACAAGGTCATTGTCTCAATACAATGAGTCATCAATGGCAGTATGCACGTATCAAATACTCTATTCCTCAGGTTGATGGGCAATCTGGTGTTCTTCAGAATATGACTCAATGCATCCCAGGCTAAGCCTACTCTCCCTATATCCAAGACCTGGTTCCGTCGTATTTATTTCTTAGCAGACACGATTTTAAGCTAGTACCAAGGTTAGAAGGTTGATGAGTCAGCAGAATATTCTGAATATAAACCAAAATAGAGATTATCGTTTCATCGAGGGAGAGAGAGAAGTATGAAAACATTCTTTTATTTTTAGGTGAAATGTGTTATGTTGCATCTATCCCTTTCTCCCTTCATCTCTTATTACAATAGTAGTTAGCGGGCGGATTTTTATGGCCCCGGTAGGGAATAAACTTACTACATTAGCGATCCTGTTCATATTTAGCCTTAGATTACATCCAACTTCATACCTTATTCCTTTCGATCCATCTCACCAGCGTCCTCAAGAATATTTAGATTTGTCTCATTTTTATTAATTTGAAATTGTCCTGTTAATGAATATATTGTTTTTTTTTTTTTTGAAGCATAGTGTTTTAGTAATATTGTCAACCAGTAACAAAAAAATATTGCACTCAACTATAGACATTTAATTGGCTACCCATACCATAAAAAAATTATCTCCTTCATGTACAAGTCATTTTATGTTAACGCCTTCTATTTTACTGATAATGTCATTATTTAAATTAAGGAAAGGTACTTGCGTTCTAAACAAAAATTTACTAGAGTGCAAACGAGACTAGTAAAAAAAGACTTTTTAAATATATTAAGCAACTTTTCGGGCTTCTAATTAATAGAAAAATAGATTATATGGCGAACATTTTGATATAAATTTGTAACTGTAGACCAAGTTAGTATCTTTAAACGCAAATTGGGTCATTATAAGTGTGAATCCAAAAATAAATGGAGAGCCGCGTTAAACAAAGAAGAACCATTCATTTAAATGGCGCCAAGGGGATGAATATCTAATCCATAATTGATGTTTGTCACTGAAATAAATTTAAGATCTCCCGATAAATGTAATGGTTCTGTCGTTTTAAGGGATTTAACTAGATTTCCAGTAAAATCGTCTACTAAGTTGGGAATGTGGAATCTTTGGCACAATGATACTACTCAGTATATATCACCACTACACCAAACACTTTATTTTTTGCACTCGACGCGCGTTTCGCTAATCATGTTAGCTTCATCAGGAGCGATGATTGACTAAAGCTAAACTACCAAATCTACCCTATTTATACTTAGCCTAACCCTTGAATTACTCAAGCGGAACTAATGACATAGGCAAGGCTATCAGTTCCGGTCAAGTAACCAGTAGAGGGGACTATAAGGAATAGGCCCTCTGTCTTTGTTTAAACTACTTTTACATTTTATGATTTCCATACTTTCGTATGCGTTCAACAATCTTCTATCAGATACATACTGATGAAACGCGCGTCGAGTGCAAAAATAAAGTGTTTGGTGTAGTGGTGATATATACTGAGTAAGATCGTCTAATTTAATCCTAATGGAGGCTAGCTCAATATGTTCTAAAGACAACTTATCTCGCATACAATAAAACGTAGTTGAAAGTACACACGAAAAAAAACCCTACTCTTGTTTCTCTTTGTTACAGAAAGTGAAAACTGAATGTTATCCAAAAGCGGAATCGTGTCACATAATAGACTGATGAGCTAAAATAAAGCTACAAAATTTGATAGAGATCGTGATATATAATAAGTAGATTATTATTCACTTCAGATCTACTAATTTTATTATAAATGAAGTCTATTAAGTAAGAACGTGTATGCAATAATTCATTTTTGGTATATGCGTTTCTAATGATTTTACGATGCATTTTAGTAAAAGTACTTTCGTCGAAATCACGTCAAATCCAAAATAAGTCACTTATTTGCGCGTCGGTGCGAGACAGTCTTTCTTTGTTTCCATCCAAAGTGGCCTAAAATAGCACATTGACGCTGCTCCAAAGAGCGGCAAAATTAAGAAAATCGGGTTTGAATGTGTCCCCAGACACCATTCGACATCTTCGTGCTCGTGATGTCAAATTCCAAAGCACGTTGGAGAAACCTTTGCTGGACGAAAATCGAAATGCGAAGCGACTCGCTTGGGCCCACGATAAGATACTAGAGGGACCTTCACAAACGTTTGGTTTCTTGTAAGGAGAAAGCTCAGGAGAAAAACTTTGAGGACTTTGACCTAGTTGTCTTGCGAGATTCGAAAAATTTGGAGATCATTGCCGCGCTAGTATGCAGAAAATCTCGTCGACAGCATGTCTCGAAGATACCAGGCGATTATTGATGCAGGAGGCGATTGGACAACTTACTAAGGTAATTGCGCCGTTATTAGCACACCAAAGAATATATTGAAGGCAAAAAAATGTTCTCGAAATACGTTTTTTTAAGAATACGAGCAGTCACGTACGTTACTTTAAGACTAACAGAATAAAGTTCTCTTAAGAAGCTTTGAAATGAAATGGAATAAACGATGATAGCAACAGAAATGATTTTGTAGATGCAGCTTCCCACCGCGAGTTTATTTATCTAATAATTCATGCTAGCAAACAGCGAAACCTAGGTTTGAACTAGTAACCATACCTCAGGTTGCTAAAAACTAGTAAATAAGAAATACTTGCCTCTAAGCATTCCAGATACCAGGTTGTTGAAAAAATAACTAATAATTCGAAGTTGAATTTGGTTAAACAATACTTTTGGTCTGGTATTTAGTTTACTCCAATGTGGCGAGCAACGACCAAAAAATCCAACACACCTCTTTACAATGTAAAGAAATACAAAATGGAAAAAATATGATACGGATATATAGCAAAAAAGGAAAGGATGTGATAGATAAAGAAAACAACGGAATAGAAACCGTAAGTTCCAAGGCGGTCCTTCCTAAGATGAAATGATAATTTTAGGAAAGCACAGAGCAGGGATGGATGAACGTAGCATAGAATCGGAATAGACGAATTGTCCTGTTAATTAATATATTCTTTCTTTTTCGATGCATAGTGTTTTAGTAATATTGTCAACCAGTGTCAGAAAAATATTGCACTCAACTATAGACAAGGGAAATGAAGGAAACCTATGTCCACTGGTGGGCTATGAATTTTAAATTAAAAGAGGGAGAAAGGGAGAGAGAGAGAGAGAGGGAGGAAGGGAGTGAGTGAGTGAGTGTGAGAGAGAGATAGTCGGCAAATATTGCCCTTAAGGTAACTATCTTTACTGCTTTTGTGTACTCCACTGTAGATATGGAAACAGGAAAGCTTTACTCTAAATACCGGAGAGGACATTGATGCTTGTAAAGGGGATATACGAGGCTGGTTTGAAATGTCCATGAAAAGTCCGAGAGATGGCACCACCGACGCGTATCGAGGTCATGTTTAGTTAGTAGCATCTCTTGAATGAACGCACACCAAGTTTCAGCCATATTGGTCTATTTCTTTGTGTTTGGCATTCGTGTGAATCAAGGAAGTCGAGTGATTTTCAAGAAATGGACGAAAAAGAATTTCGTGTGGTGATTAAACATTACTTTATGAAAGGTAAAACGCCTCAGGAGACTAAAGAGAAGCTTGATAAACATTATGGTGACTCTGCACCTTCGATTAGAACAGTTTATAAGTGGTTTCAAAATTTTCGGACTGGCCATATGGGCACAAGTGACGCTGAACGTTCTGGACGGCCTTTGGAGGTTACGACTCCAGAAATCATTGATCAAATCCATGATATGGTGATGGATGACAGAAGAGTTAAGGTGCATAAGATTGCTAGTGCTGTGGGCATGTCGACTGAACGGGTACATAATATTTTGCATAAACATTTGGACATGAGAAAGCTATCCGTAAGATGGGTGCCGCGATTGCTCACGCTTGATCAAAAACGGAATCGTGTGAAGTGTTGCAAGGATGGTTTGCAGCTGTTCCAGAAGAATCCGGAGGACTTTAAGCGTCGTTTCGTCACTGTGGATGAAACATGGATACATTACTATACTCCTGAGACCAAACATCAATCTAAACAATGGGTTACCAAGGGGGAATCTGCACCAAAAAAGGCGAAGACCGTTCCTTCGGCCGGAAAGGTTATGGCGACAGTCTTTTGGGATTCGCAAGGGATAATCCTCATCGACTATCCGGAAAAGGGTAAAACTATTACAGGTGAATATTATTCATCGTTACTGGACCGTTTGAAAACCGAGCTGCAAGAAAAACGTCCGCGATTGGCCCACAAGAAAGTCCTTTTCCATCACGACAACGCACCAGCACACACCTCAGCAGTTGTGCCCGCAAAATTAATGGAAATAGGATTCCAACTCGTTTCACATCCCCCCTATTCTCCAGACTTGGCTCCCTCGGACTACTATTTGTTCCCCAAATTGAAGAAATGGCTGGCGGGACAAAGATTCTATTCAAACGAAGTGATTGCAGTCACTAATGGATATTTTGCAGACTTGGACAAATCCTATTTTTCGGAAGGGATCAACAAACTAGAACATCGTTGGACGAAGTGTATAAGCCTAAAAGGAGACTATGTCGAAAAATAAAAAGGCTTACCCCAAACACATAAGTAGTTTTTATTTTTGCACGGACTTTTCAAACCAGCCTCGTATATCTCGGAATTAACATAAGTAAAGACGGTAGAATGGAAAAAGAAGTGGAGTAGAGTAGTAGAGAGAGTAGAATAAATAAAAGAAAGGTCATAAGACACTCACACAACTCTGTTCTGTGGTCAAAGAACATACGGTTGTGAAACTTGGCAATTGATGCAACGATTGGAACAGGAACTAATGGCACTCGAGATGGATTATTGGCGAAGATGGGCTGGTCAAAAATGGATAGAGTTAGAAATGAAATAATAAGGAATGTAATGAAAGTAAAAACCACGAAATTCAGCAACGGCAACTTGTACAGGGTGAGTCAACGATAGAGGAAAGTTCATTATCTTATTGGTTTCGGGAATGACGAAAAAATTTCTTTACATATATCTTTTTTTTATCTTTATAGAACGCTCGTACTAATTATGAGTATTCCACCTTCAGAAACAATGGCACTACTGGTAATTTTTTACAACACTGAAAACTAGTATTTTTTTTTAAAATTGAAATATTAGAAAAACTACATATATATATATATATATATATATATATATATATATATATATATATATATATATATATATATATATATATATTAGAGTGACCGGATCTCATAGAGAGGGAAAAAAATGTCGGAATCTTGTTCGTCTGGACCCCACAAAACGATTCCCCTTTCCAGATATTGAGATAGCCGAAATTTGAGCTCGATTAAACGACGTTAACCCGTGCCGCTCGTCGCTTAAAGTTTGAAAAAATCCAAATTTTTGGCCAAAAAGCTGACATATGGAGCCATAACTCCAGAACGGTAAATAATAGAAACACGCTTAATATCTCAAAAGAAAGATAATGTTGTTCTTCAAAATTTATATTCTATACATAATTGTTGTTATTTTAAGTCAAACCGAGTTACAACAGCCTTTAGCCCCAAAAACGTGACCTGGTACCACTAGGAGCATACTTCGTATATTTTGTTATTAAGTGATAAATTTTGCTTTTTTGGTATATTTTTGAGTTTAAAGTAGAAATATAATAAAAAAAAAGTAATACTGATAAGTCTAATGACATTTTTTATTTTAAAATATAAAAATTAGGTATATAATACATACAAAACAGACACAGAAAAGATACAGACGTAGTACCTACATGAGTTGATAATTTTACATAGTTATCTAATCTATTCTAGAGCTTTTGTTAAAGTAGTTTTTGAAACGTCAGGATATAATGCTCGGCATTTACTTGCAACTTGCAGGACATATTGTTTTTGGTCTTCATCTTTTGTCAGAAGGTCGTTAAAGTCGGTTATTAATTTAACACCACGCTCAGCCATATCATTAACTACTTTTAATGTTTTGACAATTTTCAATCCTTCTTGGAAGTCATTATTTTGAGGCCAGGTGTTTGGATGTTGTCTTAGGAAATCTGTTTTTATATTAAATTGGTCAAAGAATGTAAACGTTTCTTTGGTAAGTAAATTTACCAATCCTCCATCAACCACCTCTTTTAAGTTTTCTTTCCTAACTTTTGGATTTACAACCCTAGCGTGCTGTGATGGTTCATCTGTGCTACTGAGCAATTTATTAGCCATTAACAACTTTTCATCGTCTGTAATGGTGGGATCAAAAAACGATAATCCCACCAACTTTGCATTCAAATACCACAAATGGTTCGAAAATTTGGTCAGGGCTATTTCTGCAATGTCGTTGTCACATTCTTTATAGTCTAACAGACTATGCAAAATACCTAAATCTTGCTTTGGTGCGAGATGAGCTTTTGGAGCATTGAACCAAGCTTTACAATAAATTTTAACTAGGAAAACAGAAATGGCACGCACAGAACTTTCTTCTTCTTTAGACATCTTAAATTGACGACGAAAAAAATGAACATTTTTAAGCAGTAAATAGCCTTTGTCATCTACCTAGCGTGATGAATGGTTCCTGGAGTTCTAAAACCCACAACATTGCCGTCTAGTGATCCAACAAATACGAGAACCAACTGCAATAGCTCCTTGTAGTCATCTCTGGGGTGGTTCTCAGTTAATTTGGTCTCGAATTCAGCAGTAACATTTGCAATTACTTCTGGAGTTAGCTGCTTTTGTATTAGATTGTCACTGATACCTGTGTCGTATTTTCCTTTGTCTATCTTGGGCCACGCAGTGAGGAATCTCTTGAAAATGTCTGGATGAGGTCCAGTGGTTGATCCCATTTTTGTGTCGAATACGCCTCTTAACAGAATTTCCAAGATATGGTGACGGCAAGCTAGGTATAACAATTCTCTTCCTAACATTTGCTCCAATATGACGGATGCTCCTTTGAGTCTTCCCGTGTTGGATGCTGTAGTGTCGAAGCACATCGCCTTGGCGGTGTTGAGAAGACCCTATTCATGTAGGCATTCCTATACGGCTACGGCTTGCTCCTCTCCAGAGCTGTTTGCTGTTACAGGAACTCCCGGCAGCTGTTCCTTTTCGCCATATGAAATAGCTATAGCTATTCGCTCACATTGTTCATTTTTTAAAACACCCGGTAAAAGTTTACCGTCCCAATGGACAACCACGGGCTCTTTTTCAGGAATGTTTACTTTATCAAAATTTTTTTTATTATATTGTTCTCTGAACATTTGCCTTCTATCATGTAATAAAGTTTTCGAGACTTTGTACTCAAGAGGGTCAAGGTTTAGTGCTTCTAGAGTAGCTATTAAAATTCTCTTGGCATTTCTGTCGGATACCTTACATCGATCTAATAAAATGGACAATTTCATGTTTAAAATCTCTTTAACGCCCCTTGCAAATGAAACTTTCATCCTCTTGCTCTCAGATGGTCCTGGATCTTCTGCAGCTTCTTCAGGGATGTCCATTTCCTCCAAGCTCTCAAGTTCCTGGTAGATGCTGTCCTCTTCAGTGTCTTCTTTTCCTTCATCGAACTTGTCTTCATCATCCGTCTCTAAGAAGCAACAAAAGAAAGAGAAAAAAAAAAGACTATAAAAACTTGTCATTTTAGCAGAATAGTAATAATACATAGGTACTAAATTACCTACTTCTAATTATCAAAAGGTATTATTTAAAAAATATAAACTCAATCATAAAGATGCCAAATCATGCTCTCATGTACAATTTTCTTTCAATTATAATAAAACTATTTACTTATTTGTTTATCTATTTTTTAGAATGCTAATAATAAAAAAAAAACTCACCAATATCAAAAGTTGCTTCTTGGATTTGTCGGTTCATTTTTGCAAGTTCCTTTTGCACCTTGATTTCTTCAGCTCGAGACAACTTGAGATCCACTCCAGTCATGGAACCTGGGCGGCCTTTCTGCCACTGTTTCACGAGAAACGCCTTATTTTCTTCCGATTTCATCAGAGCCAAGGCATCTTGTTGAGCAATATCAAAGAGATCATCCAACTTTTCAACAAACTGTTTAAATTTGTTCTTGGCCGTTTTCGATGTTTTCTTCCGGTCTTTTTGAAGAGTTCTCCACTCGGCGTGAAGTTTTTCCAGCTTAGTAATTGCATCTTGCTCATGTTTAGTCGGGATTCGAGCTTTCTCCCAAAAAATGAACACTTCTCGTATTGTAAGTTTTGCTGATTCGGGGGGGGGGGGGGGGGGGGGGGCTCTTACAGTTAATTTCACAGTACATAAATTATAAAATAAAGCACACAAAACTTGACGATTTGAGGGTAGTTTACAAACGGTGATCTGGTGAATGGGATAGCCCACAAGAAATATTTTATCCTTGGTCCGGCTTTGTACACCTGATGTGGATGCCATTTCAGAGGCCAATAGGTAAATAACAGTTAACTTGGAAAATGAAACAAAATATATTGCAAACTTTAATTTCAATAAAATGTTTTCAAATGTCTTTTAAAATAATACTATAATAGTTTATAAAAACAATAACACACACATTTGGAAAATTAAAAAAAAAAAAACGTTAAAATATCTTCAGTAGATAATTGTTCGATCTAACCAGCTCAAAGACACTTTAGAAACTAAACTGAATAAATAAAAGGTCGGTTGTACGCTGAAGTAAAATCACCATCCCTAAAATAGAAATTAGATTCACACTCCTTTTTACCTGTCAAACGGGTCTTTCTTTGGTAAACTAGTCAGGTAATCCCCATATAATAAAAGATTAAATTTGAACAAAAGGCTCTTTATGTTTGAAAATTGAGTTCCAAAATACTTTTTAACAAAAAAATGTTAATTCCGAGACACATTATGTAAAAACCCGTAAAATTCTTAGAATACTCCCAAACTGGCTCCTACTGGTACCAGGTCACGTTTTTGGGGCTAAGGGCTGTTGTAACTCGGTTTGACTTAAAATAACAACAATTATGTATAGAATATAAATTTTGAAGAACAACATTAGCTTTCTTTTGAGATTTTAAGCGTATTTCTATTATTTACCGTTCTGGAGTTATGGCTCCATATGTCAGCTTTTTGGCCCAAAATTTGGATTTTTTCAAACTTTGAGCGACGAGCGGCACGGGTTAACATCGTTTAATCGAGCTCAAATTTCGGCTATCTCAATATCTGGAAAGGGGAATCGTTTTGTGGGGTCCAGACGAACAAAATTCCTACATCGATTTTTTGCGGTCACCTTATATATATATATATATATATATATATATATATATATATATATATATATATATATATATATATGTATATATAATTAATCGATTAATTAATTAATTAAAAAGTTATAAAATTTGACGCAGAATTTAAAAATAAATTAGAAAATAGGTTGTTCCATTTAAAAAACATATGTTATATCAGCCACATCTTTTTGAAGTACCCTCTATACTCAAAAATAATTTTAAACTGTGCACCTTAACATTCTCTAAAACTATTGTAATTAACAGTGGCACGAATGGAAGAACACCGAATATCAAAGATGATTCTAAAGCGGGTACCAAGTGCAAAGAGGAGAAGAGGGAGATCAAAAGCTACATGGTTTGGAGGTGTTCAGAGGGCAATTTCAGAGAGAAATCTAAGACCTGGCAATTAGGAAGATCGAAGAGGATGGAAACTGGGAACCGAAAGGCGAAGAACGCTTTAAAAAAAACCGGCTTGGTGATGAGTTAACTAACAATGTTACAAGATTAATCGAAGTGACTAAATTAACTTAATTGATCTGTTATTTAAAATTGATTCCTTTGTAACGGATGACCACACGAAGACTTGAAAATATTTTCTTCTCTGAATAAAACAGAATCTCTACACGTTTCCAGAGCAAGTAGATTTTAAATTTGCTGAAATAATTTGGTTTACGTGCTTGATATTTTGTTGGTTTTCTGAGATTTCTTCATGACAGATTTTTCTGTTATGAGTTAAGTAAGAAAGTTAATTTAGACACATATATATATACAGTCAGGAGGGCTAAAAAAGGGATTTTTCAAGAATTTTTCCTGAGAAAAATTTCAAATTTATTAATGTAAAAATCTTTACACATATTCTGGTAACTTTTAACTGTATTTCAACATTTTTAATTGTAAAAATAATAATTTTGAAGGCTGCTATAGCTGATCTCCAGGAGCTCCTCTCAAAAAAGGCGTCTTGCGGTGACCACGATATCTCTGGACTGGATCATCTAAAATGAAAAAACCAAACGGATATCGTTAAAGTAATGTATAGTCTAGTTATTAATTGAAGGAATCAGCAAAATACATTTTTTTGCGAAAAATAGCGTCTTTTCAAGAAAAAAAAAAAAAGATTTTTGGTCAAAATTTTGGCATTAAAATTGTTTATAAAAAAAATATATATATATCGGTGAGACAAAACCTTCGATTAATTACTAAAAATCTACTTAAGAAGCTTGTGTTAAAATTTGAGACTGATCGGTTCAGCAGTTTCCAAGAAATCTTGGTCACTGACTATAAAAACATGGTTTTGAGAAAAACGCGTTTAGAGTTTGAAAAGCACTTTACATAGAGTAAAAAATTTTTTTTTTCAACTTACATCGAGTCGTCTATTCCAGGGCCATATAATAAACCCTCCGCTCCTTAGGCAGCTTCTAGTAATTCCAGTTAGTGTTGTCTGCGGGCTATTCTTCCCTCTCGTGTGCTCTCATGCGCTCTTTGTTCGGAGATCGTCACACGCTGTGCATCTTCTTTTTCTGCAAAAGAATGCGCATTGGGCCCAAGTGAAATCTCCATTGCATTCATGTAATACAACAGGGATGTTATACCTTCATTGAACACGCAGGCAGCAATGTATGCAGCCATTTCCACAGTTTTAGAACCAGACGGCACTATTTTTGGAGATATTTTCCATATAAGTTGGTTATAGCTCTCATTGTTGTTTTGGGTGAAACCACCCACACATCTGTTTAATAATTTTTCATTGCTGAGATAAATTGGATACACAGCCTCAGTAACATCCTGTGGCACTAAAACTACTTTCATCAGTTTCAGTTGTTTTTGGATTAAAAACATTTTTTCGCTTTTTTGTTCTTGATTTACGTATGCTAGAAGATTTTCTCAGTTCTCTGGAACCCTTCATTTCACGAAAAGAACACAAGAATACATAAACGAGCTCACAAGTTTACTGTTTGGCTTCGCTGTTTAGACTGACTACTACACTCTTATATTTGCCATTTTGGGGAGAGAAAAATGTAAATTTACCTCGCAGGTATAAAAAGAACCCTAATACACTGTCACTTTATGTACCTGAATACGTCTCTAGGTAAGCACTGCCGCTCCGGCCTTCTCCTTTCAAGCGCTCTGATGTCTTTACAAATATTCGTGTAACTTCCAGAATAATCCTCGGATTGACTTAAAATTTTCTGTGCGTGTACTTAAATATATATACATTACGAGAATGAAGTAAAAAAAATCGATTTTTTGCAAATTCTAACTGTATATAACCCCATAAATAAAAGTCCTGTATATGCTTTTATTAACCTCCTTTAAAACTTGTTGACCAGTGTTATTAAGAATCCTACTTCCTGATTTGGTTTATGGCGTCTTTCAGAATATAACTCTAAACGGAGGTACTGGGGTTGCTTCAGCATCATCGGTAAATTTTTGACAAATAAATTAGACTAAAAACGATTTAGGTAAACAATTTTTGCAAGTAATTCTGTCCTGTTGCGTCATAGGTAATTTAATTTCCATTATGTGGAAACAATAATAAGGATTTTGAATAACCATGATCATAATAAAGTTTTATAGGCAGGTCCGACGATTAATTCTAAACACCGCACTGCTTTTTTTATTTAAATAATGCTAATTCGTTGTTATTTTATTCGCTAGGATTGGCGAATGATTTTTTTTATTTAGTTACTTTCTGGTAAACCAGAAATAAGCAGTTTGTGTTGAACAGCAATTGATATAATAAAAATCATCATTTCTTCTGAACTGGATATATTCGGTTTTAAAGGAATTTCATGAATGAAAGTATAGTAAAGTTGTAGGAGAATAGTACTATTTGTGTTACGTAAAAAAATAATTAGTTTATTTTTAAATAATAATCTAATTAGGAATTTTTTCTTAAAGAAATTTGAAATAATGATGGAAGAGTTAAATGCTTCACATTTATTCACTATTATGGAAAGGTAAGTTTTGATAAATATTTTTTAAAATCTTGCGTTTTAAAATACTGAGTATTTTTAGTCCTATATATTTCAGTTTAAAAGTTTCTACAATAAGATAAGGTAATTTTATCGTTATATTTTGATACGCCAAAATTTTTCAACACTCCTATTTAGGAATGTAGGTTAAAAAAATTAAAAAAGAAAATGGCGGCTAGACATTCTTTTTGAGATATTGCTGATTTGTCAACTATTTATTTTGAATTTTCTCCGTATATATGCATATATATATATATATATATATATATATATATATATATATATATAATACAACGTCTCTCTGTCTGTCTGGCCGTTAGTGCACTTATTACGCGAAAACCACTTACCCGATTTACGTACTTTTTTTTTAAATATACATCTGTTCTCTGGCCAGATTATACGCACATTCCCTTGCAATACATAGCCTAAACCATTAAATATGGAACAATATTACGTAGCAGAGAATATCTATTATCTATAATATATATATATATATATATATATATATATATATATATATATATATATATATATATATATATATTATAGATAATAGATATATATATATATATATAAATATATATAATATATATATATATATATATTATATATATATATATATATAATGCAACTTCTCTCTGCCTGCCTGTCTTTCTGTGCGCTTATTACTCTAGAACTACTTATCCGATTTACGTGATTTTTTTTTAATTCATGCATATGTTCTCTGACCGGGTTATAAAATATATATTATTATGTTAGGTAACAAGGAATAAGTAGTGACGATAATAGTGAAAAAAGTTTTGCTGCTAGCGCGTTCTCTTGCAATACGCTGCCTAAACTGTTAAATATTATGTAGCAAAGAATATAATATATATAAAAAATGCAACGTCTCTCTGCCTGTCTGTCTGTCCGTTAGTACGCTTATCACGCGAAAAACACTTATCCGAATTACGTGTCTTTTTCTAAATTCATACATATGTTCTTTGTCCAGGTTATATAATCATAATAATAATCTATATCTATAATATATATAAAATACAACGTTTCTGTCTGTCTGTCTGTCTGTCCGTTAGTGCGTTTATCCTTCGAGAACCACTTAACCGATTTACATGATTTTTTTTTTTAATTCACACATATGTTCTCTGACCAGGTTATAGATATATATTTTGTTACATTAGGTAATATAAGAAATAAGTAGCGACGATAATAGTGAATCAAGTCGGAAAAAAGTTTGTCGTTAGCGCGCTCTCTTCCAATACGCTGCCTAAACCGTTAAATATGGAACAATATCATATAGCAAAGAATATAATATATATAAAATGCAACGTCTCCCTGTCTGTCTGTCTCTCTGACTGTTAGTGCGCTTATCACGCGAAAACCACTTATCCAATTTACTTGTTTTTTTTTTAATTCATACATATGTTCTTTGGGCAGGTCATATAATAATAACAATAATATTTATAATACATATATCAGCGTCTCTCTGTCTGTCTGTCTATCCGTTACTGCGCTTATCATTCGAGAACCACTTATCCGATTAACGGTTTGTTTTTTTAATTCATAAATAGGTTCTCTGGTCAGGTTATAGGATATATTTTATTACGTTAGGTAACATAAGGAATAAGCAGTGACGATAATAGTGAATCAACTCTCCGCGAGCGGAACCGCACGCATGGCTAGCACGTATATATATTTAGGTCATTCTTTTTAAACCAGATCCCAAGCCAAAATTTGGAGCCACGTAGAGCCGCTTGCGAAGGCTTAAATTAAAGCTTAAAGACTCTAGTTTTGAAAGCCGTTGGGCGATTTTAAAAATAAAATGTTCCGTATGGACAGAAGTCCCCGAAAGGAGACCGCTTCCCAAAAAATCATAAAGAGTGAGAAAAAAAACAAGTGGAATAGCATTCATTACACTATTATCTTTGTTTTCAAAAAACCAAAAAAATGACCTACTGAGTATTTTTAGTCCTATATATTTCAGACTAAAAGTTTCAACAATAATATAAGGTTATTTTAGGGTTCTATTTTGCTACGCCAAAATTTTCAGCACACATAAAGTAGATTAAAAAAACTGAAAAACAAATGGCGGCGAAATATCGTCTGACGATGGTATATTTGAAAAAGGGTTCTGTACGTCAAAGAATATAAATTTGGAGTAACTTGGTAGAGTTAACAAATAAATTTTTGATATTATGTCATTACTATTTTTTTTTATTATTTTTGGTTGTGAATTTACAATATTTTTATTTTATTTGATTAAGAAAAAGCTGGAGCTGTGATGTAAGACACTACTGGGCGAATTGGTGGGCTATTTTTAGGTAATTTTGGAGTTCATCGGGACGAGTCTGAATTATTCATTATCTGTGAAAATGCTTAGATCTGTTAACACATCTTTAATTAATTTTTGGAAAGTTATTGTTGAATCGAAGTTGATGGATTTGAATATATCTGGATTTAGGAAATCTATTATTTCTTCAATGTAGGTTTGTTCTTTTATTGCTATTACAGTTTTGTATTTATCTGCTCTAGTAAAAATTAGGTTATGTTCTTCTTCTTCTTTAAATTGGCTTCTGCTTCCTTGGGGCAATTTGCCAGCGCATCTGATTATGCCTGGGGTGTTGTCTGGTTCGAAGCCATACCCCAAGCACTGTGAATTTTATATATTTTTAGTGCTGTCTTCCTCGAGATGTACTGTTAGTGGGAATAACACAACACAAAGACATACACAAGTTGTTGGATGGATTTTGGTTTGGATGATTGACTAAAAGGAGACATTTATGATTTTATCTTTGTTTATTTGAACTTTTAACTTGTTGACATGTTGATGTTTTTTCTGTTGTCACAGTTTAATCCTATTATAATTTAGAAATTTGTTAAGTATCAATAACGAGTTTGGAGTAATTTTTGAAAGTATTGTTGTCATATTGATAGGTGATGCTAAACCTTTTTCAATGAAATATTGATATAAATCTAAATTTAAGGTTTTATTTATAGGACATTCTAAAAATATATGATTAATGTTTTCTATATGACCACACTCACAAAATGTATCCTCTTTTAATCCTATTCTGTGCAGGTGTTGTTTTGTAAGACAATGTCTAGTTCTCATTCTTATTATAGACGTTATGTGTCGTCTGTCTTTGTATTCTAATTCTTTATACCAAATTTTTTTGGGAATTTTTGTTGTATTTGTTTATACCAACTTCCCTTCTCTGTAAGGGATTTTTTCAGCTCTCTTCGTGCTCTTTTCTTATTTTTCTTTTAACTAATGCCAAAAGATGAGATGACTCCAGTAGGAGTTTTTTAGGAATGTTTAATATTCTGCCTACATTAGCTAGTTTGTCTGCATAATAATTTCCTCTCAGGTTAGAATGATCTTGAATCCATGCAAGTTTGATATTGTTTGCTGCGTTTGCCTCTATAATTAGCCTTTTGGTTTTTAAGACTACCTCATTACTATCAGCATTTAAGTACTTTCTGTTTAGTTTTTTTATAGCACTTTTGCGGGCAATATATCCCATACCCTGCCCTTCCATCTTTTTTGGATCCATCTATATAAATTTGTATGTATTGATAGTCCAGATTGTTAATTTTATGTAGGAAATTGCCAATGATATTTGTATCGTGTTTTTTAAATTCAAATCTATTATAGGAATACCCTTGAGTTGGACCTCTCTTTCTATTTCAAAACATGCAAGTGTCGTCTTTTTATTCATCTTTTTGTCATATGGCTGGAAATAGCCGTAGGCCTGTACTAAATATGGGGTATCCGTTCCCTTCCAGCAGTTTACATTGTACATTTTGTATTCTTTTATTTTTTTTAATATAGGTATTAGTGGATGATTGATAGTATTATATGCTTTATCCAAGAATTTGACTGCTAACGATCTTCTTCTATATTCTAGGTCCATCATTCCTGATTCTGCCTTTAACGCATTTGTCGGGGTGGATTTCATGCATCCCAGTATGGTTCTAAGTCCCATATAAAAAACCCTATTAATTTTTTCCTCATTTTTTTTTGTAAGTGGTTTCAAAAGAAATGCTCCATAATCCAAATGAGATATTACCAATCCAGACAGGGCCATTCTGAGTGTTAGTGGATCTGACCCCCACCACACTCTACAAAAATATTTAATAGTGTTAAGGCCTTTTTTTGCTTTCTGTGTTATGTAATCTATATGTTTATTAAAGTTAAGATGGTTATCCAAGTACATACCCAAGTATTTGATGTCATTTTTATATGGTATAATTATATTATTTATTTTTATAGGTTCAATTTCATTGTTAGCAAAGTGTACCACTTCACATTTATCATATGAAAGTTTTAAGTTGTTTGAATTTAGCCATTCATTGATTATTGCTAGGGATTGATTCATTTTGTTTACCATCTGATCTGGTGACTTCCCTTTCAGAAAAAGGACCATATCGCCTGCATATGCCATAACTTGTACTTCATTGGGTAATAATTTGAATATTTCCTATGTATAAATGTTAAACAAAATAGTACTGAGTGGAGAGCCCTGCGGTAATCCTGAACAAGTTATTTTAGGGCCTATCAATTGTCCATTAGTGCCTTTTATGTAGAGCTTTCTATTCTCCAAGATTTTGTATATTAAGTTACTAATTTCTGCCGATATGTTGAGTCTGATTAATTTTTTTATATAACTCGTGTATGTTTACATTATCATAGGCCGATTTTATATCTACGAATACTGCTATTAACGAGCATCCTTCATTGAAGGCTAGTGATATATGGGATACAATGTATGCCAGACAGTCATTAACTCCCTTTTTTTTCCTGTATCGAACTTGTAAAACAGAGAAAATTCTTTTGTTTTCTGTTATCCATTCTAATCTATTTTTAATTATGATTTCTAATATTTTTAATAAACAAGAAGCTATATCTATAGTTTTCTGGACTTTCCGGATCCTTGTTAGGTTTGCATATAGCATGAATTAGGTAATTCTTCCAGGGTTCTGGTATATTATTGCCACTTAGTATTCCATTATATGTTTCTATAATACATTTTTTTGCTTTGTAAGGTAAGTTAGCTGTCATTGAATAGGATATCTCATCCATTCCCGGGGCTGAATCTTTTTTGTTTTGTATTGTTTCTTGAAGCTCTTCCATTGTGAAAGGATATTGTTCTTCCGTCTCTTTCAATATCATTTGTAATTGTGTTTTATGTTCCTCCATGATCCAGAATTTTTTCTCTGTTTTCGTCTGATATGACTTTTTGTATTTGATCTCCATATTTACCTGAGAATTTTCTTAACTTACTCCATACTTCCTTTATGTCTGAGTTACGATTAATTTTTGAACAAAATACCATGAATTTATTTTTTTTCTTCTTTTTGAAGAACCGTCTTGTTTTTGCATTGATGTGTTTCATTTCAATAAATTTCTCCATTGATGGATGACTTCTGTATACATTTATTGCTCTTTTTCTGTTTTTTAGTTGATCGGTGCATTCCTGATCCCACCAGGGATTTCCTGTTTTTCTATTATTTACTTTTTTTTGGTATGTGTACAGTCCCTGGCCAAATTATTAGACGCACTGTATTTTTTTTAGTAATTTTATGTTTCTTAAGAGTTTTTTATGCAATAATGGTATATTTAAACTGCAATATTATTGATTTTTATTTAAAAGAATTGTTGTAGACTACATATTTGTATTTATTTTTAACATATGGCAACACTGTGTTGACAAAGTGATACATGAACGTAAATAAGTACAAACCTGTATCAGTCGCGATCGGAATCGAGTCAGGTACGGACGTGTTTCTGTGGCTTTATGGACTGTGATTGTTTGTTTAACAGTTTTATACTACTCAGTTATTAATTTATTTTGTATGCAGTGTTTTAAAAAAGTAATTGGACTATTTTCATTATGGGTAGAAAAGGCGATCTTTCACCACGTAAAAAAGCTGAAGTGAAGGCCCTTGTGATTGCGAAAACATTTACAAACCGAGAAATATCACGAAGATTGGAGGTTTCTGAAGCTAGTGTACGACGCATAAAAAAGAAAATTGAGTCAGGGAAGGAATTAAGCCCGGAAAGAAAGAAAAGATGCGGTAGAAAACCAATTTTCACTCCACGGTCAGAGAGATGTTTGAAGAAAATTTGTGTAGAAAACAGATTTGCTACCATAAAGGTAATAAAATCACAACTCCAGGATGCTAGCGTAAATGCTTCTGAGCGCACCGTTCGAAGAAAATTGAAAGAATTAGATTTTAAGGCCTGTCGCCCCGCCAGGAAGCCCAAGTTAACAGCTGCAATGAAAGCAAAGCGCCTGAAGTGGGCCAAACAATGGCAAGACAAAGATGTGGACTTCTGGAGATCGGTGAGATACAGCAATTTAATCAATAATTTATACATTATTATCATTTTCAGTTAAATAAAGCAAATAAACATGGAAGTTTATATATTTTTCCTATTTTTGACAGGTCTGCTTCAGTGACGAAAGCACATTCGAAATTTTGCAGAATAAAGCTCAGAATGTGCGTCGTCGTCATGAAGAAAAGTTTCATCCTGATTGTGTCGTCCCGACGGTTAAACATCCCACCAAAGTGATGATTTGGTCAGTCATCAGCGGCAAGGGCACTGGACGTCTGTACGTCGTCAAAGGAATAATGAGGCAAGAACAGTACAAAGAAGTATTACAAAATCGGTTGATTTCGCAGCTCAGAGAATGGTTTCCAAATGGGGAACCATTCACTTTCATGCAAGATGGAGCTCCCTGGCACACTGCTCGGTCTGTTAAAGCTTTTTTGGCAGAAAAAAATATCCCTCTGTTGGATTGGCCGGGTATGAACCCCATTGAAAATGTGTGGGAGCTGATGAAAAGAGAAGTGGCTAAAGATGTGATTCTCAACAAAACCCAGCTCCTAGAAAAGATTATTCATGTGTGGAATCATCATCCTCAAATGCAGGAGACAGTACAATCTTGCATTGATAGCATGCCGCGCAGAATTAAAGCTTTGATAGCGGCTAAAGGTGGCTCACTAAATATTGACTTTTACTAACATTAATTTCACTTTTCTTTAAAACTTAATAAACTTATGCTTTTCTAAATTAATGCTGTTTTATTTATGTCAAATAAATAGGTAATTGATTGGATAATATAAAAATAAAAAACAAATCAATTTAAAATAATAAAACGGTACAATATCACTCGGTAATTAATATTTTACATGAAATCTTGCAGTGCGTCTAATAATTTGGCCAGGGACTGTAAGTTTGCTACCTCTTGTATAATATTACATAGTTTTTTCATATGACAAATTGTCTTTTACAGTATGGTGTTCAATGCTATTATGATACATTTCCCAATCTGCCTTGTTAAAATTTCTTTTTGGAGAATTGTGTATTTTGATATTATTAAAAATGTTTTTTTATTATCATTTAGTTTGACCACAGTGGGGTAATGGTCACCGTAGCCACAATCTGTACCTTTCTCCCACATTATGCGAGAGGCAATTTCTAAATCAGAGATGGTGATATCTATTGCGCTTGGAGTTTCATTGGGAGAATAATTTCTTGTACTGGAACCATTATTTAGGATTAATAATTCATAGTTATTCAGTATTTCCGCAATTTGTTTGATTGCTGCCCCACTCTGTGTGATGGGCATTTAGATCTCCCATAAATATGATGTTACCATCCACTTGATTTAATATATTTTCTATATAGGTTTTTAATTCTAGAATTTGTTGTGGGGCGTATGCAGTAAATATATTGAGATTCTTAATTTTTATTATTTTATGTTGTAGATTTCGAACTTGTATATTCCTTATTTGTGGTTCCGAGCAAATTAACACATGGGCTAGTTTTATTGCAGTCACCTTTTTTTCAGTTAATACTAACCTTCAAAAGACAGCTGTTAAAATTTCGTGATATTCTATTCATTAGTTTGTGAGTTATTGTGCTAAGAGTGACGCTACTTTTGTTATTTTCAAAACAATGGATCAAAAACAATTTCGTGTTTTAATTTTACACTGCTTCTTGATGGGAAAAAATACCGTTCAAGCGAAGCAATGGCTTGAAAAGTGTTATGGGGACTCCGCTCCATCAGAAACAACAATAAAACGTTGGTTTGCTGACTTCAAACGTGGTCGTAGAGACACCGATGATGCAGAACGCAGTGGACGTCCAAATGAGGCGGTAACACCAGAAAACATCAAAAAAATCCATAAAATCGTTTTGAATGATCAAAAAGTGAAGTTGCGTGAGTTAGCTGACATCGTAAAGATATCAAAAGAACGTGTTGGCTTTATATTGCATGAGCATTTGACTATGAGAAAGCTCTGTTCAAAGTGGGTGCCGCGTTTGCTCACTGTTGATCAAAAACAAGAACGTGTTGATGATTCTGAGCAGTGTTTGGCCATGTTTAAACGTAACAAACCGGAATTTTTGCGTCGATATGTGACAATGGATGAAACATGGATCCATCACTTCACTACGGAATCAAAACGATCGTCATCTGAGTGGACAGCAACTGGTGAACCTCGTCCAAAGTGCCCGAAAGCACAACAATCGGCTGGAAAGGTTATGGCCTCGGTATTTTGGGATGTGCGTGGTGTAATATTCATCGACTATCTTGAGAAAGGAAATACCATCAACAGTGAATATTATATAACGTTATTGGAGCGTTTGAAGGCCGAAATTGCAAAGAAACGACCGCATATGGCAAAGAAAAAAATTTTATTTCATCAAGACAACGCACCGTGTCACAAGTCAATCAAAACAATGGCAAAACTACATGAATTGAACTTCGAATTGCTCCCACATCCACCGTATTCGCCAGATTTGGCTCCCAGCGACTACTGGCTGTTCGCAGACCTGAAAAAAATGCTCACCGGTAAGAAATTTCGCACGAATGAAGAGGTTATCGCTGAAACTGAGGCCTATTTTGAGGCAAAAGATAAATCGTTCTACAAAAGTGGTATTGAAATGTTAGAGCGGCGCTGGAATGATTGCGTTGCTCTTGATGGAGATTACGTTGATGAATAAAGCTAATTTTGAACCAAAAAAACCGTGTTTTCTTTGTTAGGCCCGGGACTTTTCAGCCCATGTGTTATGTTATTTTTTATACATATTGCCACTCCCCCATAACCATCTTCTCTGTCTTCTCTTATAATCCTGTAGCCTCGAATGTAGAAGTTTTGGTTTTGCTTTAGCCATGTCTCATTAAGCAGCATAACATCTGGGTTGTGTTCCCATAGCAAATTGATTAAGTTTGCCCTGTTGTTTGTGGCACTATGAACATTCCAGTGTAGTATTGTTAATTTTTGGTTGAGTTTTATTTATGTTTGTTTTAATCATATATTAGAGTCCTCCATTTCGTTGGACTCTATTAAAACTGTTTGTATTAATGTTTCTCTAAAGTTATCTGGGCATCTTTTAATATATTCTAATAGAAAGGGCATTGTATATTGATAATCACTTAAATTAAATCTATTCACTGCACTATAAGGCTGATTTATAATATCTTTAATTTTTGAGGTTGATGGTTGGGTGTTTTGATGTAATGTTTTGTAATTACGAGTTTGATTAGCATCTGTGTAGTCTGTTATTTGAATGTCTTTTTGTGTTCTGCCATTCGGGTAGTATAGTTGTTCGTTATGTTCTGTTTTGTTGGAGCCTTTGTCTGTAATTCGTTTTTTGGAGGGTTTTCTAGTGCATGTTGATATGTTCGTTTATTGCTATTGTTTTGTGATATTAAAAGTCTGTGGGTAATGTTAATTGTTTCATTTTCTTTATTAGATTTATTTGGGAGCATTGGATATTCGCTTGGTATGTATGTGTATTGATTTTTTTTCATCTTTAGAAGTATAAGTTTTATTGCATAGCTTTTGAGCATCATAATATGATATGTTTTCATATACCATAAGTCTTTTTATACTTTTTTGTCTGTCAAATTCTGGACATTTTTTTGAAATACTTATGTGATCCGTACTTTTACAATCGTAGCATTTTTTTATGCATTTAGTTTGTATCACGTCATTTTCATCCGTATAGGTTTCATGTGTTATCTCACCACATTCAAAACATATCTCTTTTGCCTTACAATTGTTTTTTGTGTGACCAAATAGTAAACAGGGGAATATATGGGATCACTTGTCTAGGCAACCCATAAAAAGTTACCTCTCGTGGCATTGTTGTGCCATCAAATACAAGGACTACAGAGCTGGTTGGAATATATAGATATTTTCTACTATCTGATATAGTAGCATCATATTCTTTATTTATTACTTTTCTGTTTAGTCTAATAATTTTATTAGTGCCTATAAAACCCTTTTTTAAAGAGTCTAAATCAAGGTCTGAATCTATTTGACGTACCACACCTTTGAAATATGTGTAGTTTCGCAGGATTGTTATCCTTAAACCTTTCTCTATTAATTTAGGTTCATTTACAAACTTATTAGCTACACTGTAGTCAGTGAATTCAATAGCTATTTTATTTCTACCTTTACTTTTAGATTTATAAATGTAACTTAAATTTAAGTCAAAAATTTCTTTGGCAATTTTTACATCAGAAAATTTCCCTATATTTTCATAATCAGATTCAAGTGTAACAATATACGGTTTTAAATCGTTTTCTCTGTATAATCTTTGAAATGGTTCTTTTTTTGTCAGTATTAGTTTTTATAGAATTATTTTGACCTTCACATTCCATGTTGGTTAACCTAGCATCAACAATATCTTTAATCTTGAAATTTGAACTATTCAGTATATATCACCACTACACCAAACACTTTATTTTTGCACTCGACGCGCGTTTCGCTAACCATGTTAGCTTCATCAGGAGCGATGATTGAGTCAATCGTCTTTGGCACAATGATACTGAGTAGTATCATTGTGCCAAAGATTCCACATTCCCAACTTAATATATATGCTTGTTTTATTATTGGGAATCAATCTTAAGTGTAAATAAAACTCTTTCCTTCTTCAATACTCAATATTTCGTTATCCTTTGATAACTTTTTTAGAAGTAAGAAAATGCGAGTCAGTCATCGAAATTAAAACTCAACATATCGATTTTTCTACACAAACTCACAAAGAGTTTCATTTTCAGTCCAGATCGATTCCCGATAATCAAACAAACATCTAACTGACTTACGTTGAAATTTGAAAATGATTGGGAGGGAGTTTCCCCCCAGTTTTTTTTTTTTGATCTATGTTTCTGGTAGTTTGAATTTGTTGTTCTTACCAAATTATAAATATTTCAACACAATTTGAAAAGGAAAAAAAAAAAAAACACTGAAGTTTTTGGGTTAGTGGAACACTCGATTGTCACGCTGCTGATCGTAGAACAGCACTGTGTTATGTTCTTTACGTTTGCTTTTTATTTTGTTAGCAATATTATATTGAATATAGAATTTACTTGTACCTAATAATATTTGTATAATTTACTTGAAATACTGCTATTATTATATTTGAAATATAAATTTATTAATTTAAAATGAGCTTTAATTTGTAACGACGTTGTCACGAGAAATAGTTTAACCGGACATAATTACAATGATAATTTTATTTTTTTACGTTTATACTCGTTTTTTTTTTTAATAATTTTAGAAAAAGTTCTAATTGCTACCCGATTTAACGAGTTAACAATTTTTATGGTCAAGTGTGCAAAGTTAATAAAAATTTATAATAGTAATTATCATAAAAATATAACGAGCATATTATTTAACAGCACTAAAAATTACCGCATTATGTTTTGGTATTAAAAGGAAACTATTAAGTTGATTTGAAAAAAAAAAAAACACTAATTATTAAAACCATAATAATATAATACTCGACTGTGTCGCCTAGTTACCTGAAAACATTAAAACTAAATATTGACGTCATCATAAAATAAATAGCAATGTGCTAAGAAAATATCCTTCAAAATTTTTGTTTTTTATCATCTTTTTAGGGTATCTAAATCGCAAAAAATACAGTCACCAATTTCCGTCAGGCTATCTGTTTGTCTGCTGTAAGATAACTTTCGAACGAATTGCTGCATAATTAGAAATTAATATTTAACGAAGAGATGAAACCTATATTTTTTAAGTGATATCGATTCAGGTGAGGGCGATAAAAACGAAGGGGATAGACAAATTTTGTTAGAATTTTAATCCTAATATAGTAACTTTTTCTGTTTTTGTTGCTGAGTTCATAAACAATATTTATGCATAAATATTTAGAGTACATGTAGGTTGAAAAGTTTTTGGTCTGGCACATGGACGTACCAACCTTCAAACGATACGTGTCAAAATATCATGACATTTCGACTATTAGTTTACAAGTTACAGTGATTTTAGTGACACTATTTTTGATATTTTCAAAACAATGGAAAATGGTGCGTTTGAAGGCAGAAATCGCAAAAAAATGGCCCAAATGAACAAGAAAAAAGTGCTCCTTCATCAAGATAATGTACCGTGTCACAAGTCAATGATTCCGACGGCAAAATTGCATGAATTAAAGTTTGAATTGCTTTGTCATCCACCATATTCCCCAGATTTGGCCCCCAGCGACTATTATCTATTCGCAGACCTCAAAAAAATACTCGTGGAAAAAAGATTTGACTCCAGTGAAGAAGTTATCGCCGAAACTGACGCCTATTTTGTAGGCAATGACAAATGACAGGGTCTGTCAGGAAAGTAATGTCACCGATTTTATTGTAAAGTGACTGCACGTCACAGTGCGTTCTACAGTGGTGGGGGAACTTAGCTACCGAGCGAGTACTTGCACAGTTGTTTCCGAGCTCTCGGAAGGTAAGGACGAGCAATTTTGTGAACCGCCGTTGCGTCTCTTGTACAAGTCGCGATGCATTGCTCACTCGAACAAAGATACGCTATAAAGTTTTGTGTGAAACTCGACAAATCCACAGTAGAAACTTTTCCAGTGGCTCAGCAGGCCTTCGGGGATGAGTGTTTATCACAAAGGTAAGTCTACAGATGACACAAGACGTTTTAAGAGGGCCAGCAGCAAATCAAAACCATGCTCGTGTTTTTTGACAATAGGGGATCGTCCACCATGAGTTTGTACCTCCCAGGACAACCGTCAACTCTGAATTTTACGTGGAAGTGTTCGAGAAACTGAGAACAAAGATCCGGCGCGTCAGGCCAGACATCAGCGGAGAATGGACACTTGAATATGACAACGCGCCAACCCTCACCGCCTTCGTCGTGACCAGCTACCTGGCCAGATCTAACGTGGCGACGCTACCCCAACCACCCTACAGCTTTAAAAACAATTACTGAACAGGCCTTCCAGGACGCCTTCGCAGCTTGGAAATCGCGCTGGCAACAATGTATTGACTATTTTAAAGAATTTTAATGTATTATACCGATCCGGTCAATAATTTTTTTTTTATCGACTTTTTGACATTACTTTCCGGACATCCATGTATATTGAGTTATATGTCGTTTTCAGGGTTTTTAGAGTAGAGGAATTCGAAAATTGGATTATTTTTTTCTTTGCTTATATTTTATTCCGGGAGGGGGTGAAAGGGGTTGGTATAGTTTTTCAACAGAATTTTGAGAATTTTTGGTTGCTATAATGGACAAATGTTAAATATATTATTTATTGTAAACTATATAAGGAGTTAAAGGAGAAAGCTTGGCGCTGAGAATTCTAGAAATTGTGTTATTTTTTCATTATTTATGACCTAACCTACTAAGGAGTTAATTATATGTGATGAGAATGGAGGGGTTGCTTCGAATATCTCTTTTTAATATTCTTGGAGGTAGATAATCCAAAACAATTTTTTCGTTATTGCCAGTTATACAGTTGTGGTCAAAATAATAGCAGTGGTTCAATAAAAATAACTAAAACTGTGGAAAGGTAACTGCAAAATTCCATTAAGGCAAAAAATATTTTATCGTTTAAAAAACTTATCAACTGTGCTGAGGTTTCAACAAAAAATATGTATATAAAAATAAATATAAGCAAAGTATTTACGTTTTTTTGTAGCAGGAGATGAATTTTGCTTGGTGAAAATAATAGCAGTGTTCGCTTAACACTGGTGTGTTTCAAACCTAAGTGGTTTTTGCTCCTTGTGTTCGGTTAAATTGTCAAATTTAGAATAGTTTTGTGTCAGATCCATCAACACTTTTTTCTGTTTTTAATACAACTATGGGAAGGAGAAAGCACTGCTCTCAAGAAAAACGTGAATTGATAAGAAAATTGCGTCGTGATGAAAAATCTTACATGCAGATTCAAAATATTTTGGGATGCTCAGCTAAAATGGTAGCAAACGCTTTAAGATGGCAAGCTACACCTGAAACTCGCGGTCGTAAACGCAAAACTACATCCAAATAGGACACAATTATAGTTCGAGCTTCAAAACCAAACCCATTTGCTTCGTCAACACAACTTCAGGAGATTGTGGGAGTGAGATGACAATACGACGACGACTTAAAGAAGCAAAGTTACCAGCAAGAAGTCCGCGTAAGGTACCCTTGTTAAATAAAAGACACAGAAAGAGGCCATTAGAGTTCGCGAAGGAATATATTGAATGACTGTGGTCCGACGAACGCAAAATTGTATTATTTGGAAATGTGGGCCGCAGAACATACGTTAGACGCCTTTTAGGCACCGCATATCAGCTTCAGTACACTATTAAGACAGTTAAACATGGAGGTTCAAAAATAATGGTATGGGCATGTTTTCTCCTACTTCGGAGCAGGGCCTATATTTTGGATTAAAAACATAATGACCGCCAGTGATTATGTTGAAATTTTACAAAACGTTATGTTGCCCTATGCAGAATATGAAATGCCACTTAAATGGGTTTTTATGCATGACAATGACCCAAAACATAGTAGTCGATTATGTAAACAAATTTTTAGAAAAGAAAAAAATTAATGTCTCGAATTGGCCGGCTCAAAGCCCAGATCTGAACCCGAAAGAAAATCTGTGGGGCGATATTAAAGATAGCGTAGCACGTGAAAAACCTAAGAATCAAGACGAGCTCTGGGCTGTAATCAGAGATACTTGGAAAAGCATTCCTGTTTTTAGATGTCAAGATTTGGTTTACTCTACGCCGCGACGTTGTGAAGCTGTCATAGCCAATAAAGGGTTTACAATTAAGTATTAGGTGTGTCTAATGCTCACAAAAGAAAAATATTGTTAATTAGTTGTACAGTTTTTTTTAACAGTAAATTTAGTAAAACACTGCTATTATTTTGTCCACCATAATTTTTAGAAAATTGTCGTTTTTCTTCAATTTTTAAGAATTTAATTAATTAGCCTTTTATTACTTTGATGCATCTTAGGTGGGCTTCAAAGTTGCCATATTTATGTTTTAGTTGTTCTATTAAAAAAACTTAATAAATATGTTTTGATAAAAATTTAGTAAGCACTGCTATTATTTTGACCACAACTGTATATGGTCAAACATATAGGGTTTAATAAGGTAAGGGAAGAGGTGAGAAGGATTGTTTCATATATATCGTATTTTATGTATTTTTCACGGTTGCGGAATATGAAAAGAGTGTCAGTTTTCTCATTATTTTCAATTTTAACAAAAATACAGTAATACCCCCGCTTTACGCGAGGGATACGTTCCGAAAAAAATCGCGTTAACTGAAATTCGCGTATATCGAGGTTTATGATTAAACATAGTCAAAATTTAATACAAAAAAATACAAATCATTTTAATCAATCACTTTAATTCTAAGAACACTTTATGCAATACATACTCTTATTTTTTACGGAAAAATACATCTATTGTCTTTTGGGTAACGTTTTGTTTACGTTCTTGTAAAATACGTTCATAACACCCAACACTGTTTTAATTGTTTGACACACGGTCAAGACACGGTCATCATTATTGTCTATACTCTGCAATATGTCCAAACCTGAATAAATTTTTGAAAGTGCATTTTGTATTTCCCCTGAAGATAAAACTTTCTCTTCTACTTGTTCTTCCTCATCGTAGATAGGATTATTCTGTAACTCGATCAGATCTTCATTGCTAATAGGATCGTCGTGCGTTGCTACAAGTTCTACGAGATCTTCTACCGTGACATCTTCAAGTTCAGACCCCTCAATCATTGCAGCAATGTCTTCAAGCACTTGTCTCTGCATCTGGACAATTCTTCTTGGTGCTTCCACTACATCTGGCCAAAGATTACGCCACACCCCATTCATACAACTCATTTTAACTTCCTTCCAAGCCTCTTCTATGTTGTGAATAGACTTCATAATGTTGTATGACTTCCACCACTCTCGCATAGACTGTCTTCCTTCCCCGTCAGTTTCATGAATTAGTTGGCTAAAAGTGCGGCGATGGTAATAAGCTTTGAAGTTTGCTATTGCTCCCTGGTCCATAGGTTGTAATATTGACGTAGTGTTTGGTGGAAGGAACTTTACGTACACTTTTAAGTCTCTGGGCGTATCAAGTGAGGTTGGATGTCCTGGGGCATTGTCTAAGAGTAATATAACTTTAGGTTCAAGCCCATTTCTGTCACAGTATGATTTGACTGATGGGCAAAAACTATTAGAATACCATTCTTGAAAAATTTCCCGTGTAACCCACGCCTTTCTGTTTGATCGCCACACAACTGGTAGACTTGTCTTGTCTGTGCCTCGCATTGCACGGGGTGTTTCTGAATGGTACACTAGTAAAGGTTTCAGTTTGAAATCACCAGTGGCATTACCACCCAGCAGAAGTGTTAGTCGATCTTTCGCAGCTTTGAAACCACTGGCTTGACGTTCTTCCTTAGAAATGAATGTTCGAGATGGCATTTTTTTCCAGTAAAGTGCGGTCTCATCAACATTGAAGATGAGACAAGCAGGAATTTTCTCTCGTCTAACGAAGTCTTGAAACTTGTCTGGAAACTCAGCTGCAGCTTGAATGTCCGCGCTGGCCGCCTCGCCTGTTATGTGGATATTGTGAAGATTAGAACGCTGCTTGAACCGATGGAACCAGCCTCTGCTGGCAGCAAAAGTCGGAGTGGCACTCCCTTCTCCTTCTTTTGTTTTCAGCATCTCATACAAAGATTTTGCTTTTGTGCATATGAGATCTTGACTTAGTGGTGTGTTCTTCTTATTCAAATCTTCGATCCAGACTGACAGTAATTTCTCCATTCTTTCTAAGATAGATGATCTCGAACGAGAAAGTTTTGTTGCACTTATAGGTGTTGAACCTTCGCTGGAGATTTTAATTTTTTCCCGATTTTTATAAATCGTTCTCACAGTCGATTCTGAGAGTCCAAAATCTCTCCCAACAATTGTTGCTTTGCCTCCATTTTCCATTCTTCTTAACACTTTCATCTTCAATTCCAAAGTGACGCTTTTACGCTCTTTTTTCTTTACAGGCGGCATTTTTAACGTAGGGTTAAATTATGTATGTATGTATCTCCAATAAATATTAAAACAAAACTGCCAGCCGACCGAACTAACATTACGGAACAAATGAACACACGAAACGAACGAGGAAATCCCCATAGAACAAAGTCGAAGGACAGGGAATTCCCAATTCTTCAAAGAGAATATTCAGAGAAAGCGGGGATCCCCCCGCGACCATAGAGAAGTTAATGACTACATGAGCGCGAAATTTAAAATTCGCGTTATAGTGAAACCGCGCGTAACGGGGTCGCGCTAAGCGGGGTATTACTGTAGTAAGTGAAGAATAATGCAAGATTTTTAGCCTTAAATATCTTGAAACCTTTCCCTTGTCATTTCTACAATTAATATCTTATCATAAAAAAATCTTAAAAATGTAGACTGATCGTTCGATTTCCGTCGGGTATCTGTTGGTAGGTTAGACGATCTGCCTCCCTGTCTGTTTCTCTGTTGGGACGAGAAAAAACGAAATTATATATCGATTTTAAATGTAGCATCCTTATAATACTTGAAATAGGAATGAAACGAAATCTCTGAGCATTTGGTTTATTTTCCGTATCATTATAAGAATGTTTCTTGATTTTTGACGTATTGAACCAATCTTAAGCCAGTCTACTGTGCGGCTTGTTGTCGCAGTTTAGGATCATACTGGTATACCCAAGTCTTATCCATAGTTCAAAATTTATTGACTGACCTGGGATATAGTATTGTACAGGTCTACTAATAAGTTTGTTTTTTTTTATGGGTCTAGCACACGTGCTGTGTGCAGAAAAAGCGATTCACGTTTGTTCTTGAATCGCTGTAAATTGTACTCGGTGGGAAACACAGTGCTGGGCAAATTTATTCCAAAGGGATGAATTTCTCCATATAAAAACCTGCTTGAAAAGCGTTGTATGCGGAGTAACAAGCTGAACCTCGTACGGATATTGCTTCAATTAGTTTGATTATTTTTGCTACTATTTTGTCAGGGCCCGGCACATCATTACATTTTGCCAATTTTACTGTTTATATTACTTTGGCTTTTATTACATTTGGACCACCTTCTCGAGCTATATGTTCTTGCCTTTTATCTTCGAATAGTTCTTGAATGTAGTTGTTCCATCTTACCATGTGTATATAACCGGATGTTACTTCCGGTTGATCTTTTTGAATAACCTAATTCTTTAATCTTATTATGTAAGTTGAATTCATTCTGCTTGGCTTGTAGTAGCTCCATTTCTGTACATCTAACTGTATACAATTTTTCTTTTGCTTGTAGTACTTTGTCTATTATTTATGTGTATGTATTTTCATATACCTTATTATCTCTGTTCTTCTTATTTTTACCACAAGCTGATGTATTTCATCTGTCTGCAGCAATTTTTTGCAGGGATGATTATGGTACTTTTGATTTAAGTCAATATGCACATCGCCAATTCCACTAGATTAACTTCTTCTTAACTTCTTAACTTAACTTCTAACAGTTTTTGAATCGTATCGTGAAAAACTTCTAGATCTTAGAAGTATAACAACTTTGTATATTCTATCAATCAACCGGTCAACCCAGTTGTTGGTATTTATTATATGACTGATGCTATTTTAATTTCAATAACCCAGTTCCTTGTTATCTTTGTGGTTTTCTGTAGGCACCCGAAGATTTTTAAACCTGTTAAAGTTATTGTTTCCAAAGAAATTTTCTTATCAATCATATTAGGTAGGTAATTCATGCAATTAGTATTATCTAAGAAAAACAACCCATACAAAATTAACAGACACCAGTCGTATGTTGAGCTTGACTTAAGTAATTGGTAATAACTCTGTGATTGTGTTTTTATGATGTGAGTGAAGCAAAATTAAATTCTCTTGTGATATTCAGAAGAAATCGGTAGTAATTTGAGTGTTGTTGAGATTTGGTCCTATTTAGTGACAAGCAATTAAAAGCATACGTAGGAGCTATATTAAACATTTACATATTTACCTGCGTTCTTGTTTTCTTGTATGTTGATCCAACCCTTAAAAGAAAAAAATATTCCACACATTACTATAAATAAGGTTAAAAGCATTTTAAATGAATAAAATACGAAACGTATAACACGTTTTTTCTAGATACTGCGGAAAGTCAGTTTTCCTTTTAATTCACTTCCGAAAAATATAACTGAAGTTTTAAATAAAGAAAATTGATTTACTAAACTTTTTATAATAATATTGTAATATAACTTTGCTAAATATCGGCTTTATTTTAGGGACCAATCTCCAACTACGTCCTCCATAAAAAAAATTCAATCAGATGATTGGTTTTATTCGGTACCTGACATTTTTCTTCGAGATTCAAAAGATCTTCATGATGAAGTCATCAAAAAAGGTGGAAGTGATTCCGATATAACGCAGATCAGTGTTAAAAGAATTCCACATTTTAAGTATTATGACGGATATCTTAATATGTCTTTCGTTGATATTGATGGGTAAGTTTTAATGTACTAATTTACATACCTATCAGATTTAGACTAAAGCCAGTACTGACGGCCAATAGATGGATGGCCTGAATGGATTCGACAAATAAGAGAACAATGAGTAGACTGCTGAAATACGCACTTTCGTCCGTTTTCAGTTGTTCTGACATTAAAAAAACACATAGCCTTTTATATATATACATATACAGTCCCTGGCCAAATTATTAGACGCACTGCAAGATTTCATGTAAAATATTAATTACCGAGTGATATTGTACCGTTTTAATTATTTTAAATTGATTTGTTTTTTATTTTTATATTATCCAATCAATTACCTATTTATATGACATAAATAAAACAGCATTAATTTAGAAAAGCATAAGTTTATTAAGTTTTAAAGAAAAGTGAAATTAATGTTAGTAAAAGTCAATATTTAGTTGAGGCACCTTTAGCCGCTATCAAAGCTTTAATTCTGCGCGGCATGCTATCAATGCAAGATTGTACTGTCTCCTGCATTTGAGGATGATGATTCCACACATGAATAATCTTTTCTAGGAGCTGGGTTTTGTTGGTAATCACATCTTTAGCCACTTCTCTTTTCATCAGCTCCCACGGGGTTCATATCAGGGCTATTACCCGGCCAATCCAACAGAGGGATATTTTTTTCTGTTTTCTGCCAAAAAAGCTTTAACAGACCGAGCAGTGTGGCAGGGAGCTCCATTTTGCATGAAAGTGAATGGTTCCCCATTTGGAAACCATTCTCTGAGCTGCGGAATCAACCGATTTTGTAATACTTCTTTGTACTGATCTTGCCTCATTATTCCTTTGACGACGTACAGACGTCCAGTGCTCTTGCCGCTGATGACTGACCAAATCATCACTTTGCTGGGATGTTTAACCGCCGGGACGACACAATCAGGATGAAACTTTTCTCCATGACGACGACGCACATACTGAGCTTTATTCTGCAAAATTTCGAATGTGCTTTCGTCACTGAAGCAGACCTGTCAAAAATAGGAAAAATATATAAACTTCCATGTTTATTTGCTTTATTTTAACTGAAAATGATAATAATGTATCAATTATTGATTAAATTGCTGTATCTTACCGATCTCCAGAAGTCCACATCTTTGTCTTGCCATTGTTTGGCCCACTTCAAGCGCTTTGCTTTCATTGCAGCTGTTAACTTGGGCTTCCTGGCGGGGCGACAGGCCTTAAAATCTAATTCTTTCAATTTTCTTCGAACAGTGCGCTCAGAAGCATTTACGCTAGCATCCTGGAGTTGTGATTTTATTACCTTTGTGGTAGCAAATCTGTTTTCTACACAAATTTTCTTCAAACATCTCTTTGACCGTGGAGTGAAAATTGGTTTTCTACCGCATCTTTTCTTTCTTTTCGGGCTTAATTCCTTCCCTGACTCAATTTTCTTTTTTATGCGTCGTACACTAGCTTCAGAAACCTTCCAATCTTCGTGACATTTCTCGGTTTGTAAATGTTTTCGCAATCACAAGGGCATTCACTTCAGCTTTTTTACGTGGTGAAAGATCGCCTTTTCTACCCATAATGAAAATAGTCCAATTACTTTTTTAAAACACTGCATACAAAATAAACTAATAACTGAGTAGTATAAAACTGTTAAACAAACAATCACAGTCCATAAAGCCACAGAAACACGTCCGTACCTGACCCGATTCCGATTGCGACTGATACAGATTTGTACTTATTTACGTTCATGTATCACTTTGCCAACACAGTGTTGCCATATGTTAAAAATAAATACAAATATGTAGTCTTCAACAATTCTTTTAAATAAAAAAAATCAATAATATTGTAGTTTAAATATACCATTATTGAATAAAAACTCTTAAGAAACATAAAATTACTAAAAAAAATACAGTGTGTCTAATAATTTGGCCAGGGACTGTAGATATGTATATATATATATATATATATATATATATATATATATATATATATATATATATATATATATATATATATGTATATATATATATATATATATATATATATATATATATATATATATATATATATATATATATATGTGTGCATATATATATATATATATAATATATATATATATATATATATATATATATATATATATATATATATACGTACATATAATATATATATATATATATATATATATATATATATATATATATATATGTACATATATATATATATATATATATATATATATATATATATATATATATATGTATATATATAGATGTATGTATGTATATATATATATATTTATATATATATATATATATATATATATATATATATATATATATATATATATATATATATATATATATATATTAACAATCTTGCCAACTCTTCATCATTTTTTCCAGATGCATAATCTTAAAAAATATTTTCCCGAAACACGAAGTTTCCGTTTCAGTTTCGTTTTATTTAACAACAGAAACTGTTATTAAATAAGACCTTTGTGACAATACGTTTTCTGATAAGTTTTGTTGGAGATATTTCTGATAAAAAAGATTAAAATGTCCCACAAAAACGTAAGATGTCACGAAGAGAGTCGCGCAGTGGAGTATAAATCGGTTCGTGCTCGCGAATCGCAAGGAAAACACGTAAAAGTAAAAACAGAGCATTCTATTTATTAAGACGGCCTTTTTATGCTTGTAATTAAACGCGCAATGATTAAAATTCTGTTGATTATTGGTGTATGTGAAAATTTTATCTTTGGATACTTAGTATGTTATTTTTTTTGGTACGTAATTGTTTTTAAAGTACTGTATTTCAAATATGGTTTGTTACTCTAGCTTCCAACGCCTTTTTGAATTGAAAAGTGTAAGTCAGACTTGCGCAATTAGACGTTGTACGCTTTAAAATAGAAAATTTTGTTACGGATCAACGACCTCACAAAACATAACCCAAATGAGTTCTCAACAAAGGTTGTTTCCGATCTTTGTTGAAAACTGATAACTTTGAAATTTATAAATATTAAATTAATAAAGTTAGTATACGCGTGATAATTTTCGTTCAATCTACACCCTGTGGAGAATATGAAAACTTTTTCAAAATTTTTTAAACAGAACTTTTCGAGATAGAGGGGAACAGCGTTTTTGGTAATTTTTGAAAATTAATACAAAGAAAAGTGTGCGCAAGTATTACATTAAATATATTTTTGAACTCATATTTTCATAAGCTTTCATTTGACACCCCATTCGATGATCTGACAAAAGTTTTTTTTTTCACATTCGATTTCACCCCACAGAACTAACATTTTAAGTCAAAATTTTACTTTCAAAACTACAGGCTCTGTTGGAGCCATCAGTTCCTATATTAGTGCCAGTTAAGTAATTCAAAATAAGTTACATTCTTTGGTAATTAAGCCCCTAAGGCAAATATTACACACGACACCTAAATTAGTTAGCCGACTGCAGTTTATTACGTCTAGCAACTGAAAATAAATACCTGAGAAATGGTCTTCTTACATGCTATCCTATGTATTTTATTATTCCTTAGCCTATTACACTCTCTGTCCAAAAAGTAACACAACTTTTAATGGAACATTAAACTTTATAAATTATAATTTCTCAAATTATTTATTTACTCTTTCTCAGCTTCGGTACGTTTGGCATATATACATATATATATATATATATATATATATATATATATATATATATATATATATATATATATATATATATATTAGTAATGACAGTGTCAATTAAAATATTACACACAATTGTTTTTCTTAATCCCAATTTTCTTCTTCAATCAATTTCATTAAAGGTTTTTGGCGTTTTTTTTGATACAATTACGAACTTCTGGAATGTTAAATTCGCATAGTCTAGTTTTCAGATTGCCAGATTTTTGTTGTCCTTAAGTATCTTTTATGCTTTTGGTTCAAGCATCAAACACTTGGATATGGAATAAGCATTAATCGTATGCTCCTTTAAGCGTATAATCTATTGCGGTTACGAAATTTAATACAAGGTAATGGCTGCTCTTTGCCCGAACGTCAATTTCCAATTATTCGTTACAACTCATTTTAATGTTATAAAATAGCTGACGTAGAAGATTGAAGGATGAGGAGTACTGCTTTCGACATAAAAAATCTTTATTAAGCCGATTGGTATAGTCTTCTTTCTCGGAAATTCAATATTCGTTAATGTTGTCCTACAGTCTACATATATTAGATCTAAAATGATTATACATTTTCAAAAAGTGTTCGAAAACTACCTAATGGAGTTTTCTGTTTTTTTTTTTTCAATTTTAGTAATGTCGTAAACTAAATCAAATGCCAGAGGTTAGTCTAAAAACTGCAGCCATACCTTATCGGCCCAAGATACTTGCTCTTCTATTAAAAGTATGAGCCTTCAAAAGAATGAACAAACCCGGGCATACCATCGCCACACACCATAACTGTAGGGTAAATCCCAAGATATAAGATCCTGCCTTTTTGCTTTTTCAATGGGACAATAAACGACCCTATTAAGGTTTTGTGCATAGTTGCCAGGTATTACGATAAACGTATTTTTATTTTACCTGCTTTGTATACCGCCCTCACTTGCACCTGCAATCATATTGGATCTTCTAAAATATCTTGAAGGATTCAACATTATTAGCGATCACCAATATGGCATTCGTAAAAATAGATCAACAGGTTGCTCATGACATATCCAAGGCATTCGACCGTGTTTGGCACGATGGGCTGTTGGCTAAGCTACGTTCTTACGGAATGTCGGAAAAGTTCTGTTTGTGGCTCTCATGTTTCCTCAGAGAGCGTTCTTTACGAGTGGCAGTCGACGGATTTCTTTCTAATACCTTCACTATCAACGCCGGTGCACCCCAAGGCTACTCTCTTTCTCATTTACATTAACGATCTGCTGGAAAAGACCGAGCAGGCCTACAGCTTTGCAGATGACAGTACACTTATCTCTTCATTCACTTTGAACGCTCCGACATCGGCTACTCAGACGAATATCCGCAGACAGCAGGAAGTCATTCAACTTAACAAAGACCTGGAAGAAATTCTATCTTGGGGTGACAGTAACCAAGTGGAATTTAAACGCTACAAAAATCCAGGCGGCAGTTTTTTCTAAAAAAGTTAACGTTGCTGAACCCGACATAGTTATGTCGGGGCACTCCACTGGGCGTTAACTTGGGAGGAAATATGTCCTGGCGTGAACATGTTGCAGGCATAGCAAGGAGAGCTTCTCAAAAGTTGGGAATATTATTTCGAACCAGAAAGCTTTACACTTCACAACAACTGTTAATTATTTACAAAGCTCAAATTCGACCAACTATGGAATACTGCTCCCATTTTTTGGATCTCCGCTCCCAAACATACACTGCATTTGTTGGATTCTGTTCAGAGAAGAGCTGTTCGTCAGATTGGAGACCCGGAACTGACCGTCGGCCTTGATTCGCTGGAACATCGAAGAACGGTTGGCGACTTGAGCCTATTCTACAAGTACTTTCATGGAAAGTGTTCGAAGGATGTGGCCCGCTTAATTCCTCCCAGAGCGGTGCATGTTAGAAGTACACGTCGCGCTAATTCTTTACATCCGTATGAGATTCATATATGGAGAATATCATCCCTTTGGAATAATTGGCCCAGGACTGTGTTTCCCACCGAGTACAATCTACAGCGATTCAAGAACAACGTAAATCGCTTTCTCCGCACATGTGTTGCTTCTGTAGCGCTTTAGGGACTTCCCTGTAGCACGTGTGCTAGACCCATATAAAAAAAAAAAAACAGTGAACTTACAAAAACCCCAATTTCTACGAATAAGGATATTGTAGGAAAACCATCGCTCAGGAACAGGAAAAAACGGAAAGATTTTCAAATGCATCATGCGATTGTGAAAAAGACGTCATCAGGAGAAAAATATATTCTATGTATGAAGAGCAGTTGGTGCCGACACTAGACAAAATAAAATTAAGACTGGTGCAGGACGGGACCAATATATATTGTGGCCGATCAACCCTTCACAGAATTCTCTTAAGAATGGGATTCACATTCCGAGAAAATCAACAAAAGGCAAGTAGTGATGGAGTCACAAAGATTACGGATCTTGCGACATACTTTTTTATAAGAAATTTAAAAAGTCTCGATCAGAGAATTAGCCAATAATTTACCTTGACGAAACATGATTCGATACCCATGATACTGTGCAAAAAAGGTGGGTTAACAGCAGTACAAAATGTCAAACTAATGCACCTTCAATAAAGAGAATAACCATTTTATATGCCGGATCTGAAAAAAAGGGCGGGGTTTTCAAATTGTCTACTATTATCTGCAAAAAACATAAAAGATTCTAGTTTGGACTATCACGAAGACACGACCGCAGAAGTTTTTGAACATTGGTTTCAAAATTCCTTTTTGCTAGATGTTCGCGAACAGAGTGTTATAGTTATGGATAATGCAAGTTACCATAATCGTCTACTAAATAAGGTTCCTAATGCAGCCAACAGTAAATGGGAAATACAGGAATATATGTTAGAAAATGACATTTATTTTGACTTTAGTTATAAAAAAGTGATCTTTTGGAAGACTATAAATTGAAAAAGAAATATGTTTGTGATAGTATGGCTGAGGTAAAATGGGACACACTCTTTTGCGGTTTCCTCCGTATTATTGTGTGTTTAATCCAATTGAACATATTTGGCATCAAGTTAAATCAGTGTGGTTGAATTAGTAAAAAAAGTTATAAATGATATACCTTGTGAAAGCTGGAAAAATTCCATTCAGCACATTGTTAAAGTTGAAGATTCATATATTTATGTAAATAATATAAAACCACTGACAATTACCTCAGCTGATGAGAGTGATAGTGAAACCGAATTAGGCTTAAGTTAAGATATATTTTGATTTATACAATATGTCCCCTCTTGTAAACTCCATTCATTCAAACTGTATATTTGTACTTCTTTTCCATTTGTTTTTACATGCATCTATAAATAAACATCTCCAAAAACACTTATAATTATATTTATTTGCATTAATGAATAAAATTCTTAAGTCTATCTCTGCAACCTATCATAAACAAACAAATCAAAATTTTATATTGCCCACTTAAAATGTCAAAAATGAGGATCTTATATTTTGGGACAAGCTATAACAGAGTTAAAAAGAATACGCACAAAAGTATCAGTAGCCAACAAACCTCAGCGCTGTCAGGTGTAAAATCTTTCTCTATGCTGGAGTCACCAATGTTCTCTTTTAAAATGCTAGAGTTACTGGTAAACATCCAACAGCAGTATTAATATTCTATATTTAGAGTTACTGTTACACATTTAATAGTGGCATTAGTACCCTATTCAGGTATAATGACAAAGGTACGAAATCTCATTTTCTTTTTGTGTAATCTGGTGTGAAAATATCGAAAATATTTTATTATTTATAGCATGAGAAAATGCTGGATACACGGAAAAAATTTACTGTTGAACACCGAATGTCTCAAAATCCAAATACCATTTCTGTATTCGGTACAAATATCCATATTTTATTCCTCGAAGTAAATACAGATAGTTTAAAACCCGAATCAGATAATAAACGCAAAATAAACATGCCTAACCCGTTTTTATTCTGCAAATTTCGCCATATTTATAGCTTGCGCAGGTTAAGCAGCAGATTGGAACTTGACGGAAGGGAGCACGAAAGGGCTCCTGCGGGAACACTTCTCGATTTTATTACGGGGAAGATACATGGAGTAACGGGCGGAAAACGTATAAGCAAGCAGGTGGTAGGACAGCTGGATGATGTACGGACTCTGACTGAAGACAGCAATCGGACCTTTTCGGGAATATCAATTGATATTATTTGACCTATGCTTGTTTTTAATTTAATCTAAAATTTAATTTCAAATATTTCAAAAATATTCCTTTATTAGGAAATATATGAAATAATAACAGATTTTAAAAAAAGTCATAAAACTACAAGATAGTATTCTGGCTGCAGATATAAATTGAATAGTTTGATAAATACGAAATTCGGGTTCTTTTACTAATGTTTACTTTCACTTTAATAATAACAAATTAATGGCTTGAGTAGTCTTCTATGGACGTCTTTAGAAGGATAAACTTCAAGAAATAAAACGACACTTTTACATTAAGTCTAGGTCCAACTTTGCAAATATACGGTTCTTTCAGTGCTATTACGTTGAGATCAGAAAAAATTGCAAGACAGAATAAAAAAAATTAGAGGCAACAAGTCAATGTAAAAATAAAACGCATGAGTAAAAAAATTCTCGAAGAGCAAAACAAGTGTGCCATTCCAGTTAACTTTTAATCCTTTTAAATTGTTTCATCTAATTTTACTTTCACTATAAATCCTCAAATCAAAAGCTGGTAACATTATTTCGAACTAGAAAGCTTCACACTCCACAACTGTTAATTCTGTACAGGGTGTGTCAACGACAGAGTAAAGTTCATTAACTCATTTGTTTCGGGAATGACGAAAAAATGTTAAATACAATAGTTTTAGGGAATGTTAAGGTACATAGTTTAAAATTATTTTTGAGTATACAGGGCACTTCAAAAAAGTATGGCCGATATAACATATGTTTTTTTAAATGGAACATCCTATTTTCTAATTAATTTTTACATTCTGCGTAAAATTTTATAACTTTTTATTAATAATGTTATATACCTAAACCTAGTAGTTTTCCTAATATATCAATTTTTTTTAAAAAATACTAGTTTTCAGTTTTGTAAAAAATTGCCAGTACCGCCATACTCATAATTGGTACGAGCGTTCTATAGAGATGAAAAAAAGATATGTGTAAAGAAATTTGAGTTAGATGCTACAGGGTGTTCAAAATAAATTTATGCATTTCGACTATTTTAAATTGAAACAACTCAAATTTTTGCATATTATTATTTTTTCTGATAGATTTTACAAAACCCTCCAACTTTCATTAAGTATGTCATATACCTATTTCTAATAGTTTTCGATCTATTTCGAATTTTTTCAATTTTTACCCTTGTTTTTAATACACTTACGCTATAAGATCATAGTTGCCAAGAAAAAACAAAAATGTAGGCATTGTCAAATTTTGACATGTCTATTAAGCAAGTAAAAATAGTTCAATTTGTTTTAGTAAATGAAGTATAAAGATAATAGTTATGGATTTTCCTAAAAATGAATTAATTGATATGGTTTAAATGCTGAGCGAGGCGGGAAAAAAATTGTCTTTTGGCAGTAAAACTTTACGTATACGAGGCTGGTTTGAAAAGTCCGTGCAAAAATAAAAACTACTTATGTGTTTTGGGGTAAACCTTTTTTATTTTTCGACATAGTCTCCTTTTAGGCTTATACACTTCGTCCAACGATGTTCTAGTTTGTTGATCCCTTCCGAATAATAGGATTTGTCCAAGTCTGCAAAATATCCATTAGTGTCTGCAATCACCTCCTCGTTTGAATAAAATCTTTGTCCCGCCAGCCATTTCTTCAAATTGGGGAACAAATAGTAGTCCGAGGGAGCCAAGTCTGGAGAATAGGGAGGATGTAAAACGAGTTGGAATCCTATTTCCATTAATTTTGCGACCACAACTGCTGAGGTGTGTGCTGGTGCGTTGTCGTGATGGAAAAGGACTTTCATGTGGGCCAATCGCGGGCGTTTTTCTTGCAGCTCGGTTTTCAAACGGTCCAATAACGATGAATAATATTCACCTGTAATAGTTTTACCCTTTTCCAGATAGTGGATGAGGATTATCCCTTGCGAATCCCAAAAGACAGTCGCCATAACCTTTCCGGCCGAAGGAACGGTCGTTTCGCCTTTTTTGGTGCAGATTCTCCCTTGGTAACCCATTGTTTAGATTGTTGTTTGGTCTCAGAAGTATAGTAATGTATCCATGTTTCATCCACAGTGACGAAACGACGCTTAAAGTTCTCCGGATTCTTCTGGAACAGCTGCAAACCATTCTTGCAACACTTCACACGATTCCGTTTTTGGTCAAGCGTGAGCAATCGCGGCACCCATCTTGCGATAGCTTTTTCATGTCCAAATGTTTATGCAAAAATATTATGTACCCATTCAGTCGAGATGCCCACAGCACTAGCAATCTCACGCACCTTAACTCTTCTCTCATCCATCACTATATCATGGTTTTGCCTTTCATAAAGTAATGTTTAATCACCACACGAAATTCTTTTTCGTCCATTTTTTGAAAATCACTCGACTTCCTTGATTCACACGAATGCTAAACACAAAGAAATAGACCAATATGGCTGAAACTTGGTGTGCGTTTATTCAAGAGATGCTACTAACTAAACATGACCTCGATACGCGTCGGTGGTGCCATCTCTCGGACTTTGCACGGACTTTTCAAACCAGCATCGTACTATCTAGAAAATCTTTTCAGTGCTTAATACAATGGTTTCATGGTAGTGATAGCGTTGAGTATACGAAACGGAAAGTAATAAACCTGAATGCTACCAATGAAGAAAAAGAAATGGAGATTTTATTTCATATTGAAGATAATCCCCAGGTTAGCAGCTGTCAACTAGCTGTCTTATCTGACACATACCAATCTACGGCTAATCGCACTACGAGAAAATATAAGTATCCCCCCCCTTTCATATGGAACTACACCAAGAACTTCAAGACCGTGATTTTAAACGACGAGTAAACTTTTGTACCACCACGAATGGCGCAATAGAGGCCGATCAAAATTTGTTATCCAAAATGTTTCATGATGAAGCTCCTTTTCGCAGTAATGGAGCAGTTAATAGCCATAACATGCATTATTATTCAATAGTTAATTCATTTTGGGTCGTTTAATGTATGATATGGACCAATAATTTTCGAATTATTGGTCTATATTTTTTCCGTGAACAGCTTAACGGGCCTAGGTATCTAAATTTTTTGCAAAACGAATTACCTCAGCTTCATGAAGAAGTTGTTAACTTTGAAAGAGAAGAAATGTGGATTCAACAAGACGGAGCTCGTGCTCATTACCACCGGGAAGTTCGGGAATTTTTAAAAGATCGTTGCCCACAAAAATGGATCGGTAGGGATGGATTCATTCTGTGGCCCTCTCGATCATGTGACTTAACACCTTTAGACTTCTTGTTGTGGGGCTACATTAAAGATCGTATTTATGTGAACACCCTACAACACCAGTAGATATGGAAAATAGGATACGGGATGCGTGCAGGACAATAATGCCCTTTATGCTAAGGAAAGTGAAGGAAAATAAAGTAAAACGATTAAACATGTATAGTCAACTAGGCATATTTTTGAACATTTATTACATCATAATAATTAATCATTAGATAACTTAAACTATATTAAAATTATTATTAACTGTTTGTTTATTTGTGTTTTTTAAAATAGCGTAAGTGTTTTTAAAAACAAGAGTAAAAATTGAAAAATTCAAAATAAATCGAAAACTATTAGAAATAGGTATATGACATACTTAATAAAAGGAGGGTTCTCTAAAATCCATCAGAATAATAATAATATATAGGGTGTGTCAAACCATGCATCTTAACATTCCCTAAAACTATTTGTATTTAATATTTTTTCGTCATTCCCGAAACAAATGAGATTCTGCCAGCTTTGGGGATTCTCAAAAGATAAAGCTAAGAATTAAATCTTATGATACTGTATTTTATCATTATTTCTAGAAAAAAACCATGAAGCGTTTTGCGAAGTGTGCATATTGTCAAAAATAAACGCTACATCATATTACATTCATAGTAGAGAAGGTATCTGAAAAGCTCTAAATATATTATTATATTATATTAAGAAGCTGTACGCTAAACACCTTTTAATCGTACAGTAGGCTCAAATTGAACCATTACAAATAGGCGTAATTTAGCTCAAAACCTGGCTAATTTTTTTTTTTTTTTTTCCAGTTCTGATTTTTATTGATTAATGATTTCATTTTTTTTCTCAAAACAACTATGACTAGGTCAGTTTAGATGCTTGTTAGCTTTAATTATATAGTAAATAAAATAACCCAGTAATTTCACGAAATTATTATTATATATATATATATATATATATATATATATATATATAATATATATATATATATATATATATAAATAGAGGATATCATCTTCATCTGAAGTCAAATCGGCACCGGAGTGCGAAGCTTTATAATATTTTTTCGAACGATTTTTTTGGTTTCTTATGCGTTTTAGTTAAAAGTTGACAGAAACTTCAACAGTTTGAAATAGAGTTAAAACGTTGGCCATTTTATAAAGCAAAAACGTTTATTTTATTGTTCACTATTGACAGCTTAGTGATTAACTTAACTTTAGCACACCCACATGATTGTAACCTTTAAAATCGAGTCAAGAAAATTAAAATCTTATATTTCTTTCTTATCACTGTTCCGCACAGAACACTTATAAGATCACTTCGGTGTCTGTCTGACCGTCCGTCTGTCACACCCAATTTTCTCCGAAACTATTTGGCGTAGAAAGTTCGGCACTAATATAGAAGTGGCTCCACCAGAACTGTGTAGTTTTGAAACCTAAATTTTGACTTATAGGGTGAGGTTTTGGGGAAAATTTTTTTTACCAGGTCATCGAGTGAGGTGTCAAATGAAAGCTTGTGAAAACACGAGTTCAAAAATCCGCACTCGTGCCGCTCCTCCGCACTCGTGCCGCTCCTGGAGCGCTTTAGGGACTTCCCTGCAGCACGTGTGCTAGACCAATAAAAAAAAAAAAAAAAAAAAAAATATATGTAATACAATACTTGCACACACTTTTTTTGTATTACTTTTAAAAAATTGCCAAAAATCGCTGTCCCCTCCTTATCTCAAAAAGTACTGTGTGTATTGGCTTTAATAAATTATATAAAAAAATAACCGGTCAAGTGCAAGTTGAACTTGCGCAATTAGTGTTCCGTACGTTGATTGCTTTTAAAATAAAAAATGTTGTAACGGAAGTATAAAATGATCAGTGACTTCACAAAACATACCCCAAATGAGTTTTCAACAAAGTTTATTTCCAATCTTTACTGAAAATTGATGACCTTGAAATTTCTGTTTTATTTTATATACCAGATAAATTATTACAGGTAATGCACTCGTGGTAATTTTCGTTCAATCTACACCCCGTGGAGAATATTCCAGAATTTTTTCAAAATTTTTTGATAAGTACTTTTCGAGATAAGTCGGGTGGACAGCGATTTTTCGCGATTTTTTAAAAATAATATAAAGAAAACTGCGCGCAAGTATTATATTATATATATTTTTTACTCGTATTTTCACAAGCTTTCATTTGACACCACACTCAATTACCTAGTAAAAATTTTTTTTCCACTTCCGATTTCACCACCCAAAACTAACCCCTTAAGTCAAAATTTAACTTTCAAAACTACATGGCTCTGATGAGGCCATCAATTTCCTATATTATAACCAAATTTCAACTTTCTATGACAAATAGTTTCCGTACGGAACACTAAAAACAAAAATTTTAAGGTAATGAAACTTTTTCAAAAACTCATTTGAGGTGTGTTTTGTGAGGTCATTGATCATTTTATACCTCTGTAACAAAATTTTTCAAGCAATTAACGTACGCGCGAAGTGTGCAAGTCCGACTTACACTTGGGGGGTTATTTCAATTCACTTTTACCCATAACGGCCATGTTTTAAATTTGTTCAAAATATTATTTATTTTTTAATTAAGTCGCTTTGTCTCTTGCTAGCAAGATTACCGCGTGATGATGCGTTGCACAAGTTAGAAAACCTAAATTTTCCTTATTTGAGTACAATATTTTTAATAAATCCCACACCAATCCTCTTAAATAAATTGCTTGGGACGTAAAACACAGTAATAAAGGGTAAGAAAATTACTGAAAAGATAAAACGTAACGATCACAATCACTTTTATTGTCTTGTACAATAGTTTTCGTGTAGTGTCTTAAACTTTTTCCGACTAAAGGGAATTAAAAAGTTCTTTATATTACAGTCATTATTAAGCCCTTTTACAATGTACTTTTTATTTTTGGAGTGTTAATACAACGTGGAATAATTCTAGTATGTCAAAAAGGATATATTTCAGTAAAATATTAGGAACATCGATTTTATTTTTATGTTTGAACCTAATATATATTAAACTTCATTTCTATGTTAATTATATCGGGTGAATGCAGAACAGTTCATAATAGATCACCGTATATATATATATATATATATATATATATATATATAATATATATATATATATATATATATATATATATATATATATATATATATATACAGGGTGTCCCAGTATTCCGTGGACATCTGTGGATTTCTGGAATGAAAATATGACCATTTAACCAAACTTACCTTAGTCCAAAAATTCGAAGATCTAATCTTTCCCAACAAAGCCGTAATGCAATTAGGCTTCGGAACATTGCGAATCAATCCACTGAAGAAGAACGAGAAATCGCAAGATAAGAGCGCCGCGTTATTATGGCCCGACTTCGTGCTTCTCAAACACAAGAGCAAAGAGAGGCAGCCCGTGAAACGGCTCGGCTGGCAATGAGAAATCGTCGAGAGACAATGAGATAATCTTCGACGCGCAAGAAGAAATGCTTCAAGTGTTGATTTGAATCGAGCAGCGTTTCTATACGATTGCACAATTGATTACAGCTCGCATCCTTTCGTTCGCATTGGTCCAATGGACTTTGTTTGCGAGTATTGTGGCGCATTGAAGTTTGCTGGATAAACGCCTGGATTGTGCTGCCTTTAATGGCAAAGTGAAATTGCCATTATTGACTCCGCCACCTGAGCCATTGCATTCATTGCTTCGTGGCGAAACATCAGAATCACGACATTTTCTAGCGAACACTCAAAATACAATGGTTGTTTTCAAATGACTTCATTTGGTGCAGACATTATCGAAGAACACGGATTTAATCCGACATTCAAGGTTGTTGAAGAGAGTAAATGTTCATTTTCTTTAAAAGATAAGATTTAAGATAAAAAATTTGCTCAAATTTGACCGAACGATCTGGAATGATCGAGACCAATCTATTTGACAGTTGTTGTCATTTGTTCTCTATATTTTTGTTTACATTTCGATTCGAGTATTTTCTATATATTTCAATATCTTTCTAGATTGAATATGCTATTTTCCCACTATTTTAATAAATTTTTAGTATTCATTTTATTACGTTAATAAAATCCTAAATAAAGTTTAGCTAAAAGTTAACACGACATTCATTGACTGTTGTTAGGCGGTACGAAGTTCGCCGGGTCATCTAGTATAACATAAAAATAACAGTAAAATCTAAGCCTATTAGAGCGTGCAAAATTTGTATGTGGATTACAGATTTTTTCCAATTTTATCAATATTTACCGTATATCCACAGTAAACATGCTACAGTAGCGAAACTGAGCTCCAATTTGGTGACGAGATTTTGACGGCGCGTGCGTCGACGGGTCCTTTTTCAAAATGGCCGCTCAGTGTTTACATCCGATCTCGGAATGTGTCTTTGGAAATGTATTGTCCATCGTTTCTTGATGTGACTGCAGTTTATATGAATATAAAGACAGAAGGAAAAGAGAGTTTTGTAGAAAAAGAGAATTTAAAAAACGTTTGTAAGTGAAGAGAATCGAAAAGGTTGAGAAATAATTTATATAATCATGGAGAAAGGAGGTTATTGTTGTGCCGTTTGAGAATTGCAATATTCCATATAATTATTTTCGCAAATTATTTGCTCGAGTCACACTTTTTTATGCAAATAAGAAATTTCTAACTCAATCAGGGCGCGCTAAGACTATTATTCTAAATCATAACTAAATTTAATTATGCTTTATTTACATCACATGTAATCATCAACAGTATTATCCGTCAAAGTTTAAGTTGCTGCATTAACGATTTTTTTTTGCAGTTCCTCTGCTTTTAGTTCAAACAATGATTTTATAGAAATCATGGTATGCGATTAAAGTTGGAGTTGTTGATTATTTTAATAAATCTCTATTGCTTGCTTTCACAAGACAACTTTTCACTATCTTAAATGCATTTTTTGAAAAAATACATATGCATGAAACAATATTATCATTACTAATGTACATTTTGTTTAGGCATATTTGCTCAAGAGATGGCCTTCCAGGGAACCTTGACTGATTTAATAAAACGTTCGTATTGGTAGAGTGATTTGGTCATTAAAGCTTGAAATTTATTTCTAAACTTAGTTCGGCTGGTTATTTAAAAATCCTGACGTGATTGCTCAATTCTGACCTCGGATTCGGTTTCAGCGCCCAAAAATACATATAGGTATAGTGATCTGTTCGGTAGTGAAAAACTTTTTTTTTGGTGCCTGTGTAATTTTTTTATGATTAATAAATAATCCTCCAAATTCTGGTTTTTTAGAAAGATTTATTTTTGTATAAACTAGTATTTCAGTTATTTAAAACTATTTATATTTGATAAAATTATAAATAAAACATACTATTTTTTTCTAAAAGGTGTATTCTCAAGAGGCTTCTAGTTTTCAATAACTTCATCTGAATTAATTGTTTGGACACAACCTTTTCTAATAATAAACCTGATAAATTTAACACTGTTTAATTGCAAGTACAATTAAATACTCTGAAAGTGACTTTTTTTTCTATTTTTCTCTATAAATTACATTGCTCCTTTTTCATGCCAATCTTTCAAAAGTTTCTGTGAATATATTGTAAGGAATACAGAACCTATAACAACATATTTATTATTTTCAAATTTTAGACAGTATATTTTATTTTCTTATACGCTGGCTTTGAAAGTTTAAATATTAAGTGTCGTATTAAGATTACAAAACCACTGGGGAATGGGATTATTGAAATAACTGATATAAATGGATTATTGAATCAAAAATAAGAAAAATTTTAATGTGATTCCAAATAAATTTTTGTAATATGATTTTGTCAGACGATATGTGCCAGAGGGTAAAATATTCTGAAAAATAAGTTCGTTAAATGGACAGTACACCTAATTGAAGTCCATTTTGATGGTAATTATGGTTACTATTAAAAATTTTGAAGATTTAGTTACCTGTTATTAATATTCCTCCTATAAAGAACTTATTTCTATTGTTGTATACCTATACTATAAATTAAATATAGTTATTTTCCTTTTAAACTGTAATTGACAATACTCAGTATATATGAGTCAATCATTTCTCCTAATGAAGCTAATATGGTTAGCGAAACGCGCGTCGAGTGCAAAAATAAAGTGTTTGGTGTAGTGGTGATATATACTGAGTAGTGTCATTGTGTCAAAGATTCCACATTCCCAATATAGTTGTAATTGACTAGTCAGCTTGGTCATAACTAAGTATTGTATGTAACTATAATTAGGAAATTACTGTATCGACTCTTTGATCTAAAATTTCTGAGATACAGGGTGTCAAAAAAAAAAAATTTATACTTTTATTTTAGTTTTTCTTAAGTAGCTTTCTTAATAATTGTAGTAATTGTACAAGATTTGATGCTAAGGGGTTTTCTGAGATCACAAATCGAAATCATCTCACAGTTTTGTTGTAAATTATAGGAGGCGCCACTTATAGCACTGTGGTATAACTTTCAAATTGTCATAACTTTTTCATACCACTCTGTATGATAATTTTAATTAAATATTCGAATTCTCCGCCTTCTCCTGTTTAAAAAAGCTCTCATGGTAAATGTTGCTCCGAAACACAGTTTCTAAGATAGTGGGATGTTTGTTTCCATTTTTGGGTAATTTGTGGGTAATCATTTATGCCCTTAGTCAGTTGATTTTTACATTCTTACTGTTGTTGGCCTGTTGGTCTTCAAACTTATTATTGTTGTTAGCCTGTTTGTCTTTAAGCATGCTCCAAATTTCAAAGGCTATTTTTTTGGACCTATCCTAGTGTGAAGGAACGCATTTGCGAATTGACACTGGAATTAAAAAATGGAAACAAACATCCCATTATCTCAGAAACTGTTGATCGGAGCAAACATTTACCAAGAGAGATTTTTTAGACAGGAGAAGATGGAGAATACGAATTAAAAATTGCATACAGAGTGGTATAAAAAAGTTATGACAATTTAAAAGTATACACAGTGCA
>CM032453.1:166424142-166471002 GCA_019049505.1 Pachyrhynchus sulphureomaculatus | reverse complement strand
CACAGTAATAAAGGGTAAGAAAATTACTGAAAAGATAAAACGTAACGATCACAATCACTTTTATTGTCTTGTACAATAGTTTCGTGTAGTGTCTTAAACTTTTTCCGACTAAAGGGAATTAAAAAAGTTGTTTATATTACAGTCATTATTAAGCCCTTTTACAATGTACTTTTTATTTTTGGAGTGTTAATACAACGTGGAATAATTCTAGTATGTCAAAAAGGATATATTTCAGTAAAATATTAGGAACATCGATTTATTTTTATGTTTGAACCTAATATATATTAAACTTCATTTCTATGTTAATTATATCGGGTGAATGCAGAACAGTTCATAATAGATCACCGTATATATATATATATATATATATATATATATATATAATATATATATATATATATATATTATAATATATATATTTTTTTTTTTTTTTTTTTTTTTTTTTTTTATGGGTCTAGCACACGTGCTACAGGGAAGTCCCTAAAGCGCTACAGGAGCGACACGTGTGCGGAGAAAGCGATTCACGTTGTTCTTGAATCGCTGTAGATTGTACTCGATGGGAAACACAGTCCTGGGCAAACCATTCCAAAGGTATGATGTTCTCCATATAAAAGACTGCTTGAAAAGCGTTGTACGAGGAGTAACAAGCTGAACCTCATACGGATGTGAAGTATTAGCGCGACGTGTACTTCTAATATGCACCGCTCTGGGAGGAATTAAACGGGCCACATCCTTCGAACACTTTCCATGAAAGTACTTGTAGAATAGGCTCAAGTCGCCAACCGTTCTTCGATGTTCCAGCGAATCAAGGCCGTCGGTCAGTTTCGGGTGTCCAATCAGACGAACAGCTCTTCTCTGGATAGAATCCAACAAATGCAGTGTATGTTGGGAGCGGAGCTCCAAACATGGGAGCAGTATTCCATAGTTGGTCGAATTTGAGCTTTGTAAAGAATTAAACAGTTGTTGTGGAGTGTAAAGCTTTCTGGTTCGAAACAATATTCCCAACTTTTGAGAAGCTCTTCTTGCTATGCCTGCAACATGTTCATGCCAGGACATATTTGCTCCCAAGTTAATGCCTAACAGATTGAGTGACGATGTTAGAGGGATGGAGTGCCCCGACATAACTATGTCGGGTTCTGCAACGTTAACTTTTTTAGAAAAAAACTGCCGCCTGGGTTTTTGTAGCGTTAAATTCCACTTGGTTACTGTCACCCCAAGATAGAATTTCTTCCAGGTCTTTGTTAAGTTGAATGACTTCCTGCTGTCTGCGGATATTCGTCTGAGTAGTCGATGTCCGAGCGTTCAAAGTGAATGAAGAGATAAGTGTACTGTCATCTGCAAAGCTGTAGATTGGATTCTCGGTCTTTTCCAGCAGATCGTTAATATAAATGAGGAAGAGAGTAGGAGACAGTATGGAACCTTGGGGGCACACCGGCATTGATAGTGAAGGTGTTAGAAAGAAATCCGTCGACTGCCACTCGTAAAGAACGCTCTCTGAGGAAACATGAGAGCCACAAACAGAACTTTTCAGACTTACCATAAGAACGTAGCTTAGCCAACAGCCCATCGTGCCAAACACGGTCAAATGCCTTGGATATGTCAAGAGCAACCGCTCGAGATTCTCCAAAGTGTGTTCAATTGCGTTGTTCCAAAACATGTGTTACATAAGTCAGAAGATCTCCTGTTGATCTATTTTTACGAAAGCCATATTGGTGATCACTAATAATGTTGAATCCTTCAAGATATTTTAGGAGATGCTGATTGATAGCCTTTTCCATGACTTTCGATATTATTGAGAGTAGTGCGATTGGTCGGTAGTTATTTGGCAAGGTCTTCTTGCCTTTTTTAGGTATCGGCTGAACTGTGGCACATTTCCAGCAGGAAGGAAATATTCCCTTTCTGTAGGATAGGTTGAAAAGTCTACAGAAAACTGGTGTTTAGTTCCCTCGCACAGTTCTTGAGAACTATGGCAGGTATTCCGTCAGCGCCTGAAGCCTTTTGGTGTCTAGCTTCATCAAAATACGTTTTATGATACGCTGTCTGAAGACAATATCGGTATTCTTGACTGCACTATGGGGAATAGTAGGTGGTGTTTTCCCTTGGAAATTGACAGTAGAATGTGAAGCAAAGAGTTCAGCCAACAAGTTCGCTTTCTCAACAGGTGTCGTTGCAATAGAATTATCTGGCCGTGTGAGTGGTGGTATGGTGGATTTGGTGAAATTTTGATTAACTGCCTTAGCGACTGACCAAAAGGACCTGGAATTGCCGGGACAAGCGAGAAGTTTGTTTTTCTAATCCGTTGATTGTGTACCTCCTTGGTTTCGTCGATAATTTCTTTGCATCTGTTCCTGGCACGAACAAAGATGTTACGATTTATGGTGTTAGGATCTTCACGCCACTGTCGGTATGCAAGATGTTTAGAAGCAACAGCTTCTTTGCATTTTAGGTCAAACCAAGGCTTGCCGTTGGAAGGGCATTTCTTCGAAAAAGGGATGTAAGCCTCCATACCGGCCAAAATAACATCGGAAACCTCCCTGGCGCAGTCAGATGGGTCGTCGGATCGAAAAACAAACGTCCAACCAAGGGAAAGTTTCGAAAATATTCCATGAGATCTTCCCATTTAGCAGATTTGTAGTGCCAAATCTTGCGCGGTTTGGGCGCCTCTCTGTCACTGATTGGTAGAATACTCGATGTCGAAAGTAGTTTATGGTCGGAAGAACCTAACGGCGGATTTACGCTGAATGTGTAAATCTCCGGATTGGTGGTTAAAAACCAGATCAAGAAGACTGGCGAACTCTCCCTCTCGATCAGGGATCCGTGTTGGTTCATCAATAAGCTGAGTCAAGCCACAACTGATTGAAAATGATTCGGCTTCACGACCTTGTTTCGTCGGTAGTATTTGAATATTTAAGCCAGTTGATGTTGTGGACATTAAAGTCGCCCAGGATGGCAATTTCGGCATTTGGATAGTTAATTTGTAAATGATCTATGGTGTCTGCAAGAGAAGCGAAAAAGTGTTCTAAAGTTTGTATCACTTGGTGGTCGATAGAGGATACAGACGAACCTTGTGGTTGGTTGAGTCATTATTTTTAACCACATAACATCAAAGTTTGGGGGCTCCAGAGCCTCTTCTCGTTGGCAAGAGAGGTCGCTTCTGACATAAAGACAAATTCCAAAGTTACGCCTAAATCGGGAATAGAAATCGTATATATATATATATATATATATATATATATATATATATATATATATATATATATATATATGTATATATATTATATATATATATATATATATATATATATATATATATATATATATATATATATATACAGGGTGTCCCAGTATTCCGTGGACATCTGTGGATTTCTGGAATGAAAATATGACCATTTAACCAAACTTACCTTAATCCAAAAATTCGTAATTTCTGAGATACAGGGTGACAAATTTATACTTTTATTATTTTAGTTTTTCTTAAGTAGCTTTCTTAATAATTGTAGTAATTGTACAAGATTTGATGCTAAGGGGTTTTCTGAGATCACAAATCGAAATCATCTCACAGTTTTGTTGTAAATTATAGGAGGCGCCACTTATAGCACTGTGTATACTTTCAAATTGTCATAACTTTTTCATACCACTCTGTATGATAATTTTAATTAAATATTCGTATTCTCCGCCTTCTCCTGTTTAAAAAAGCTCTCTTGGTAAATGTTGCTCCGAAACACAGTTTCTAAGATAGTGGGATGTTTGTTTCCATTTTTGGGTAATTTGTGGGTAATCATTTATGCCCTTAGTCAGTTGATTTTTACATTCTTACTGTTGTTGGCCTGTTGGTCTTCAAACTTATTATTGTTGTTAGCCTGTTTGTCTTTAAGCATGCTCCAAATTTCAAAGGCTATTCTTTTGGACCTATCCTAGTGTGAAGGAACGCATTTGCGAATTTGACACTGGAATTAAAAAATGGAAACAAACATCCCATTATCTCAGAAACTGTTGATCGGAGCAACATTTACCAAGAGAGATTTTTTAGACAGGAGAAGATGGAGAATACGAATTAAAAATTGCATACAGAGTGGTATAAAAAAGTTATGACAATTTAAAAGTATACACAGTGCAATAAGTGGCGCCCCCTACAATTTACAACAAAACTGTGAGCTGATTTCCATTTGTGATCTCAGAAAACCCCTTAGCATCAAATCCTGTACAAATACTACAATTATTAAGAAAGCTACTTAACAAAAACTAAAATAAAAGTATAACTTTGACACCCTATATCTCAAAAATTACGAATTTTTGGACTAAGGTAAGTTGGGTTAAATGGTCATATTTTCATCCCAACAATCCACAGTAACTCTATGTACACGGAATACTGGGACACCCACATATATATACAATATATATATATATATATATATATATATATATATATATATATATATATATATATATATATATATATATGTATATATATATGTATATATATATATATATATATGTATATATATATGTATATATATATATATATATATATATATATATATATATATATATATATATATGTGTATATATATGTATATGTATATATATATATATATATATATATATATATGTATATATAATATATATATATATATATATATATATGTATGTATATATATATATATATATATATATATATATATATATATATATATATATATATATATATATATATATATGTATATATATATATATATATATATATATATATATATGTTTTGACGAATGTTCTCACGGGTGTGAAATGTAGTAATGGTTTTTCGGGTATCCCGTGTTAGCTTGAAGTCCCTTGATGGACGGTTTCGCTGACGTTTCGATGGAATCTCATCCATCTTTTTCAAAGCGTTGATCACTGGTCGGTGTCTTGGCGTTGAATGTCGAGACTGGCCCTGAGTGGGCCGCTTTTATGTACTCGGGGGTGTTTCTATTGGTCGGACGGACCTGGCCAATAGAGGCTCGGCTTTGGCTGCGCGTTGTCGGTCCTGTGGTTCTTTGTAATGTTTGTGTTGGTGAAGTAACATATGGTTGAATTATTGTTTCTCTTGGTTGGACTTGGTACTGGGATAGAATATGTTTCCAAGAGTTCGGTAAACACTAGGGTAATCAAAGAAGCCATAGAAATAGAAAAGAGGCCCAACAACTTAAATAATCGGGATGATAGCCAACGTTTACCGAACTCTTGGAAACATATTCTATCCCAGTACCAAGTCCAACCAAGAGAAACAATAATTCAACCATATGTTACTTCACCAACACAAACATTACAAAGAACCACAGGACCGACAACGCGCAGCCAAAGCCGAGCCTCTATTGGCCAGGTCCGTCCGACCAATAGAAACACCCCCGAGTACATAAAAGCGGCCCACTCAGGGCCAGTCTCGACATTCAACGCCAAGACACCGACCAGTGATCAACGCTTTGAAAAAGATGGATGAGATTCCATCGAAACGTCAGCGAAACCGTCCATCAAGGGACTTCAAGCTAACACGGGATACCCGAAAAACCATTACTACATATATATATATATATATATATATATATATATATATATATATATATATATATATATATATATTTATATATATGTATATACATATATATATATATATATATATATATATATATATATATATATATATTTATATATATGTATATACATATATATATATATATATATATATATATATATATATATATATATATATATATATATATACATATATATATATATATATATATATATATATATATATATATATATATATATATATATATATATTTATTTATTTATTTATTTATTTATCTACGGGCAGACCCATTTTTATACATAGTATTTACAGAAAAATTTTAATAATATAGTAAACTTATAACAATACAATACAATAACAACACCAGTAATTATCATTTCAAAAACTCAGTGGACTGTCAACAGTTTTTCTTTAAACGTTTTAAAGAGAGATTAAAAAAATCAAGATCCGCTTCACTGGCACCATTAGTGATTCTAGTGATCGGCGAGAATAGGCCATAGTTACATCTGTGGTACCTCGGGGCAAAGAGTACGTAGTCCCTTATTGATCTTGGTGGAACATGAAAATTTATCCGACTCAAGAGATCAGAGCAGTCTATATGACCATTTACAAGTCGAAATAAGAAACATATATCAGCAACTTTCCTTCGTCTTGAAAGTGATTGCAGCTGAAGTCTTCGTAGCTGGTCCCCATAGGCAGTGATGTTCCACTTAAATTTGCAAGAGACATATTTAGCATACTTCCTCTGTACCCTTTCAACACCCTCAATATGCACAGCATACGATGGCGACCACACACATGACAGATACTCCAAAGAAGATCTCACCAAGGCCTTGTATAAAATATTCACGCTATCTACGGTCCGGAAATCCCTAGTATTCCTACAGACGAAGCCAAGGAGTTTAATACATTTGTTAGTAATAAAGTCATAATGAATATGAAAATCAAGCTTAGTGTCCAAATAAATACCCAAGTCACACAATGAGGAGACTCTTTCGAGAAGACAATTATTAATACTGTAATCATACAAAAGCGGAACTTTCACTCGAAAGAACGACATAATCTTACATTTTTGATTATTTAGTTTCATTTTGTTTCTCCTGCACCACTCACTCACCTTATCCAAGTCTCCCCTGCAGTCTCATAGCATCGTCAACAGAATGAATTGCCGTAGACAATTTCAAGTCATCTGCAAAAAACAAGGGCCTTGAAAATAGAATCACCTTTCGTAGGTCGTTAATAAATATATTAAACAGCAACGGGCCCAGGTGGCTACCCTGCGGCACACCCGATGCAACAGACACCTCACTCGACACAAAGCCCTTTACTTTACAAACTGTTTTCTGTATGTAAGGTAGCAGGTCAACCAATTCAGTAGTGCTCCACAAAACCCATAACCTCTTAACTTCCCTATCAGGATATCGTGGTTGACTGTGTCGAAGGCCTTGCTGAAATCCGTATAAACCACGTCAACCTGACCACCCGCCTCCATTACATCAATAGTACTTTGAACCAACAAGATTAGGTTTGTAGCCGTCGATCTGCCACCAACGAAACCGTGCTGTTCCGGAACCAAAAAAGGTTTTATGAATGGTTTTAATTTGTCGCAAACAATTTTTTCGAATATTTTTGGAATAGAACTTAGAATAGAAATAGGTCGATAATTTTTAGCTTCTGATTTGTCGCCGGACTTAAATACTGGAGTAATGAAGCTATATTTCCTTTGGTCAGGAAAAACACCGCTCTCTAGGGACATTTTAAAAAGCATATGGAGCGGTTTGGCCAAAGCATAGACACAGTCAACTAAAAATCTGGGAGATATACCATCAGGACCCGGTCCCTTATTTATGTCAAGTTTAGACACATAGTCAAACACCTCCCCCAGGGAGATCTCAACAGAGGAGAATGATCCACCACTATCCCCAACATCCTCAAGCCCCGGCTCACCACCGTCAGTATCCGACCTATAAACACCCTGAAAATAAGACTTAAAAATTTCCACAATAGTCTGTCCATCCGTCCCTGTTAGCTCGTCTAGATTTATTAAGGTAGGGGTGGACTTGCCCCCCTTTTTACTGTTAATGAAATTCCAAAATTGTTTGGTGTTATGCTTTAAATTTATCTCAATATTTTTAACATACTGCAAGTAGCAGTTGCTCTTTAAGATATTGGATTGGGTTCTTAACTCCGAAAACTTCTGATAAGTTTCCCACCGACGGGTTTTTTGTATTCTTTGTGACACAACTTCTTTTTAAGATAAGATCTTTAAGTTCATCAGAAAACCACTTCGGGAACTTCGGATTTTTGGAACGAACCACAGGGACATACAGACTAATACCAGCATACAAAACTTCATCGAAGGCAGACTTTGCAGTATTTACATCCGCAATACCACCCAAGACATATTCCCAGTCCACTGAGTGATAATAAATATTTAACATATTATAGTCCGCACGCTTAAAGTCATAAAAACTGAAATCATTGTGCAAACGCTCAGGATAGTCATTAAGCAGCACATCAACCACTAGGGAAGGATGGTGCCGGTCGCAGGGCAGCAGACTCTCCAGTGCCACCCGAACAGATGTTCTACTGTCTCGTGTTACCACCAGATCTAATTTCACACCATTCGCATTACTAATTTCGTTCACTTGGAATAACTGATTATGAGAGAAACAGTCACTAAGTAGCCTCACAACGTCCCCACCATGGCCAATGGCTGAGCTTCCAAAACTGTCACTAGTCCATTCTACATGAGGCAAGTTATAGTCACCTAGGACACATACATTATCGCTGGTATACTCTTGAATGATCTCCTCTATCGCACAGCAGTGAGCCTGAACAGCATCCACTTTAATGGGTGGTGGCAAGTACACAGCACCCACCACAAGTTTCTCCGTACCACATCGAATTAACACAAACAAGTGTTCCACACTATGGTAGTTGTTTGGCACTATACAAGACTGATAACAGTTTCGTACTGCAATAAGCACCCCACCTCCACTTTTTTTGTCACTAGTCAGGTTTGACCGATCTTTTCGATACAATACATAATCAGACATACCAATCTCAGCATCACAGATATCATCACTAAGCCAAGTCTCTGAGAATACCATCACGTCAAAATCACAATCTGATATACTGAGTGTTAAATCTTTCATTAATATTTCATTATTTATATATATATTTTATTCAGTCGAATAAATATATATATATATATATATATATATATATATATATATATATATATATATATATATATATATATATATATATATTTATTCGACTGGCTCAAAAAAACCAAAGTATCGTTTTTTAGGTTCCACTATATGCCAGGAATAAGCCCTCCAAATTTTATCAAAAGATATTAAAATATAAAGGTCGTTCAAGCCCGTTTTTACCAGAATATCACAACGTTTTAAACAGTAGAGGTAAAATTCGATAAATATATATATATATATATATATATATATATATATATATATATATATATATATATATATATATATATGTTTTTGAGGCCTCTTAACATGATTTCATTAAGTACTACCCTTACCATGGTATAGTATAATTCGAGTAATCAACAAAAATATCTAACGCAATTTAAAAAAAAAACACATTTTTGACGTATTTTATCAATTAGGATGGGCTCTGTAAGGGGCTAATTGTGTAAGATAATATATTTTCGAGATTCCTGAACACGATGCCATTAGTGGTTTGGCCGTTACTTTAGTATAAATTCAGTAATGAACGAAAATCACCAACCTTATTCGTAAAAAAAATGCACTTTTTACGTAATTTATCGATCAAATCGGGCTGGAATGGGCTCTATAAGAATACTGTACCAAAGAAAAAACTGTATTACAATAGTTTTTATTATGCATGCATTCAACTTTCGATTCGAGGAATAAAAAAAATATTTTCTGGATTGCCCAATAATAAAATTATTGGATATTGAAAAATACTTAATATTATCATATAATTTGAGATCTGAGAATGACATTTTTATATCAAAATAATAATGTTTAATAAACAGTACATAAAAAAATATTTTTAGGCAGATGATACAGTTGTAGAAAAAAGTATATATTTTTTAGTGTTCCGTACGGAACACTTATAAGATCACTTCGGTGTCTGGCTGTCTGTCTGTCACACCCGATTTTCTCCGAAACTATTTGACATAAAAAGTTGAAATTTGGTAATAATATAGGAATTGATGGCCTCATCAGAGCCATGTAGTTTTGAGAGTTCAACTTGCACTTGACCGTGTTATTTTTAGATATCATTTTGATATAAAAATGTCGTTCTCAGATTTTCAAATCACATGTTAATATTTGACATTTTTGAAAACTCAGTATACAATAATTTTATCATTGGGCATTCCAGAAAATATTTTTTTAAAAATGTCCTTGAATCGAAAATTGAACGTATCTATAATAAAAATTATTATAATATTAGTTTTTCTTATAGAGCTCATTCCAGCCTGATCTGATCGATAAATTACGTAAAAGATGCCTTTTTATGAATAAGGTTGGTTATTTTTGTTAATAACTCGAATTATACTACAGTAACGGCCAAACCACTAATGACATTGTGTTCAGGGACCCCGAAAGTATATTATCTTATAAAGAAAATCAGTCCCGACTTCTTATAGAGCCCGCCCTAATCGATAAAATACTTCAAAAATGTTTTTTTTTTTAAAATTTCGTTCGATATTTTTATTGATTACTCGAGTTATCAAAATCATATATGTATATATATATATATATGTATATATATATATATATATATATATATATATATATATATATAACATACAGTGGAACCTTAAAAAAAAGTGCGGCTAAAAAATGATAAATATGATGGAGGAATGTCATAAGAAAGTTCAAATTGGGACAAACTCTAGGAATTGATTTGATCACGGCGGAGGTGATTAAAAAATGAATCTCGAAGTACCGCAAGCAATTTTATACGCTATGCAATAAAATTGGGAAAACTTGTGAATGGCCTCAAGCATGGACTACCTCAGTTACTACTCACTACATAAGAAGGACTCAACTGATATCTGCACTAATTACAGAATTATATTTTTTATTTACCTATGCCACCGAAGCGCTTATCTGCATAATCCAGTATCCTCATCAAACTTTATTAATCCAAGAATAACTCCAAAACAAGCGGATTTTATCAAAAATAGGGACTGCAGAGAACAAATTCTTAATGTCCGCAACATAACTGAAAAATTTAGAGGTGACCACATCCCTGTAATAGTTTCTTTCATAGATTTCGCCTTTGATAATATTAAGTGGAACCTTTGATAATATTAAGTAGAATCATTTTTAGGTTATATTGCAAAGGATTGGAGTCCCAAACTATCTGATTAAACTAATTTCCAGCTTATATAACAGCAGCACAGGTGTAATTAAGATGGAAAATATATACCTTAAAGAATATAGGATCGAGAAAGTGTTAGACAGGGATGTATTCTCTATCCGATATTATATAACATCTACAGTGAATACATAATGCGAATAGTTCTAGATGAATGGCATGGTGGAGTACCTAGGTGGTAAAAAAAGACGATTCTCCAATCTGCGATCTGCAGACTATACTGTATTAACGCTTGCGACCAATTCTATGTCGTACTGAATTCAGTTATCTCCAACAATGTTCCTATTATTCGCCCTAAGACCCTCAAATATCCTCAATAGTACGATAATTCGATAATACGTAAAATCAAAAAAAAAAAAGAATCAAGCCTGGAAAAGGTATAGACGTACTAGAAATATTTGTGACCTAGTCGAATTTAAAGGTCTTCGTAGAGAGATCAAGATCGAGGTTCGGATTGCTTATAGAAATTATGTTACTGAGGCGGAAAGGGACTTCTCTATCAACCCAAATAAATTTTGGTCTTTTCTAAACGAGAAAAGGAGGACAACTAGTATTCCCATCAACATGTATTTTGAAAACGAATTGCTTACGGCTCCTCAGGAGATAGTGAATTTGTTTGCTAAGTTCTTCCAATCGGCATATGTTGATTCCTCTACGTTTCGGAACAACCCCCCTGATAACTGCTCACGTCCCTCTTTTTCATCTCTAATTGTTAACACCATAGAGGAAAGGGACGTGATCAGTGCCTTAAAGAAACTTAAACCTAAATCGACCGCTGGAACCGATGGTCTACCAGCTTTTTTTATTCGGGATTGCGCAGCTGTGTTGTCCAAGCCTCTCACGTTTCTTTTCAATCTGTGTTTAAACTCGTCGTCCTTTCCCCAAATCTGGAAGAATTCTAAAATATGTCCCGTATTCAAAAAGGGTGATAAGAGCCACATTGAAAATTACAGACCTGTGGTAATATTGAACAACTTTTCAAAGGTTTTCGAAATTGTGCTATATGACATTATATTTAATCATGTTAAACTTTTCATAACTGAAAGCCAACATGGTTTCTTTCCAGGGCGTTCAACCATTACCAATTTAGTTACAATTACTCAATTTATTTCGGAAAGTATGGACAATGGAGGACAGGTCGACGTAGTTTATACAGACTTCTCAAAGGCTTTTGACCGGCTTGACCATGGTATTTTGCTTGAAAAACTCTCAAACTGTGGAGTTAATGGCAATTTATTAAACCTGCTGAAATCTTACTTAATTGGTCGTCAACTGGTAGTAAATTATCGTGGTTTTGAGTCGGTCATTATTAATGCTACCTCTGGTGTTCCTCAAGGGTCTGTCCTAGGACCGTTATTGTTTAACATATTTATAAATGACATCACCCGAGGCCTTACCTCGTCCTCTTTGCTTTATGCTGACGATCTGAAAATATACCGATGCATAGACTCTCTCCATGATTGTGTAACTCTTCAGGATGATCTAGATACTTTAAATCGTTCGTGTATTCGTAATAACTTATATTTGAACACAAAGAAATGTTTTTCTATGTCTTTCACTCGAAAGAAATTACTAGTAAATTTTTTTATATAATTTAAACCATAATGATCTTGAAAAATGTTATCGTTTCAAAGATCTTGGTGTAATGTTTGATACTAAACTCAGTTTTGTGGATCATATAAATGAGATCAAAGAATACGGACTTAAAATTAACTGTAAAAACTCAAAAATAATGATTATAGATCGTGGGAAAATCTTAGGTCGGAAACCCACCGTTGTGACTCAGTGTAATGTAGTTGAATCGTTTGTCTACCTAGAAGCAGTAATACATGAAAACGGCGGTACAGAACATGAGTTCAGAGGCCGTGTTCAGCTTGGCCGAACTGTAATTTCACAATTGACAAACATCTGGAGGCATTTGAGACGTGGTGCTGGCGGGCTGGCCGGGAAAGTCGATAAAAGAAGAAGGGGAAGATCATCCACTAGATGGATAGATATTGTCACAAAACTTACAAAACGCACCCAAAATAACCCAAGACAGATCACAATGAAGAAATGCAATTAAAAGAGCGATTAATCAGCAAAAAATCAATTATTTTACGAAGAATTTAAAAATAAATTAGAAAGTAGGATGTTCCATTTAAAAAAACATATGTTATATCGGCCACACTTTTTTGAAGTACCCTGTATACTCAAAAATAACTGTGCACCTTAATATTCCCGAAAACTATCGTATTTAAAATTTTTTCGTCATTCCCGAAACAAATGAGATAATGAACTTTACTCTATCATTGACTCACCCTGTACTAGTTATTTCTAAGAATAATTTTCAACTTACAACTAAACGTGTGGTCGAAAATGTTATGTCCATTTCTGAAAGCTATTCTTGACACAGTGGTGACAGTAAGGACAAAAAAGATTTTTAAACAAATGAATTACACGTACCCCACATTCATATATTTTTTAAAAGATTGATTTTTAGTGTTCCGTACGGAACACTTATAAGATCACTTCGGTGTCTGTCTGTCTGTCTGTCTGTCTGTCTGTCTGTCTGTCTGTCTGTCTGTCTGTCTGTCACACCCGATTTTCTCCAAAACTATTTGACATAGAAAGGTGAAATTTGGTAAAAATATAGGAATTGATGGCCTCATCAGAGCCATGTAGTTTTGAGAATTAAATTTTGACTTAAGGGGTTAGTTTTGGGGGGTGAAGTCGGAAGTGAAAAAAATTTTTTTTTTACTAGATCATCGAGTGTGGTGTCAAATGAAAGCTTGTGAAAACACGAGTAAAATATATATATATAATATTCTACTTGCGCGCACTTTTCTTTGTATTATTTTTAAAAATTTGCAAAAAATCGCTGTCCCGGGCCTTATCTCGAAAAGTACTTATCAAAAAATTTCGAAAGAATTCTGGAATATTCTCCACGGGGTGTAGATTGAACGAAAATTATCACGAGTGCATTACCTTTAATAATTTATATGGTACATAAAAAAAAACAAAAATTTCAAGGTCATCAGATTTCAGTAAAGATTGGAAACAAACTTTGTTGAAAACTCATTTAGGGTATGTTTTATGAAGTCACTAATCATTTTATACCACCGTAACATAAATTTTGACTTACGGGTTCGTTTTGAGGGGTGAAATCGGAAGTGAAAAAAATTTTTTTTTTACTAGGTCATCGAGTGTGGTGTTAAATGAGAGCTTGTGAAAACACGAGTAAAAAATATATATAATGTAATACTTGCGCACACTTTTCTTCGTATTACTTTTAAAAAAATCGCTGTCCCCTACCTTATCTCGAAAAGTACTGATCAAAAATTTTGAAAAAATTCTGGAATATTCTCCACGGGGTATAGATTGAACGAAAATTATCACGAGTGCATTACCTTTAATAATTTATTTGTATTTAAAAAAAAAACAAAATTTCAAGTCACCAGTTTTCAGTAAAGATTGGAAAAAAACTTTGTTGAAAACTCATTTGGGGTGTGTTTTATGAAGTCACTGATCATTTTATACCACCCTAACAAAAAATTTTATTTTAAAAACAATCAGCGTACGGAACACTAATTGTGCAAGTTCAACTTGCACTTGACCGGTTTTTTTAGATATATTTTTACAAACCTGTTGTTGTTACCCTTGCAGTGTTACTGGCGCCCAACGAGGATCAACATATACGGGCGAAAGTAAATAATACCTAATTTCGTCATTTACGTTTTTTGACATCTCATTTATTTTGCCTCAATTTTCAAAATAGGAACGACGTGGACTGATTATCTATAATATATATAAAATGCAACGTCTCTCTGTCTGTCTGTCTGTCTGTCTGTCTGTCCGTTAGTGCGCTTATCACTGGAGAACCACTTTTTTTTTAAAAACATACATATATTCTCTGGCCAGGTTATAGGCTATATTTTATTACGATAGGTAGCATAACGAATGACAGTGACGATAATAGTGAATAGAGTCGGAAAAAAGTTTGCCGCTAGCGCGTTCCTTTGCAATACACAGCCTAAACCATTAAATATGGAACAATATTATGTAGCAGAGAATATCTATAATCTATATTCTATAATATATGTAAAATGCAATGTCTCTCTGTCTGTCTGTCTGTCCATTAGTGCGTTTATCACGCGAGAACCACTTATCGATTTACGTGTCTTTTTTTAAATTCATACATATATTCTTCGGCCTGGTTATATAATAAGAATAAAAATCTATATCTATAATATATATAAAATGCAACGTCTGTCTGTCTGTCTGTCTGTCTGTCTATCCGTTAGTGCGCTTATCCCTCGAGAACCACTTATCCGATATACGTAATTTTTTAAATTCATACGTATGTTCTCTGGCCAGGTTATAGATATATATTTTATTACATCTATGATATATATATGAAATGCAAAGTATCTCTGTCTGTATGTCTGTCCGTTAGTGTGCTTATCACTGGAGAACCACTTATCCGATTTACGTACTTTTTTTAAAAACATACATATGTTCTCTGGCCAGGTTATCTATAATCTTATATCTATAATATATATAAATGGCAACGTCTCTCTGTCTGCCTGTCTCTCTGTCCGTTAGTGCGCTTATCACTGGAGAACCACCTATGTCCGTTAGTGAGTTACGTGCTTTTTTTTAAAACACACATATGTTCTCTGGCCAAGTTATAGGAAATATTTTATTGCGTTAGGTAACATAAAGGATAAGCAGTGACGATAATAGTGAATCAAGACGGAAAAAAGGTTACCGTGAGCGCGTTCTCTTGCAATACACTGCCTAAACCATTAAATATGGAACAATATCATGTTGCAAAGAATATAATGTATATAAAATGCTACGTCTCTCTGTCTGTCTGTCCGTTAATGCGCTTATCACTTGAGAACCACTTATTCTATATAATTCGATATAAGCCTAGATAACGGTAGATAAGATGAGATAATGGGAGGTAAGTATAAATAATAGGGAGATAAGAAGAAATAATGGGAGATAAGCGGAGATAAGTCTAGATAATGGGAGTTATGGTGAGATAATGAGAGTTATGGTGAGATAATGGGAGATAAGGAGAAATAATGGGAGATAAGAAGAAATATTGCGAAATAAGTCGAGATAAGCCTAGATAATGGGAAATAAGGAGAAATAATGGGAGATAAGGAAAAATAATGGGAGATAAGGGGAAATAATGGCAGATATTTTATTACGTTAGGTAACATAAGGAATAAGCAGTGACGATAGTAGCGAATCAAGCCCACGCGAGCAGAGCCGCGGGCACGGTTAATAAAATATACAGTATAAAATGTAGTATTCTTATTTTTTTCGATATCAGTTTAATTCAATCAAATTATTTTTAATTATGCTATCATATACAAATCCAGTTCCAAATGTGTCATATACAAATTCAGTTTGTTCATTTGTAGTTCCACGGATTTAAATTTCCTTTTACTTGTTCAAATTTTGATTTAAATTGAAATTAAATAATTCAGAATAAAACTTTTTATAAATGACATGTTGAATCTGAATTAAATTTTCATGTCAAAGAGATATTGCTTATTTTTTTTATATATTTTTACCAAGTTATATAATAATATATTATACTTGTAGTATTCTGGCGCCCAGCGGGGGGGGCAATAACATTGGTCAAAAGTAAAATCTTGGCAGATATTCTCGACATAATGGTGAAAATATCGGTAAGAGATTTTTTGCTATGATAAAAGATTTTCAGTCAACGAATTAAACTACCTTTCCTAATACCACATTAAGAATTTTCAAATATTATTTTTAAAGTGTTATCCAATAACAAAATATAAACGATTAAGTCCACATTTCTGTCATCTGGCCCATTAGCTCAGTTGGTTAGAGCGTCGTGCTAATAACGCGAAGGTCGCGGGTTCGATCCCCTCATGGGCCAATATTTTTTTTATTACTTCTATTATATTTCATTTTATATTTTTCTTTCAATCTCACGTTTTTAAACAAACTTCTGCATACTTTAACCATATGTTTTATCTTTATTGTTTCATTGGATTCAACTTCATTTCCAATATCGATGGGCTGGTATATTGAATAATACCTTGGCATAATTTATCATCTACAGGCTTAAAATGTGTTATGATGTGAATGAGGGAAAAATAATCAAACCGAAATTATAGCTTGCCTAGTTTTATTAGGTCGTAAACCAACAAACATTCCATATCCAATAGTTTAAATGAAAAAATATACCAGTGTACAAGTATGAAATGCGGATCTCAGACAACCGATGGTGCACTAATGCAGTTTGTGCTATAAAGATTTGACATTGCGCCTCTTTGTTGTGTCATCAACAATTGTCCGACGCGCACGAGTGATAAATTGGGAAAGTCTGTGCATAGTGTTGTGTTGTTGTGTTCAATATGTCGAAATTTATGCCGAACAAAGAGCATTCGCTGACAGCATTAATTTTTTGTTTTTATTTGAAGAAAACTGCTGTTGAATCATACCTATTACTTCGAGAAGCTTATGGTGAACATGCTCCATCGCAAGATACGTGTGAACGATGGTTTCGGCGTTTCAAAAGTGGTGACTTCGATGTGGCAGATAAGGAACGTGGAAAACCGTCCAAAAAAATACGAAGATGTGGAATTGCAAGCACTGTTGGACGAAAATGATTCGCAAACACAAAAACAACTCGCCGAGCAATTGAGCGTTAGTCAACAAGCTGTTTCCAATCGGCTACGAGAGATGGGAAAGATTCAGAAGACCGGTAGATGGGTACCACATGAGTTGAACGACAGGCAAATGGAAAAGCGCAAAAACACGTGTGATATTTTGCTCGCTCGGTACAAAAGGAAGTCGTTTTTGCATCGTATAGTTACAGGGGATGAAAAGTGGATTTATTTTGAGAATCCCAAGCGCAAAAAACCATGGGTATCGACCGCAACACCTAATTGCTTTGGCAGAAAGACGTCCACCAAACACACGGCCCTGTGTTTGGTGGGACCAAAGGGGCGTGGTCTATTATGAGCTGTTAAAACCTGGGGAAACGGTTAATACTAAAGGTTACCAACAACAATTGACCGATTTGAACCGTTCGCTGCTTCAAAAAAGGCCAGAATACCGAAAGAGGCAACACAAAGTCATTTTTCTTCATGACAATGCTCCATCACATACGGCAAAACCAGTTCGCGACACTTTGGAAGCACTCAGTTGGGAAGTTCTACCCCATGCGGTTTACTCACCAGACTTGGCTCCTTCCGATTACCACTTGTTTGCATCGATGGGTCACGCACTTTCTGAGCAGCGCTTTTGTTCGTACGAAGATGTGAAAAAATGGCTCGATGAATGGTTCGCAGCAAAAGGGGAAGATTTTTACTGGCGTGGTATTCACAAATTGCCCGAAAGATGGGGAAAATGGATAACAAGCGATGGAGTATACGAGGCTGGTTTGAAAAGTTCGTGCAAAAATAAAAACTACTTATGTGTTTGGGGTAAACCTTTTTTATTTTTCGACATAGTCTCCTTTTAGGCTTATACACTTCGTCCAACGTTCTAGTTTGTTGATCCCTTCCGAATAACAGGATTTGTCCAAGTCTGCAAAATATCCATTAGTGTCTGCAATCACCTCCTCGTTTGAATAAAATCTTTGTCCCGCCAGCCCTTTCTTCAAATTGGGGAACAAATAGTAGTCCGAGGGAGCCAAGTCTGGAGAATAGGGCGGATGTGAAACGAGTTGGAATCCTATTTCCATTAATTTTGCGACTACAACTGCTGAGGTGTGTGCTGGTGCGTTGTCGTGATGGAAAAGGACTTTCTTGTGGGCCAATCGCGGGCGTTTTTCTTGCAGCTCGGTTTTCAACAAACGGTCCAATAACGATGAATTATATTCACTTGTAATAGTTTTACCCTTTTCCAGATATTCGATGAGGATTATCCCTTGCGAATCCCAAAAGACAGTCGCCATAACCTTTCCGGCCGAAGGAACGGTCTTCGCCTTTTTTGGTGCAGATTCCCCTTTGGTAACCCATTGTTTAGATTGTTGTTTGGTCTCAGGAGTATAGTAATGTATCCATGTTTCATCCACAGTGACGAAACGACGCTTAAAGTCCTCCGGATTCTTCTGGAACAGCTGCAAACCATCCTTGCAACACTTCACACGATTCCGTTTTTGATCAAGCGTGAGCAATCGCGGCACCCATCTTGAGGATAGCTTTCTCATGTCCAAATGTTTATGCAAAATATTATGTACCCGTTCAGTCGAGATGCCCACAGCACTAGCAATCTCACGCACCTTAACTCTTCTGTCATCCATCACCATATCATGGATTTGATCAATGATTTCTCCTCCACAGGCCGTCCAGAACGTTCAGCGTCACTTGTGCCCATATGGCCAGTCCGAAAATTTTGAAACCACTTATAAACTGTTCTAATCGAAGGTGCAGAGTCACCATAATGTTTATCAAGCTTCTCTTTAGTTTCCTGAGGCGTTTCGCCTTTCATAAAGTAATGTTTAATCACCACACGAAATTCTTTTTCGTCCATTTCTTGAAAATCACTCGACTTCCTTGATTCACACGAATGCTAAACACAAAGAAATAGACCAATATGGCTGAAACTTGGTGTGCGTTTATTCAAGAGATGCTACTAACTAAACATGACCTCGATACGCGTCGGTGGTGCCATCTCCGGACTTTGGGACTTTTCAAACCAGCATCGTACTATCTAGAAAATCTTTTCAGTGCTTTACAATGGTTTCATGGTACTTTATACGAAACGGAAAGTAATAAACCTGAATGCTACCAATGAAGAAAAAGAAATGGAGATTTTATTTCATATTGAAGATAAAGTACTGTTAGCTGTCTTATCTGATTCTACGGCTAATCGCACTACGACTTTTCAAACCAGCCTTACTTTGAATAAAGTACTTTTTATCATTCTTCTGAATTTAACATGTTTTTTTAGAAAAAAAATCCGCATTTCACACTTCTACACCTGGTATATTGATTATTTTCTTAATTTTGCGAGCACTAATTAACTGATTAATTACTATTAAAAGTTAATTAGTTGTAGATGAAATCAATTTTCGTAAGAATTAAGATTAGTGAGAATACAATTAGAAATTTGCGTAGTTCCACAGAAAAACTAGCTATGGCTATTTATTTTGTACCAGTTTCGTTAATAAATAAATTAGAGTATCGAAAATTTTATAAAAAACTTCTGACTAATTACGTCGCGTCGATTTCAATTAATATTTAACCATTTTTCATCGTTCAATCTGACCTTGTATTCAATGAAATAGTTTGTAGTGAATTCATTGATGATATATGGTCTATTCCAGTTTGTACCCCATGAACAAACTATTTCAACACATTTGTTGCCATCTATTAACAGCTATGTAAGGAACTCCTAACACTGGCATATAGTATATTTCTCTACTTCTGCAAATCATTTTTAAATCACAATTTTACTCATAGATGGCAGCGTAAGTATAGAATACCTTGCTGTCATTACACCAGTTGACTACACACTCAAGCTTCAGTCAATCAATACTTTTGAAACAACGTAATACTGTACAGTGTTGCCACGATGGGGAACATTAACTATGCTTCTAATATTTTCATTATTTTTAAAAAGCATTTCAAATTTTTCTCATGTAGTTTTTGACTGAATCTAAACATGTCGCGTATTATGGTAGATTTGGCCACCAGGCATCTACGCCTATATAAACTCGAGAACCATACGAGCTATTTGATATGATGATACCAGTATGAAATGCGGATTTTTTTTCTAAAAAAACATGTTAAATTCGGATGAATGATAAAAAGTGCTTTATTCAAAGTATGCTCCATCGCTTGTTATACATTTTTCCCATCTTCATCGAGCCATTTTTTCACATCTTCGTACGAACCAAAGAGCTGCTCAGCAAGTTCGTGACCCATCGATGCAAACAAGTGGTAATCGGAAGGAGCCAAGTCTGGTAAGTAAGCCGCATGGGGTAAAACTTCCAAGCTGAGTGCTTCCAAAGGGCCGCGAACTGGTTTTTTTCCGTATGTGATGGAGCATTGTCATGAAGAAAAATGACTTTGTGTTGCCTCTTTCGCTATTCTGGCCTTTTTTCAAGCAACGAATGGTTCAGATTGGTCAATTGTGGTTGGTAACGTTTATTATTAACCGTTTCCCCAGGTTTTAACAGCTCATAATAGACCACGCCCCTCTGGTCCCACCAAACACAGAGCGTCTTTCTGCCAAAGCGATTTGGTCTTGCGGTCGATGTGGATGGTGCGCCTGGGTCTACCCATGATTTTTTGCTCTTGGGATTCTCAAAATAAAACCACTTTTCATCCCCTGTAACTATACGATGCAAAAACGACTTCCTAGCAAGCAAAATGTCACACGTGTTTTTGCGCTTTTCCATTTGCCTGTCGTTCAACTCATGTGGTACCCATCTACCGGTCTTCTGAATCTTTCCCATCTCTTGTAGCCGATTGGAAACAGCTTGTTGACTAACGCCCAATTGCTCGGCGAGTTGTTTTTGTGTTTGCGAATCATCTTCATCCGACAATGCTTGCAATTCCACATCTTCGTATTTTTTTGGCGGTTTTCCACGTTCCTTGTCTGCAACATCGAAGTCACCACTTTTGAAACGCCGAAACCATCGTTCACACGTATCGTGCGATGGAGCATATTCACCATAAGCTTCTCGAAGTAATCGGTATGATTCAACAGCAGTTTTCTTCAAATGAAAACAAAAAATTAATGCTGTCCGCGAATGCTCTTTGTTAGGTATAAATTTCGACATATTGAACAACAACACAACACTATGCACACACTTTTCCAATTTATCACTCGTGCGCGTCTGACACTTATTGATGGCACAACAAAATGGCGCAGTGTCAAATCTTTATAGCACAAACTGCACTGGTGCACCATCTGTTGTCTGAAATCCGCATTTCATACTTGTACATCTGGTATATGCGTTAATCAATGTTGTTTTGACTTGGTAGGAGTAGACGATTTGCTAAAGTCCCATTTGTCGATGTTGACATCGAAGTTTATTATTCGGTGGTTGACTGTATACTGACAGTATAAGGTTACAGTCAACCACCATCCAGGAACCATCGAAAATGCCAAATGAGGCTTTGACGAAACGTCTGCGACTACCAAGTTAAAACAACACTGATTAAAGAATGTACTCCCGGACCTCCTTTTTGATAACTGAATATTGCTTTAATCTCTATGCTTTGTAAAAATGGTGCAGGTTATTGTCTTCAAATTTGAATTTTAATGATAACTAGACCGTAATATTCAATTGTCTATTATTGATTGTATTTTATTCCTCAAACTCTTTTATTATTATGCTTTAAATGCAAAATTGTTACTTATTTAATGTTTATCTCTATCCTTTTATTTTATATATTTACAATATTTCTTGTTCAGCTGAATCAAACCTTTTACTTTTAGACGTTCAGCTAAATCTCCTGGTTTAATTGGATCAATATTAAAATTATTACTGTTATGTCTATTAGTGCTCATTATGAAAGCATAGTTTTCTTCTTCGTGCAATGATAAGGTTATGGTCTTATAATTCGTACGAAATTCAGACATTTGGGACTTTAACAATATCATGGGGTATAATCAGCTCAATAGAAAAACGGTTGATATTACTTGCTAATGAAAGAATAGGCTAGAAAAGAGATCAGTTCATTTGAAAATAATTTCTTGTTGCTACTCGCTTCTTATTATCAATAACTGTTAATTAATTCCATTTCTAGAACAGCTTTTTCTGATAAAGACCTTTTCAAATCATTTTTTTTAAAATTTGTGAAAGCTGATACTCTCTTTTCCATTATAAAAATGGGACAAAAGTGTATTTTTACATTCCGAAAAGACTGGTATAAAAACAGATTAATGGTAACAGAGTGCTCTAACGTAGATTATAGCATTAATATGGGAACATGTTGCTGATGTTGTTTTCTATAATTGTTTGTTTCATTATTTTTACAGCTTTTCGAAATAATGACACAGAAAAGATCGCTGATCATTATTTCTATTTTAACATTTCCCTTGGTTAGACGTTTGTTTTCGATCTGATGACCCACCTGTCTGCGCCAGGAAGGTTTCCGATGTTATTTTGGCTGGCTTACATTACTTTGTCGAAAAAATGCCCTTCCAAGGGCAAGCCCTGGTTTGACCCAAAAAGCAAAGAAGCTGTTGCTTCTAAACATCTTGCCTACCGACAATGGCGTATAAATCCTAACAACATAAATCGTAACATCTTTGTTCGTGCCCGGAACAAATGCAAGGAAATTATCGACCAAACTAACGAGGCACACAATCAACGAATTAGAAACAAACTTCTCGCTTGTGCTCACAATCCAGGTCCTTTTGGTTAGTTCAGGTTAGTTCAGGTTAATTCGACACCTGTCGAAAAAGCGATCTTGTCGGCTGAATTCTTTGCTTCACCAACACCACCTACTATTCCCATAGTGCAGTCAAGGATGCCCGATATTTTCTTCAGACAGAGTATCATTAAACGTATTTTAATGAAGCTTCTAGTGCTGACGGAATTCCTGCCATAGTTCTCAAAAACTGTAAGGGAACTAACACCAGTTTTCTGTAGACTTTTCAACCTATTCTACAGAAAGGGAATACTTCCTTCATGCTGGAAATGTGCCACAGTTTAGCCGATACCTAAAAAAGGCAAGAAGACCTTGCCAAATAACTACCGACCAGTCGCACTACTTTCAATAATATCGAAAGTCATGGAAAAGGCTATCAACAACATTTTCTAAAATATCTTGAAGGATTCAACATTATTAGCGATCACTAATATGACTTTCGTAAACATAGATCAACAGTGGATCTTCTCACTTATGTAACACATGTTTGGAACAACGCAATTGAACACTTTGGAGAATCTCAGCGGTTGCTCTTGACATATCCAAGGCATTCGACCGTGTTTGGCACGATGGACTGTTGGCTAAGCTACTCTCTTATGGTTTGACTGAAAAGTTTCGTTTGCGGCTCTCGTGTTTTTTCCTCAGAGAGCGTTCTTTACGAGTGGCAGTCGACGGATTTCTTTCTAACATCTTCACTATCAACGCCGGTGTGCCCCAAGGCTCCATACTATCTCCTACTCCCTTTCTCATTTACATTAACGATTTGCTGGAAAAGATCGGAAACCCAATCTACAGCTTTGCAGATAACAGTATGCTTATTTCTTCATTCACTTTAAACGCTTGGATATCAGCTACTCAGACGAATCTCCGCAGACAGAGGGAAGTCGTTCAACTTGACAAAGATCTGGAAAAATTCTATCTTGGGGTGACAGTAACCAAATGAAATTTAACGCTACAAAAACCCAGGCGCAGTTTTTTCTAAAAAAGTTAACACTGCTGAACCCGACATAGTTATGGCGGGGCACTCCATTCCTCTAATATCGTCACTCAAGTTGTTGGGTGTTAATTTGGGAGCAACTATGTCCTGGCATGAACATGTCGCAGGGATAGCAAGAAGAGCTTCTCAAAAGTTGGGAATATTATTTCGAACCAGAAAGCTTTACACTCCACAACAACTGTTAATTTTTTACAAAGCTTAAATTTGACCAACTATGGAATACTGCTCCCATGTTTAGGGCTCCGCTCCCAAGAACACATTGCATTTGTTGGATTCTAATCAGAGAAGAGCTGTTCGTTTGATTGGAGACCTGGAACTGATCTGCGGCCTTGATTCGCTGAAACATCGAAGAACGGTTGGCGACTTGAGTCTATTCTACAAGTATTTTCATGGGGTTTGAAGGATGTAGCTCGCTTAATTCCTCCCAGAGCGGTGCATGTTGGAAATAGACGTCGCGCTAATACTGTACATCCGTATGAGGTAAGATAATTTGCCCAACTGTGTTTTCCACCGAGTACAATTTACAGCTATTCAAAAACAACGTGAATCGCTTTTTCCGCACACGTTTCGCTCCTGTAGCGCTTTAAGGACTTCCCTGCAGTACGTGTGCTAGACCCATAAAAAAAATGCATATATTATAACTAAATATATTTACTACTGATTACTTACTTTTTCAAATCCTAAGTAAATATAAGTTTTAAAAATATTTACATAACAATGTGTCACTTAAGGTTATTTAGTATTGGTATAATTTATCACAATTTACCGATAAAATTAAAGTTTTTTATTATTTTCTTTAAATTAAAAAGATTTCTCAATATGTACTCAAAAAAGTTTTCTTAACTTAAAATAAACTAATATTACATGAATATGTACGAGTTTGAACCAATCGGAACGATCTAATTGAGTATTGTCCAGTTGGAACTGATGTCGGACACGAGATTTTAAATAAATCCATTGAGTGAATATGATTGATATGAGCTCATTGTTTTGGACGGAAAAGATAATTTACGTAATCAATATGGGATCGAATTGAAATAACAATACGAATACTAAAAATAGCTTATTCTTTCTCCTTTAATAATAGAAAAGCTATTTTAATCTTCTGAATTATTGCTGCTTGAAAAAATCATTGCTTCATTTGAAATCAAAATGTTAAAAAGGGAGGAAAGGGAAACAAAGCTAAGAACGATAAATATCCTTTTTATTTTCAACACAACAAAAATACATTTGTTTTCTCTCTAGTAAGTTTCGTACAAATTATTTAGTACATATTTTATTATAATCTAAAATCCATAAAGTTGTTTTCTCTGAAACATAGGTATTATATATCTACTATTCGTTCGTTGAAAAAAAATCATAACCCCAAAGTTGCGATATTCCCAACAGCTAAACTTTTATTTTTGTTTCTGGAAACCATCACGTATTTAATTAATTTTTTCAGGTTATAAAAATTCAGCTAAAGGTTTTCAACAATGAACTGACAACCTAATTTTAAGGTAAGGTTATGGAAAGAGCAACAGCAATATTAAGTCGGTGTTATTACATGGTTCTGAAATCTGGAAGATGACGAAAACCTTAACAGTCAATTTACAAACTTTCTTTAACAAATGTCTGCGTCGTACTCTCCGCATATTCTGGCTGCACACAATTCGCAATGAAGACCACCGGGATATATTACTACATAAATGGGGATGGATTGGTCACACGTTGCGAGAAACCCATGACGATATAGCAAAAAGCTCCCTAGAGTGGAATCCACAAGGGCACAGAGGATGCGGACTCCCAAAACAAAGGTGGAAAAGATCTATCATGGAAGAACTGACAACAGCTGACACTACATGAGCAGAGGCAAAGAAAATAGCAGCCAGTAGAACACGTTGGAGTGTCTTCACAGAAGCTCCACCTATCAATTTATGGAATTATTAATACATATGGAAAGAATAAGGTGTTTGTGGAGTACGGTAACTGTAGAATGACCTTACAACAAGAACAACTTTGTTCGTTTACGACCAGATACACCATGCTTTGTGAGCGACACGCTTGCGTAACTTGTGTCATTTTGTCACCGTCTTTTAACGACTGTCTCGTATTTACTTTATAGGGTGTTTTTGGAGTATTTTTCTTTCAAGGGCTTACAGTACTCGGTTTGCCAAAATGTAGCATATATTAAAGAATAAAAGCGATAATGTTCATTATAAATTATTTAAACTTGTCCATGAGGCTTGAAATGTGTTACCTAACATACTTTACTAGGTTATTGAAATTCGAAATTATCCATACCGCTGAGAAACCTTTGTATGCTGTCCTTGTAAACGTTTTTCCCTTTTGTTGATGTAGGAGTATCCGTAATAAGAAATGCAATAGAAAAAATACAGAAAAATACTGATACCGTTAAAACCACAATGAAATCGTAATGCTGACATCCTAACACATGGGCTGAAAAGTCCCGGGCCTAACACATAGATGGCGCTAGTTTTATTGCAGTCACCTTTTTAGTGTTCCGTACGGAACACTTATAAGATCACTTCGTGTCTATCTGTCTGTCTGTCTGTCTGTCTGTCTGTCACCCCCGATTTTCTCCGAAACTATTTGACATAGAAAGGTGAAATTTGGTAATAATATAGGAACTGATGGCCTCATCAGAGCCATGTAGTTTTGAGAATTAAATTTTGAATTAAGGGGTTAGTTTTTGGGGGTGAAGTCGGAAGTGAAAAAAAAAATTTTTACTAGGTCATCGAGTGTGGTGTCAAATGAAAGCTTGTGAAAACACGAGTAAAAAATATATATATAAATATTACACTTGCGCGCACTTTTCTTTGTATTATTTTTAAAAATTCGCGAAAAAATCGCTGTCGCGGGCCTTATCTCGAAAAGTACTTATCAAAAAATTTCGAAAAAATTCTGGAATATTCTCCACGGGGTGTAGATTGAACGAAAATTATCACGAGTGCACTACCTTTAATAATTTATATGGTATATAAAAAAAACAAAAATTTCAAGGTCATCAGATTTCAGTAAAGATTGGAAACAAACTTTGTTGAAAACTCATTTGGAGTGTGTTTTGTGAAGTCACTAATCATTTTATACCACCGTAACATAAATTTTGACTTAAGGGGTTTGTTTTGAGGGGTGAAATCGGAAGTGAAAAAAAAAATTTTTTACTAGGTCATCGAGTGTGGTGTCAAATGAAAGCTTGTGAAAACACGAGTAAAATATATATATATATATATATATATATATATATATATATATATATATATATATATATATATATATATATATATATATATATATATATATATATATATATATATATATATATATATATATATATATATATATATATGTATATATATATATATATATATATATATATATATAATATATATATAATGTAATACTTGCGCACACTTTTCTTCGTATTACTTTTAAAAAATCGCTGTCCCCTACCTTATCTCGAAATGTACTGATCAAAAAATTTTGAAAAAATTCTGGAATATTCTCCACGGGGTATAAATTGAACGAAAACTATCACGAGTGCATTACTTTTAATAATTTATTTGGTATATACAAAAAAAAAAAAAAATTCAAGGTCACCAGTTTTCAGTAAAGATTGGAAACAAACTTTGTTGAAAACTCATTTGGGGTGTGTTTTGTGAAGTCACTGATCATTTTATACCACCCTAACAAAAATTTTTATTTTAAAAACAATCAACGTACGGAACACTAATTGTGCAAGTTCAACTTGTACTTGACCGGTTTTTTTCAGTTAATACTAACCTTCAAAAGACAGCTGTTAAAATTTCATGATATTCTATTCATTAGTTTGTGAGTTTATTGTGCTAAGAGTGAGGCTACTTTTGTTATTTTCAAAACAATGGATCAAAAACAATTTCGTGTTTTAATTTTACACTGCTTCTTGATGGAAAAAAATACCGTTCAAGCGAAGCAATGGCTTGAAAAGTGTTATGGGGACTCCGCTCCATCACAAACAACAATAAAACGTTGGTTTGCTGACTTCAAACGTGGTCGTAGAGACACCGATGATGCAGAAAGCAGTGGACGTCCAAATGAGGCGGTAACACCAGAAAACATAAAAAAAATCCATAAAATCGTTTTGAATGATCGAAAAGTGAAGTTGCGTGAGTTAGCTGACATCGTAAAGATATAAAAGAACGTGTTGGCTTTATATTGCATGAGCATTTGACTGGGTTTATTTCCCATGCAAACTTCAAGAATCGACCACGAAAAAAATATGTAATCAAGAAAGTCCGAGAAAAAAATAATAATAATATACGAGAGTTGTATGATAAGTATCTGGCCTCGGCCAGAGATGGCGCTACTACTATTTAAAAAATTGTATGTTTCGTAAACATAACCTTTCACAAGAATCCTATCAGAGTTTCAAGTCGCTGCGTGATTTAGTTTGTGAGTGGCAGCCATTTAAATAGAACAAGTTTTGGTATTTTACAACAATGGAAAAAACTGAATATCGAGCAGTGATAAAATATTTGTTTTTGAAAAAAGGAAATTAATGATAAGATAAAAGCGGAACTCAGGCGAAGTTTATGGAGAGTCTGTACCTTCGTTATCAACCATAAAATATTGGACAGCTAAATTTAAACGCGGCAGTACAAGCATTTTTTATGAAGAACATCCAGGTCGTCCAAATGAGGTGACCACATCAGAAATGATTGAAAAAATCCACGATATAGTGATAAATGGTCGGAGAGTGAAAGTGCGTGAGATTGCTAAGAATGTGGGCATCTCAAATAAACCGGTGCAGAATACTTTAATAACTCATTTGGATATGAGAAAGCTTTCCGCAAGATGGATGCCGCGATTGCTCACAATTGACAATAAACACGCATGTGTGTCAACTTCAAAAGAATGTTTGGCGATGTTGAATGAATTTTGGCGTCGATTTGTAACTGTTGACGAAACATAGATTCAGTACACCAGAGACCAAAGAACAGGCCAAATAGTGGGTTTTCCGTGGCGAACACGGACACACACCAAACAAGGAAAATGTGACTTTATCGGCGAACAAAGTCATGGCCACAGTGTTTTGGGATGCACGCGGCATAATCCACGTTGATTACCGTGAAAAGGGCAAAACGATTAATGGAGAGTATTATGTTAACTTACTGGATCGTTTCAACCATACTGTGAAAGAAAAACTTCCGCATTTGGCGAAGACAAAAATTCTCTTTCATCAAAACAATGCACGCGTCCACACTTATGTTATCGCCACGGCAAAATTCCATAAGTTAGAATATGCATTACTTCCTCATCCATCATATTTGCCAGATTTAGCACCAAGCGATTATTTCCTATTTTCGAATATGATAAAGAGACTCGGCGGAAAAAAAAAATTGGCTCAAACGATGAGATAATTGCTGAAACAAACTCCTATTTTGAATAGTTGGAGAAATCGTATTTTTTAGATGGGATAAAAAACATAGAAAAACGTTGGACTAACTGTAGAGAGCTAAAAGGAGGCTATGTTAAAAAACAAAAAAAAATTTTGCACATAAAAATGTTTTGTTCTTGTCAAGGCCAGGTACTTATCATACAACCCTCATAAATATGTACATATATATATATATATATATATATATATATATATATATAAATATATATATATATATATATATATATATATATATATATATATATGTATATATTTATGAGGGTTGTATGATAAATACCTGGCCTTGACAAGAACAAAACAATTTTTATGTGCAAAATTTTTTTTGTTTTTTAACATAGCCTCCTTTAGCTCTCTACAGTTAGTCCAACGTTTTTCTATGTTTTTTATCCCATCTAAAAAATACGATTTCTCCAACTATTCAAAATAGGAGTTTGTTTCAGCAATTATCTCATCGTTTGAGCCAATTTTTTTTCCGCCGAGTCTCTTTATCATATTCGAAAATAGGAAATAATCGCTTGGTGCTAAATCTGGCAAATATGATGGATGAGGAAGTAATGCATATTCTAACTTATGGAATTTTGCCGTGGCGATAACATAAGTGTGGACGCGTGTATTGTTTTTGATGAAAGAGAATTTTTGTCTTCGCCAAATGCGGAAGTTTTTCTTTCACAGTATGGTTGAAACGATCCAGTAAGTTAACATAATACTCTCCATTAATCGTTTTGCCCTTTTCACGGTAATCAACGTGATTTATGCCGTGTGCATCCCAAAACACTGTGGCCATGACTCTGTTCGCCGATAAAGTCACATTTTCCTTGTTTGGTGTGTGTCCGTGTTCGCCACGGAAAACCCACTATTTGGCCTGTTCTTTGGTCTCTGGTGTACTGAATCTATGTTTCGTCAACAGTTACAAATCGACGCCAAAATTCATTCAACATCGCCAAACATTCTTTTGAAGTTGACACACATGCGTGTTTATTGTCAATTGTGAGCAATCGCGGCATCCATCTTGCGGAAAGCTTTCTCATATCCAAATGAGTTATTAAAGTATTCTGCACCGGTTCATTTGAGATGCCCACATTCTTAGCAATCGCACGCACTTTCACTCTCCGACCATTTATCACTATATCGTGGATTTTTTTCAATCATTTCTGATGTGGTCACCTCATTTGGACGACCTGGATGTTCTTCATAAAAAAATGCTTGTACTGCCGCGTTTGAATTTAGCTGTCCAATATTTTATGGTTGATAACGAAGGTACAGACTCTCCATAAACTTCGCCTGAGTTCCGCTTTTATCTTATCATTAATTTCCTTTTTTCAAAAACAAATATTTTATCACTGCTCGATATTCAGTTTTTTCCATCGTTGTAAAATACCAACACTTGTTCTATTTAAATGGCTGCCACTCACAAACTAAATCACGCAGCGACTTGAAAAATCTGATAGGATTCTTGTGAAAGGTTATGTTTACGAAACATAATTTTTTAAATAGTAGTAGCGCCATCTCTGGCCGAGGCCACTTGATTTTTTCAAAGCTTTTTTCTATTATTAAAGTCTATTTTTAGTATTCGTATTGTTATTTCAATTCGATCCCATTATTGATTACGTAAATTATCTTTTCCGTCCAAAACAATGAGCTCATATCAATCATATTCACGTCAATGGATTTATTTAAAATCTCGTGTCCGACATCAGTTCCCAACTAGGGGGGGGACAATACTCAACAAGATCGTTCCGATTGGTTCAAATCATGTAATATTAGTTTTATTTTAAGTTAAGAAAACTTTTTTGGGTACATATGAGAAATCTTTTTAATTTAAAGAAAATAATAAAAAACTTTAATTTTATCGGTAAATTTGTGATTAAAATTATACCAATACTAAATAACCTTAAGTGACACATTGTTATGTAAATATTTTTAAAACTTATATTATATTTACTTAGGATCTGAAAAAGTAAGTAATCAGTAGTAAATATATTTAGTTATAATATATGCATTTTTTTTATGGGTCTAGCACACGTACTACGACAGGGAAGTCCTTAAAGCGCTACAGGAGCGAAACGTGTGCGGGAAAAAAAAAAAGCGATTCACGTTGTTTTTGATCGCTGTAAATTGTACTCGGTGGGAAACACCAGTACCTGGGCATTTATCTTACCTCATACGGGTGTGTACAGTATTAGCGCGACGTCTATTTCCAACATGCACCGCTCTGGGAGGAAATTAAGCGAGCTACATCCTTCAAAAGCCCCATTGAAAATACTTGTAGAATAGACTCAAGTCGCCAACCGTTCTTCGATGTTTCAGCGAATCAAGGCACAGGTCAGTTCCGGGTCTCCAATCAAACGAACAGCTCTTCTCTGATTAGAATCCAACAAACGCAATGTGTTCTTGGGAGCGGAGCCCTAAACATGAGAGCAGTATTCATAGTTGTCAAAGTGAATGATACTGTTATGGCCAGGGGAGAATAGTAGGTGGTGTTGGTGAAGCAAAGAATTCAGCCGACAAGATCGCTTTTTCGACAGGTGTCGAATTAACCTGAACTAACCTGAACTAACCAAAAGGACCTGGACGAGACCAAGCGAGAAGTTTGTTTCTAATTCGTTGATTGTGTGCCTCGTTAGTTTGGTCGATAATTTCCTTGCATTTGTTCCGGGCACGAACAAAGATGTTACGATTTATGTTGTTAGGATTTATACGCCATTGTCGGTAGGCAAGATGTTTAGAAGCAACAGCTTCTTTGCTTTTTGGGTCAAACCAGGGCTTGCCTTGGAAGGGCATTATTTTTTCGACAAAGTAATGTAAGCCAGCCAAAAAACATCGGAAAACCTTCCTGGCGCAGAAGGTGGGGATCATCAGATCGAAAACAAACGTCTAACCAAGGGAAATGTTAAAATAGAAATAATGATCAGCGATATTTTAATCTGTGTCATTCATTTCGAAAAGCTGTAAAATAATGAAACAAACAATTATAGAAAAAACAAGATCAGCAACATATTATCATACAACCCTCTCATAAAAATATTTACATATATACAACCCTATAAATATATATATATATATATATATATATTATATATATATAATATATATATATATATATATATATATATATAATATATATATATATATATATATATATATATATATATATATATATATATATATATAATAAGCCTTCTTCCATCTAGTGTCGGATATAGGCCTCCCCTTCCTTCTTCCATCGTTCTCGATTCTGCGACTTTCTAATCCATCCTAAACCAGCCGTTCTTCCATCTTGTTTGGGGCCTTCCTCTGGATCTTTGTCCTAGCCATGACCTTTTTTTTTTTTATGTGTCTAGCTCACGTGCTGCAGGGAAGTCCCTAAAGCGCTCCAGGAGCGGCACGAGTGCGGAAAAAGCGATTCACGTTGTTCTTGAATCGCTGTAAATTGTACTCGGTGGGAAACACAGCGCTGGGCAAATGATTCCAAAGGGATGACGTTCTCCATATAAAAGATTGCTTGAAAAGCGTTGTACGCGGAGTAACAAGCTGAACCTCATACGGATGCGAAGCACCAGCGCGACGTGTATTTCTAACATGCACCGCTTTGGGAGGAATTAAACGGGCTACATCCTTCGAACACTTTCCATGAAAATACTTGTAGAACAGACTCAAGTCGCCAACCGTTCTTCGATGTTCCAGCGAATCAAGGCTGCCGGTCAATTCCGGGTCCCCAATCAGACGGATCGCTCTTCTCTGAACAGAATCCAACAAATGCAGTGTATGTTTGGGAGCGGAGCCCCAAACGTGGGAGCAGTATTCCATAGTTGGTCGAGTTTGGGCTTTGTAAAGAATTAACAGTTGCTGTGGGGTGTAAAGCTTTCTGGTTCTAAATAATATTCCCAAGCGACGATGCTAGGGGAATGGAGTGCCCCGACATAACTATGTCGGGTTCAGCAACGTTAACTTTTTTAGAAAAAACTGCCGCTTGGGTTTTTGTAGCGTTAAATTCCACTTGGTTACTGTCCCCCCAAGATAGAATTTCTTCCAGGTCTTTGTTAAGTTGAACGACCTCCTGCTGTCTGCGGATATTCGCCTGAGCAGCCGATGTCCGAGCGTTCAAGGTGAATGAAGAGACAAGCGTACTGTCATCTGCAAAGCTATAGATTGGATTCCCGGTCTTTTCCAGCAGATCGTTAATGTAAATGAGAAAGAGAGTAGGAGACAGTATGGAGCCCTGGGGCACACCGGAGTTGATAGTGAGGGTGTTAGAAAGAAATCCGTCGACCGCCACTCGTAAAGAACGGTCTCTGAGGAAACATAAGAGCCACAAACAGAACTTTTCAGACATACCATAAGAGCGTAACTTAGCCAACAGTCCATCGTGCCAAACACGGTCGAATGCCTTGGATATGTCAAGAGCAACCGTTCGAGACTCTCCAAAGTGTTCAATTGCGTTGTTCCAAACATGTGTTACATAAGTCAGAAGATCTCCTGTTGATCTATGTTTACGAAAACCATATTGGTGATCGCTAATAATATTGAATCGTTCAAGATATTTTAGAAGATGCTCATTGATAACCTTTTCCCATGACTTTCGATATTATTGAAAGCAGTGCAACTGGTCGGTAGTTATTTGGCAAGGTCTTCTTACCTTTTTTAGGTATCGGCTGAACCGTGGCACATTTCCAGCAGGACGGAAATATTCCCTTTCTGTAGGATAGGTTAAAAAGTCTACAGAAAACTGGTGTTAGTTCCCTTGCACAGTTTTTGAGAACTATGGCAGATATTCCGTCAGCGCCAGAAGCCTTCTTGGTGTCTAGCTTCATTAAAATACGCTTTATGATGCGCTGTCTAAAGACAACATCGGGCATCCTTGACTGCAATATGGGAATAGTAGGTGGTGTTTTTTCCTTGGAAATCGACAGTAGAATGTGAAGCAAAGAGTTCAGCCAACAAGTTCGCTCTCTCAACAGGTGTGGTTGCAATGGAATTATCTGGCCGTGTGAGTGGTGGTATGGTGGATTTGGTAAAATTTTGACTAACTGCCTTCGCGACTGCCCAAAAGGACCTGGAATTGTTGGGACAAGCGAGAAGTTTATTTCTAATTCGTTGATTGTGTGCCTCCTTGGTTTCGTCGATAATTCCCTTGCATCTGTTCCGGGCATAAACAAAGATGTTACGATTTACGGTGTTAGAATTTTCACGCCATTGTCGGTAGACAATATGTTTAGAAGCAACAGCTTCTTTGCATTTTCGGTCGAACCAAGGCTTGCCGTTGGAGGAGCATTTCTTCGAAAAAGGGATGTAAGCCTCCATTCTTGTATTCTTTTATTCCATTTCACATCTTGTTGTCTTATTGTGTAACCTGCCCATCTCCATTTCGAACCTGTTACCTGTTCACTTTGGTCTTATGTCGCATACTTTCGTTTCTGATTCTGTCTTGTATTTTTATATTCAGCATCTGGTGTTCTATTGCTCTCTGTGTTTTACTCAGTATCCCTGTCTAGGCTGCGTAGGTGAGAACAGGTAGAATGCATTGATCGAAGATCGAATACCATCTTTCTTAGTTTCAGAGGAATTCTTTTGTTAGTTAGTATTTTCTCTTGTTTCTACTGTTTGATTTGCTTTTCCACACTTCATTACTTGCAATAAGTAGATATATTCATCTACATATTCAAATTGTTCTGCCCTGGATTCTCAAGCCTGTCTCAAACTGTCTTCGTTTGTCATGGCCTTTGTCTTATCTTTATTCAGCAGTAGTCCTACCATCTCTGATTTGTTTTGTAATTCAGTAATCATTTCCTGTATGCTATCAAAATTATCTGATATTAGCACTACATCATCAGCACAACGCAGATGATTTAACTCTTGTCCATTTATACTGATCCCCTTTTCCCATTCAAGTTCCTTGAAAACTTCTTCTAATGATGCTACAAATAGTTTTGGGCTCATGGAATCTCCCTATCTTACTCCGCATTTGATAGGTATTGGATTTCCACTATCGTTTGAGCTTTGTTATAAATTGTTCTTATGAGCTTAGTATACCTGTAATCTGTTGTTATACAAGCCTGTGTCGACGGCCCAGCTCTCGATATTATCAAAAGCCTTTTGATAATCTATAAAGACCAGATACATATATATATATATATATATATATTATATATATATATATATATATATATATATATATATATATATATATATATATATACATATATATATATATATATATATATATATATATATATATATATATATATATGTATATATATATATATATATATATATATATATATATATATATATATATATATATATATATATATATTGAAAGTGAGTGTAACTTTTTGGGTTGGATATTTTAGGTAGATGTTCTTTTTAGTGAAAAATTGGTTATTAATGTTTAGTTTACTGTGTTGGGACAGGTTTAATCTTTTTGAATTCCATTCCAAGAGAGTTTATTTCATCATAAGGTTTCGCTCTGCTCCAGATGTCGTTTGGCGCCACGTCCTCTCAGACATCTTTTGTTTTATACCGGGAAGTTTTTAAATTCTTTTATGTCAAAGGCTTTTTATGTGAAAAATCTCTCCCTACTGTCACTGATTTATAAATTGAACTTGAACCTTTTGATACTACTCAGCATATATCACCACTACTTCAAACACTATATTTTTGCACTCGACGCGCGTTTCGCTAACCGTGTTAGCTTCATCAGGATCGATGAGGAAGCTAACATGGTTAGCGAGACGCGCGTAGAGTGCAAAAATAAAGTTTTTGGTGTAAAGGTGATATATACTGAGTAGTGTCATTGTGCCAAAGATTCCACATTCCCGACTTAGTTAAGTTTTTGATGTATGAAGAGGTAAAAAATCCTCCTAATCATCGAGTTCTAAATCGAGCGAGTTAATATAATTACTTTTAAAGGTGTGACGTTTTGTGAAAAAAATTTCCCGTCAGTCACTGATTTTACGTTGATGTTGTTGGGAAGAGTTCAAACTTTGAGAGCTCCAGTGCAAGAGTAATTGTCAACTCACACTCCCTTTTTCTATCCTTTTGTCTATTGTTGCCCGCGTTATATAAACAGCTTTTCTTTTCGGGTTTTTATTTTCCATTGTATTCATATCGCTCGCCGTCCCGTGAACTACGCTACTGATTTTGTTGAGATATTTTTCTTATAATGTCATTTGAAAATTGAGATTTTCACATCAATAATTGTAAGCAAACTTTTTGAAACAAAAATTTACAAAATACAAGAAATAAATTGCTGTGAACATAAAAAGTTTTATATTTTATCGTTATTATCGTAACAGGTTATATTTATTCGTTAAACATAAATATTTTTACTTAAATTTTAAAGAAAAAACATAGATGTAGCGATAAATAGTGTGTTATTAATATTAGTCCAATCAATTCGGAATTCAACCGTGCATTTTGGGTAGGATGCGATTTTCTATTTCATTATGTGAAGGGGATCCAACGTAAGGTTAAATTTGAGTTTTCGGGGTCGAGGTGCACCCATTTGGCCAACCTATTGAAAATAGGGGTGTAAATGGTTTTTATTTTCCATTGTATTCATATCGCTCGCCGTCCCGTGAACTACGCTACTGATTTTGTTGAGATATTTTTCTTATAATGTCACTTGAAAATTGGGATTTTCACATCAATAATTGTAAGCAAACTTCCTGAAACAAAAATTTACAAAATACAAGAAATAAATTGCTGTGAACATAAAAAGTTTTATATTTTATCGTTATTATCGTAACAGGTTATATTTATTCGTTAAACATAAATATTTTTACTTAAATTTTGAAGAAAAAACATAGATGTCCCGAGAAATAGTGTATTATTAATATTAGTCCAATCAATTCGGAATTCAACCGTGCATTTTGGGTAGGATGCGATTTTCTATTTTATTATGTGAGGGGGATCCAACGTAAGGTTAAATTTGAGTTTTCGGGGTCGAGGTGCACCCAATTGGCCAATCTATTGAAAATAGGGGTGTAAATGGTTTTTTTCATATACATTACCGTCAGAAAGTATTTGCCCACGTAGTTATTTCAGTCCCAAGACAACAAAAACCCAGATAATATATTTTTTTTAATTTGAATGAATTATTATTTATTTTCACATGATTTACAGTCTAGAACATCAGAAAAATATTCATGATTTTCCAGGATTTTTCTCATCTATGTAACCTCCTTTGATTTTTATTACCGCTTTACAGAGTTTCAGCATTTTTCCAGTAGTTTCTTCGGCTATTTTAACCCATTCTGCTTGTAGTTTCAGAATTTCTTTAAAAGTTTTGTTCAGTACTTTTCAAGAGAGGGTGGGTGCAGAACTTTTGGGCCATTTTTTAAAAATAATGCAAAAAAAGTTTGCGCAAGTATTACATCATAGACAGGGTGCCCCATATGTATGGAATAATGATTCCATCCATCATTTATTAATCAGTGTATCAAAAAAATGTTTAAATAAATGTTATAGGGTGTTATACGGCGCACATGCTGACGTTAACAATACAATGTGTTAAACTGTCAGTTCGAAGAAATTACGCCATCTTAAATTTTCTTAAATGAAAAACCCTGTATTTTATTTTATTTTTGAGCCCTACTAAAAATTCTAGATATTATTTGTCTAACATACCATATGTCTAAATTGAACTGTTTTGGAATTATTGTCATTTGAATTTTAAATTAAAAAAAAAAAAATACTAACTACCCCTTAAGTCAATATTTAACTTCCAAAATTACATAGCTTTGATTGGGCCTTCAATTCCTATATTTGTGCCAAATTTCAAATTTCTATGTCAAATAATTTCAGAGGAAATCGGGTGTGACAGAGGGACGGACAGACAGATACCGAAGTGATCAGTATTCCATACAAAACGCTAAAAATATATTAAGAAATTAATAAAAAAAAAACATAAAATATAATAATTTAAATAATATGTAGTAAAAATAACGGAACAATTTTTTCTACCCTACTTACGAGGCTGGTTTGAAAAGTCCGTGCAAAAATAAAAACTACTTATGTGTTTGGGGTAAACCTTTTTTATTTTTCGACATAGTCTTCTTTTAGGCTTATACACTTCGTCCAACGATGTTCTAGTTTGTTGATCCCTTCCGAATAATAGGATTTGTCCAAGTCTGCAAAATATCCATTAGTGTCTGCAATCACCTCCTCGTTTGAATAAAATCTTTGTCCCGCCAGCCATTTCTTCAAATTGGGGAACAAATAGTAGTCCGAGGGAGTCAAGTCTGAAGAATAGGGGGGATGTGAAACGAGTTGGAATCCTATTACCATTAATTTTGCGACCACAACTGCTGAGGTGTGTGCTGGTGCGTTTGTCGTGATGGAAAAGGACTTTCTTGTGGGCCAATCGCGGGCATTTTTCTTGCTGCTCGGTTTTCAAACGGTCCAATAACGATGAATAATATTCACCTGTAATAGTTTTAACCCTTACCCTTTTCCAGATAGTCGATGAGGATTATCCCTTGCGAATCCCAAAAGATAGTCGCCATAACCTTTCCGGACGAAGGAACGGTCTTCGCCTTTTTTTGGTGCAGATTCCCCCTTGGTAACCCATTGTTTAGATTGTTGTTTGGTCTCAGGAGTATAGTAATGTATCCATGTTTCATCCACAGTGACGAAACGACGCTTAAAGTCCTCCGGATTCTTCTGGAACAGCTGCAAACCATCCTTGCAACACTTCACACGATTCCGTTTTTGGTCAAGCGTGAGCAATCGCGGCACCCATCTTGCGGATAGCTTTCTCATGTCCAAATGTTTATGCAAAATATTATGTACCCATTCAGTCGAGATGCCCACAGCACTAGCAATCTCACGCACCTTAACTCTTCTGTCATCCATCACCATATCATGGATTTGATCAATGATTTCTGGAGTCGTAACCTCCACAGGCCGTCCAAAACGTTCAACGTCACTTGTGCCCATATGGCCAGTCCGAAAATTTTGAAACCACTTATAAACTGTTCTAATCGAAGGTGCAGAGTCACCATAATGTTTATCAAGCTTCTCTTTAGTCTCCTGAGGCGTTTTGCCTTTCATAAAGTAATGTTTAATCACCACATGAAATTCTTTTTCGTCCATTTCTTGAAAATCACTCGACTTCCTTGATTCACACGAATGCCAAACACAAAGAAATAGACGAATATGGCTGAAACTTGGTGTGCGTTCATTCAAGAGATGCTACTAACTAAACATGACCTCGATACGCGCCGGTGGTGCCATCTCTCGGACTTTGCACGGACTTTTCAAACCAGCCTCGTATGTACCTCAACTACTTTTGACCTTCCTCCCTTTGCTGCGGTAAAAATCCCTTAAAACTAATCCAAAGCATACAGAATAATAGGTTAAATTTTTTGTTATAAAATTCTCTATAAAATTAACAGAAAAAAGTTATTATCGATAATAGTTTTTCATCCCTTAAATTTTCTTTACTTTTTGTTTATAACTTTTTAATTATTGAAGTAATAATAAAAAGTTATTAAGAAAAGTTGTAGATCGTTATATAATCTACAAAAAAATTCTTTACAAAATTTTTGTCAGACGTACGATGACCGAGACATACGAAAAAAACTACTTATTTTCATTATTGCTGCCAAAGAGGTGCACCCCTAACCTCGAAAACTCAAATTTAAGCTAACATTGGACCCTCCACACGATAAAAAAATAAAATCCCATTCTACCCAAAATGCACGGTTGACCTTTTTTAACGACCAATTCATTGGACTATATATGTATTTAAACAAACTAATATTAAGCATAGTTAGGTTGCAATGTAGTTTAATCATACATTAAACTAAAGAAAAAATTTGGCAACATGGCTAACATCTATCACAGGCGTACATATCCCTTGTTTAGTTTTAAGAAGTCAATTCCCTACCGATACTGTCATTTTTAGTGACGAGCACTAGAAATAAATCCCCTGCAAATTAAACAAATCTATTAATAAAAAATAAATCACAATAGACAAGATTTATTGCTCAAATAATAATAGTGATCGGTTGCGTCAGTGGTGTCAACTAGGGCTTTATTGCCAGTTTCCCACGTGATACTATAGTAACCAATAGAATTCAGGCGTTTTGCGTTCTGACAGACAACGCTTTAGTGCAGAAAACTCTGTAAGAGAGGTGGTATTTCAATCCATATTAGTTTAGCGAGTTAAAAGTGCTGGATTTTCGTGTTTTAAATTGTTGGGACAACTGGCACAGAATTTGTTGGAACAGTAAAGGTAAGCCATAAGCATATGTAATATTGTTTTACCGTTAGAAATGTTTTAAATTAAAAGTTAGGGTGTTGTCATTTAAAGATTTGGAAAAATCAATATCTTCGTCTACGTAAGACATTGAAAAATTAAAGAATAAAAAAAGATATTCTACTTTGCCCTACGGGTAAGTGATTAGTATAGTAAAATTATATATCACTGTTTTCAAAATTGATAAATATCGTTGAAAATTTTCGTTAATGTCTTTCAACATAAAATAATTGTTTGAGGGTAGCCGGGTTTTTTTTCCTGTTTTATTATGTAATTAGTGTTAATTTTTAAATGACAATATTAAAATCTACGTCTTGTTTGTTGCATGTGAGTGTGACGTTTATTGGCTATTGTTTTTAGCATTGTTTAGCAGTTTTTAGCTAAAACGCATATTGTAGCATGTGCTTCGAATGTTCATTTAATTTTTTATTTGAAATATCATCCTAAATTATTGAGATTTTTATTTATTTATTTTTAATCCAAGATCTAAAGAAATGATATATATATATATATATATATATATATATATATATATATATATATATATATATATATATATATATGTAGATATATATATATATATGTAGATATATATATATATGTAGATATATATATATGTAGATATATATATATATATATATATATATATATATATATGTAGATATATATATATATATATATATATATATATATATATATATATATATATATATATGTAGATATATATATATATATATATATATATATATATATATATATATATATATATATATATATGTAGATATATATATATATATATATATATATATATATATATATATATATATATATATAATATAATATATATATATATATATATATATATGTAGATATATATATGTATATATATATATATATATATATATATATATATATATATATATATATATATATATATATAGATAATATAATATATATTAAATTGTAGATTTTTACCTACTTATCATTTATCAATAGTAGCGGCAATTTTTTGACAGAGATCATATTTTAAATGATATTAAAAATTGTGTGACGGGAAACTTATGTTTGAACTGAAATTTCAGAAAGAAATAAGCCTAATTCCTGGAGTTCATAATACACAAAATATTCGCTTAAAAAATTAATCAGCAAAGGAGAAGCTTTCCGAACAAGATAAAAGTTGTTCCACTTTAAAAACCTAGATTCTTTCCACACGCTCTAAAAAATATTGTTGACGAAGCGGGATTTCTCCAAGAAAAAATATAAGTTCTTCTTTTACTATCTAACCTTTGAGATTTGGAGCCGTTTCCAGAATGATAAAATTCGAAATTGTTGAACAATGAGGGAATAGTAACAAATAGAGCTTCCCTCGAAGAAATCAGGCTTTCTGAAAAGACCACCACTCCCCTGGATATATTTGGCTCGTAGGAATCCCCACATCTCCCATCCTCTCGCTAGCGCTGATTATATATTGTTTTGTATATGTTTTAATGAAATAACTCTTCAGTATCTTGCTACAGCCTAATTAATGTTTTCTTTTTTTCTGGCTCTGGGGCCAAATATTGACTTTAATAGCGGTCTGCTTGCAGAAAACGAATCCGCTTACGGAATTATTCAACCGCTTCTGGTTCCGGAAATTTTCGTGATACAAATTACAAGAAAAAAATAGTTTCGTAGGTACTGCTTACACTCTACCCTAAAAATAAGGTAAGATATTCGATGTTGCATGCCAATTAGAGGTAAAATATCGGATAATAAGATATAACTAATAAATTCAATACTGCATACTTCTACAATTACTTATAGTTGTACCCAGTGCCGGCTTTAGAGGGGGGTAACCCGATTGGCCGCCAGGCTCAAAGGAGCGCCTGAAAGCTAGCATTACACAATGCTTATGTCATTGCGAAAAAGATTTCGACAGCTACAAAATTTTTTTGCCACATGGAGTTTCTCATTTTAACATAAAAATACATCAAAATAAAGAAGGAATGACGAAGCATGGTTCTGCATTGCAAGACTTGTTGTGTGACGAAATCTTGGGTCCGCAATATTACCTCAAAGACAGTCAGGCGACGTATATTGAAGTTTTGGATTTTATCAAAAAGCACAATCTTCAAGAGTTGTTCCCAAACACATGGATAGCGCTTCGTATTCTGTTAACAATACCAGTGATTGTCGAAGGTAGAGAATGAAGTTTTTCTAAACTAAAAGACCTATTTGCGATCAACAATGTCCCAAATAAGATTAACGAGTCTAGCCATGCTGTCCATTGAAAATGAAGTTGCAGAAAAATCTTAATTTCTCTAGTTTAATTAAGGAATTTGCCGATAAAATAGCTAGAGAAGTTATATTGTGTTGATTTGACATAGTTTCATTTAATTTATATTTTTAAATGTAGGAACAATACATTTCGAATTAATCACTTTCTGATTAGCTATACTATCTTGTGCTAAATAAAGGGTGTCCCAAAATTCACGCAAGAAGTAATTTTGATAGAAAACACAGGTTTTTAATTGAAAATTGTAATTTTTTTATTGATTCATAAAGTATACAGTATAGGGTTACGAGGCTGGTTTGAAAAGTCTGTGCAAAAATAAAAACTACTTATGTGTTTAAGGTAAACCTTTTTTATTTTTCGACATAGTCTCCTTTTAGGCTTATACACTTCGTCCAACGATGTTCTAGTTTGTTGTTCCCTTCCGAATAATAGGATTTGTCCAAGTCTGCAAAATATCCATTAGTGTCTACAATCGCCTCCTCGTTTGAATAAAATCTTTGTCCCGCCAGCCATTTCTTCAAATTCGGGAACAAATAGTAGTCCGAGGGCGCCAAGTCTAGAGAATAGGGGGGATGTAAAATGAGTTGGAATCCTATTTTTATTAATTTTGCGACCACAACTGCTGAGGTGTGTGCTGGTGCGTTGTCGTGATGGAAAAGGACTTTCTTGTGGGCCAATCGCGGGCGTTTTTTTTTGCAGCTCGGTTTAAAACGGTCCAATAACGATGAATAATATTCACCTGTAATAGTTTTAACCCTTTTCCAGATAGTCGATGACGATTATCCCTTGTGAATCCCAAAAGACATCGCCATAACCTTTCCGGCCGAAGGAACGGTCTTCGCCTTTTTTGGGGCAGATTCCCCCTTGGTAACCCATTGTTTAGATTGTTGTTTGGTCTCAGGAGTATAGTAATGTATTCATGTTTCACACGAATGCCAAACACAAAGAAATAGACCAATATGGCTGAAACTTGGTGTGCGTTCATTCAAGAGATGCTACTAACTAAACATGACCTCGATACGCGCCGGTGGTGCCATCTCTCGGACTTTTCACGGACTTTTCAAACCAGCCTCGTATGTATGGAATAACATATCGGGTAAATGGCCTCCAAGGCTTTGCTGGCACATACGCACTCTTTTGCCGAAATTTTCCGTGACCGTTTTGCATAAAATGTGGCTGAATTTCGTTGATACAGCGCTTAATTTCCCCCTTCAAGTCGTGGGTGGTCGTGGGCTTGTTAGCATAAACCTTAGAAAACTATAACAAATAGATGCTTATACTGCACTCTGTCGGTGACTTACTAAGTCTATTCAAGCAGAGCGGCACAGCACGGCTGGCAACTTATTGCAGAAACGCACCTTTCTTGAGCTTACTGCTCGAAGGCATAAATGGCAGTATTGGTATAACTAAAAAACGAAAAAAATCGTATTTTTAGAAGTTACCAAAGTGTTCTTCGTATTTACTGAACCATCCCAAGACGCGTTTCGCCGTATCACGGCTCATCAGCTGGGCTAGGTTCAGCAAATACGAGAACACATCTTTAGTCCTTTATCCAAGTAACTAACGGAAAACTATAACAAATAGATGCTTATACTGCACTCTGTCGGTAACTTACTAAGTCTATTCAAGCAGAGCGGCACAGCACGGCTGGCAACTTATTGCAGAAACGCACATTTCTTGAGCTTACTGCTCGAAGGCATAGATGGCAGTATTGGTACAACTAAAAACAAAAAAATCGTATTTTTAGAAGTTACCAAAGTGTTCTAATACGAAGAACACTTTGGTAACTTTTCGTTTTTAGTTTTTAGTTAGTAAGCTCAAGAAAGGTGCGTTTCTGCAATAAGTTGCCAGCCGTGCTCTGTCGCTCTGCTTGAATAGACTTAGTAAGTCACCGACAGAGTGCAGTATAAGCATCTATTTGTTATAGTTTTCCGTTAGTTACTTGGATAAAGGACTAAAGATGTGTTCTTGTATTTGCTGAACCTACCCCAGCTGATGAGCCGTGATACGGCGAAACGTGTCTTGGGATGGTTCAGCAAATACGAAGAACACTTTGGTAACTACTAAAAATACGATTTTTTTCGTTTAATACTGCCATATAAACCTTAGACTTTAAAAAATCCCAAAGAAAAAAGTCCAACGACGTTAAATCGCATGATTTTGGCTGCCAATTCTGATCACCAAAATGGGATATTACACGACCAAGAAATGACTCATGCAGTAATTGACTTGTTTCTCGGGCTGTATGGCATGTGGCACCGTCTTGTTGAAACCACATGTCGTCCATATCCATATCTTGCAATTTAGGCACAAAAAACTGGATTATCATATCGCGATAACGATCACCATTAACTGTTATTGCCTGGTCCGATGATGCCTCCAACCCAAAATCCGCACCAAACAGTGAGACGTTGTGGATGCGTCTGAACCCCAAACGCAACAGTCACGTGTGGATTGTCTGAACCCCAAACGCGACAATTTTGTCGATTAACCAAGCCATCAAGAAGGAAATGAGCCTTATCGCTGAAGATGATTTTCTTCGAAAAATCAGTATCCACTTGTTGTTCCATAATCCATTCAACGAACTCTCTTCGTTGTGCGTGGTCAGTAGGCTTCAGTTCTTGAGTCAATTGAACTTTGTAAGCTTGAAGATGCAAATCTTTCGTGAAAATACGCTGTAGCTTCTCGAAATGTCCAATTCTTGACACACGGTGCCGAATTGATGTTCCTGGAGTCTCAGCAACACTCTCACGAACTGCTTCAATGTTTTGTGTCGAACGACTTGTTGAAGGACGGCCAGAGCGTTTAAGATCACTAATTGATCCAGTCTCCTTGAATTTTTCAATTAATCTCTTCACAGGTGATGAGGTTAAATCACTATTCCGACCATATTTTGTACGAAAATTCCGAACTGTAGCTGCCAAACTTTCATTATTTTTAAAATATTGCTCAACAATGAGAACACGTTGCTCTTTCGTGTAGCGCTCCATTTTTAATAACCTTGAACTGTCAGCTATTACGGTGTGTTTTTTGTTTTGTTGGCAACACTTTACCATACAAATGGCGCCAAATTCAATTCTTGCGTGAATTTTGGGACAACCTTTATTAGGCTTCAACATTGTATTCCTAACATCGAGATTCGAAGAAGATCAAAAGTGATAGATGTAAATGAACGAATATGTACATTAAGGTGGAATTGGGCGGGGCATATCTCAAGGATGAACAATAACAGATGGACCCGCCGTATAGTTCAATGAAGGCCTAGAGAACACAAAAGATGTAGAGGTAGACCACAGACAAGATAGATGGTTGACATAAAAATATTAGCAAGATACGATTGGATGAAAAAGAAAATAACAAATCTCATGGGAGACAACTTTGGGGAAGCGTACATCCGACTATGGATGGAATAAAGTAATGATGATGATGATGATATTTATCATGCATCTCAAAAATAAAACAATTTGATTTTTTAAATTGTTTAATTGGAAAATTAATAACTTGAGTGTTGGACAAGATAAAATCTAAAAAGTTAGAGATATGTATGTAAGATTCTTTATTA
>CM032453.1:166289979-166424042 GCA_019049505.1 Pachyrhynchus sulphureomaculatus | reverse complement strand
GTGTTGATGGTTTTTGTGAGATTTTTTTTAAGTTTAGTTTTGTTTGTATAAGTTTCATGAGTCTCTTTTTGAATTTGTTTTTGAGCTGTTATTATTATTATTATATATCTGTTCAAATGGTTTCATAAATGAATTTTTGGAAATAATGCTTCGCACAAAATTGATCGTGCTCTAATATTTCAATTTTTGTAAGCAGAAGATTTTGGTTTTACCATGTATAAGGCTTCTTTGACCACTGTACGATATCAGTCTCTAATAGAGCGAGATTTTTTCTTTTAAATTTCTATGAATATTTTAAAATTATATTCTTACATTAAAAGCCCGAGAGTTAACTTTAAGCTTAAATTTAAACTTTGTTTGTTGCCGTTTTAATGACTTTCTTAGTTATACTAAATTAAACTAGTAAATAACCAGTTAAAACCAACTTAGAAACTTGTTTCATTAATACGATCGCTAAAACTTTTCTATAAACTTAACAAGCAACAATAATAGTGTCTGCAGATCGCACGATTATTGATCAAGTTTCATTTAATTATTCCATCAATTTGTTTTCCTAATAATAATTCTGTTATTAGGAGCGACATTTCAAATTAATTTAAAAATAAAATTAATTTCAGTAATCACGAGAAACACGGAAAATATAAGAACAATAATTTTATTAATTGATTACACAAGCACACAAAAAAAAAGTTCATTGGCACGCACCAAAATACATTGATCTAGTGTATTTTTCGACGTGAATTCGTTAAAAATAGATTTATCGCCTCATTTTTTTTTTGGCCAAAAACATCTCTTAAAATGGGATAAAACTGTAGTAATAATATAATAACTGTTAATAAAGTGTAAAAAATGGTAGATATTTTATAATCTAGAAAAAGGAATATGCATTCAAACCACAGGGGGTGAAAAGTACCCCTAAAACCCAAATAATGCACGTGAGTTTAAATAACATGTATAAAGGACAAATTCTTGTAGCTCTTAGGATAAAATATTTGAATCTGGTGTGATAACCAGACATTACCCTTAAAGGGTTGAGATTTATCCCTATAGGGTGTAAAAACCACCCCTACCTACGAAGGTATCTCATAGGTTTCAATAACGACGAAGAAAATTCAGGCTTTTGTAATTTTAAGCAAGGTGAACAAATATGAATTAGTTTTGCTTGAACCACCGATACACAACTATAAACTACCCTTAAAGGGTGCTAAACACTACCCCTATGCTCTAATAATGCACATGGATATTATTGAAATTCGGAAAGCATCAGGTACTTTTATCTCATTAGGCCAAACATTCAAGATAACTAGATCATCTTCCCAATAAGGTCGAAAATCATCCCTAGGAGGGGGTGAATTACCCGCTGGGATTGATGGATCTGAGAAGTTCTAACATCTGAGAAAAAATAGGCTTCCGTAGTCTCAGGCAGGATGGATAAATACAGCCTGTATTTTTTTTCTCAGATGCGAGAACTTCTAAGGTCCATCAGTCCCAGGGAGTAGTTCCCCCCCTCTTCTTAGGTATAATTTTTGACTTTATAAGGTCCATCAGTCCCAGGGAGTAGTTCTCCCCCCTCTTCTTAGGTATAATTTTCGACCTTATTAGGAAGATGATCTAGCTGTCTTGAATGTTTGGCCCAATGAGATAAAAATACTTGATCTTTTTCCAAATTTCAATAATATCCATGTGCGTCAATAGAGCATACATTTAGTTTCTATCACCCTCTAACGGTAGTTTATAGACGTGTATCGGTGGTTCAAGCGAATCTACTCCATATTTGTTGTTATTGAAACTTATGAGATACTTCTGTAGATGGGGTGGTTTTTACACCCTATAAGTGTGACTCTCAACCATTTGAGAGTAATGTCTGGTTATCACACCTGATTCAGATAATTTGTCCTAAGAGCTACATGAATTTGTCCTTTGTACATGTTATTTAAACTCACGGGCCTTGTTTGAGTTTTAGAGGTATTTTTCACTCCCTACAAGGGTGGATTTTGGTTTAATTAATATAAATAGCTTGCTGTGGTTTGAATGCGTATTCTCTTCTCTAGATTACTACCATTTTTCACACTTCATTAAGAGTCATTAGATTATTACTATAGTTTTACCCCATTTCAAGGGATCTTCTTGGCCAAAAAAAAATGACACGATAAATCTTTTTTCTAACTAGGGATTCGAATCCAGTGTCGAAAAATACACTAGAACTATGTATTTTGGTTTGTGGTAATGAAGTTTTTTTTTGTGTGTGGCCGTGTTATTATTGGAAGATTTTTTAATGTTTTTAATTTCCCCTTTTACCGCGTTCATAATTGTAGTGCTTTTTTTGAAATGCTCTTAGAATAGAACTTCTAGAACAAAATATTATCCTTACAAGGTTCTTAGTTCCTTGTTTGTGGTAACATATTTTCCTTAATAATTTCTGAGAATTACGAGGCTGGTTTGAAAAGTCCGTGCAAAGTCCGAGAGATGGCACCCACCGGCGCGTATCGAGGTCATGTTTAGTTAGTAGCATCTCTTGAATGAACGCACACCAAGTTTCAGCCATATTGGTCTATTTCTTTGTGTTTGGCATTCGTGTGAATCAAGGAAGTCGAGTGATTTTCAAGAAATGGACGAAAAAAGAATTTCGTGTGGTGATTAAACATTACTTTATGAAAGGCACACGCCTCAGGAGACTAAAGAGAAGCTTGATAAACATTAAAGTGACTCTGCACCTTCGATTAGAACAGTTTATAAGTGGTTTCAAAATTTTCGGACTGGCCATATGGGCACAAGTGACGCTGAACGTTCTGGACGGCCTGTGGAGGTTACGACTCCAGAAATCATTGATCAAATCTATGATATGGTGATGGATGACAGAAGAGTTAAGGTGCGTGAGATTGCTAGTGCTGTGGGCATCTCGACTGAACGGGTACATAATATTTTGCATAAACATTTGGACATGAGAAAGCTATCCGCAAGATGGGTGCCGCGATTGCTCACGCTTGACCAAAAGCGGAATCGTGTGAAGTGTTGCAAGGATGGTTTGCAGCTGTTTCAGAAGAATGCGGAGGACTTTAAGCGTCATTTCGTCACTGTGGATGAAACATGGATACATTACTATACTCCTGAGACCAAGCAACAATCTAAACAATGGGTTACCAAGGGGGAATCTGCACCAAAAAAGGCGAAGACCGTTCCTTCGGCCGGAAAGGTTATGGCAACTGTCTTTTGGGATTCGCAAGGGATAATCCTCATCGACTATCTGGAAAAGGGTAAAACTATTACAGGTGAATATTATTCATCGTTATTGGACCGTTTGAAAACCGAGCTGCAAGAAAAACGCCCGCGATTGGCCCACAAGAAAGTCCTTTTCCATCACGACAACGCACCAGCACACACCTCAGCAGTTGTGGTCGCAAAATTAATGGAAATAGGATTCCAACTCGTTTCACATCCCCCCTATTCTCCAGACTTAGCTCCCTCGGACTACTACTTGTTCCCCAATTTGAAGAAATGGCTAGCGGACAAAGATTTTATTCAAACGAGGAGGAGATTGCAGACACTAATGGATATTTTGCAGACTTGGACAAATCCTATTATTTGGAAGGGATCAACAAACTAGAACATCGTTGGATGAAGTGTATAAGCCTAAAAGGAGACTATGTCGAAAAATAAAAAAGGTTTACCCTAAACACATAAGTACTAACTTTTTATTTTTGCACGGACTTTTCAAACCAGCCTCGTATATATGTATAATTAGTTGTTTTCGCGTTGGTTCCCATCCAAAGGAACCTAAAATGACACATTCCACGACAGCTAAATATATTAAAAATTATTCGGTGTCGTTTGTGAAGAAGTGGGAAAATCATTTTAACAAGACGAAAAATCTCGACGATTTGCAAAAACGTAACTCCGTAGGCAAAGTTATTCTTCCAAAAGTCGAAAAACGAATCGTGTCTTTATTTTCACGGGGTCCGAAATTGACGCTGCGTTAAGAAGTGGAAAAAATTAAGAAAATCTGGTTTGAATGTGCCCCTTGAGATATTTCGACAAGATCTTCGTGCTCGTGATGTCAAATTCCGAAACACGTTGACGAAACTTTTGCTGGAACAAAATCACGTCGACTCACTTGGGCGCACGATAAGATACTAGAATGGCACTCACAATCGGTGGACGCCAACCCTATTGAAAACGTTTGGTTCTTTGTAAAAAGAAAGCTCAGAGGAAAGACAATGTCTCGTGAGATTTGAAAAATTTGGAGATCTTTGCCGCGCGGGCATGCAGAAAATCTCGTCGGCAGCATGCTTCGAAGATGCCAAGCGATTATTGATGCAGAAGGCGATTGGACACCTTACTGAGGTAATAGCGCCGTTGTTAGCACACCAAAAAATACATTGATGGCAATAAATGTTCTCGAAACACATTTTTTCAAGAATACGAGCGGTGACGTTCTTATTTGACAGCTGTATATACGTATCCATTTAGTCGATTTCTTCGTCAAAGATTTTAAGGTTACTGGAGAGTACCAAGTTAGTAATGAATTTTGTGTTTAAGTTAATCTTTAGACCCACGCTTGCACAGGCAACAGACAGTTCTCTCATTATAATTTGCTTGCTTGTCAAATCGCCGGCAATGACGACTATGTCATCTGCGAATCGTAATTAATTTCGTAAAGACCCAAAAAATAATGTTCCAAAATTTTCTAATGTTGCAATTATACAATTTCAACGCCATTTTATTGTCAGACTTTTTTTAATGCATTGACTGTTTTCTTTATCGTTGGTGGTTATCATCTTTCCTCATTGTATTTTGAAATTATGAAGTGTGGTTTGATAGATAAAACATAACATTAAATTAGTAGATTTTTAGAGAAATAAAAAACAAACAGTAAATATTTTAACTTCCATTTCTATATTTCACTAATTACACTGCGTTACAAATTTAAAAAGAAATTAAGTACCCACTTAAATTTTTCCTGTTTATTTATTCATACACACCACTTATTAAGAATACATAAGTACTTTTTGTCTATCACGTACTGTGTTTTAGGTACGATAGTTAACAATTTTAAGTAAAATAATTAAGGAGTAAAGTACAGTGTACACGTAGCTTCCAATAATTCGAATAAAACTGCTAAAAAAACTTATTATTAATACATCTGGACACAACTAAATATAAAATGTATGGTAAAAAGTTTATATTCTACATTAAAAGTTAAAAATATTTAACTTTTTCTCTTATGTTGGGAAATATCTTCTCGTTTTAAAAGCCAGCAGTAATCTCCCAACATAGCTACGTCCCAACGACCTTGAAACCGTTTCTCAAGCTTTTTCACATCCTGATGAAATCATTCCCCTTGTTCATCACTCACTGCTCCAAGATTTGATGGAAAAAAAGAGAAATGGGAATGGAGGAAATGAATTTTTAATGACATTCCGCAACCCATCTTTTTGTATGCTCTTTACAAATCATTCACTAAGAGTTCTGCATTCTCGGCTCTATGATTTCCTAAGTAACCTTTTATCACGGCTTTTAATGATGTCCATGCGCATAGTTCTTCGTCATTTAGTGTTTCATCAAATTTGTTGTTTTTCATTAATAGGCGTATGTGTGGACCAATAAACATACCTTCTTTCAACTTTGCGTCACTTAATCTTGGAAAAATAGATTTTAAATATAAAAATCCTTCGCCATTTTTATCCATCGCTTTCACAAAATTCTTCATTAAGCCGAGTTTTATGTGTAGAGGAGGTAAAATGACGTCTTCGGGGTTGATTAAAGGCAAGTATTTTACATTTGACTTCCCACACACAAATTCCGTTCGTTTTGGCCAGTCTTTGATCAAATAGTGCTTATCAGTAGCTCTACTGTCCCACATGCAAAGAAAGCAGCATTATTTTGTAAATCCACCTTGCAAACCAAGTAACATAGCTATTACTTTGAGGTCAGCGCACACTTTCCACTTAAAATTTTTGTATTTAATTAAATCCAATATTGTTTTCATACTTACGTATGTCTCTTTTAAAACAGTTGAATAAGCCACTGGTATTGACGGATATTTATTACCATTATGAAGTAAAACTGCCTTCAGACTTGTTTTCGAACCATCAATAAAAAGACGCCATTCATTTATATCATAGGGAATTTCTAACTCACCCATCAAAGATGCAATGTCATTACAAAAATTTCTGAACTAGAGTAAAAAGTTGCCATTTCTTTACTTCGTTTTCATTGTACAGATATTTTTGTATCGGGTGCCAACAAGTGCCATTCCTGTAGTCTTGATCCAAGTAATTCGGCTTGTCCTACAGACAAATTCAAGTCCCGTATCAAATCATTTAATTCCCGTTGTTGAATTAAATGCGGTTGGCATAGATCACTTGAAGAGGGTAAAAAGTCTGGATCTTGGTTGTCAACTTCCATGTCTTGTCCATCGTTAGTTTCATCGCTTGGTATATCTAACTCTTCAGTTTCACTTTTCTTAGGAGGCAAAGGAGGAGTCATGTCTTCACTATATGGTATTGGTTTTGATACAGAATTCACAGAAGGGTACTCGATATTATGCTTAATTTTCTTTAAAAATCCTCGTACATCAGTCATGCAGAAGTAGCAATCGTTAAAATGATTACTAAGTTTGCGCCACACAGTCAGTACTGCAAATGGCATAGATGTTTTGTTTCCGTTCAACCACGACAGGAGAGTAGCATAACATGATACACAAAACAGTTGCGGAATCCAGAGTTTATCTTGATATACAGTACCTCCAAAATATAGAAAATACGCAGTACATATTTTTTCAGATATTTTTTTTCCTTGAGACTTGGGAATGTACTGTCCACACACGTAACAAAACTTGTTTGGTGAAGTTTTGCACTGACGGCGACTACTTTTTTCAGTATTCATCTTTAAAACTGTATTATTACACTCTTAATCAGGTAATCTCAAAGAAACTAACAAGAAATGAACATATCCTCTCAATAGATTATCTAGCGGTTACATTTATTAATATGAACAATATGAGGGTAGGTTAAGAAAAGGTTATCGGTGTGTACCTTAAAAACAAGACGTGATAGAAATAAAAGACATCCACTGCTTACATACTATAACTAATAGGAAACTATAATAGCAATCAGTTTTTCGGGTACCAAAATCATGTCACGAAGTGTTATTAGACATACATTACATGTATAGGGTAGTTCTGCATATGATCAGAAAATACGCCAAAAATATAAAAATCTCAATAATTGTGCTACAATCCCGGCTTAATGCATAAAAACTGCCAATTTTTTGCTTTAAACCCAATTTGCAATGCATCTTTGAATGATACCCACTATGTGTCTTCCCAACCATTGTAACAGGCCCTCCATAACACGGCCACATGTCGGCCGGAAACACGACGTCCAGTGGCGGTGGTTCTTATGTTTCCCTGGGACCCCAATCGGCGGGGGATAATGTTTACCGTCCCACGACGGTATCAGGGGGACCATCCGCCTCCACTGGACTGCTACATGGAATGAAGAAAGCGCTGGGATTCATTGAAGAGGAGACGGATGAGAGATTACTGGATAAGGTGGGTGCAGGAAGAAGATCTATTGCGATATCGACGCGGTGAGTACTGAATGTTTTTATATTGAAATGATGCCAAAAACTTATCAATCATATAAATGATAATAGAGAACATGAAATACTTTTTATTTTATTAAAAAGTACAGTCTCGATTGATATTTTCTGGCTTAAATATTTTCCCTTCTACTAATATTTTATTTCTTTAGTAGTTTCTTGACATTATTTGCTGACTGCACTTACCTATTTATTGCTTATGCTTTTGTTTGTGTTGTATACTATATATATTTGTTGTAAGAAATTACTTAACTAGACCTAATATCTTATATTTTCAATAATTTATTATTTGAAACTAATAGACATATACATTTGTGTCTCACCTAATTCACTATTTTCCTATTCTACTTAAATACGAAATAAATTTCTCTAGTACTAAACTCAAATATAATAACAAAAAATTTGTCACTTGTCAAACTTGACAGATTACACAGCGAATTAGAATTTTTTAAATGGCACGCTCTACATAGGAGCACATCATTAAATAACATTTTTCAGTCCGTTTATAAAAATATTTGATATTTATTTTCAGTTGGTACCAATATAAAGGGCGTTATTGAGTTTTACCCTTTAAGTGGGTCTTACATACATATATATATATATATATATATATATATATATATATATATATATATATATAAAGGTTGTTTTTTATAGAGGTATAAAACTTAAATTGGCAACACTTTTTTAACTGGCGACCATTTTGTCAGCTGTCAAGTGATTTATGTTTAGTTTGGTTTGGCATTTCAACATGAATAGACTGACGCCTGAACAACGCTTCCAAATTGTGCAAATTTGTTTTGAAAATCATGGTTCTGTTCCAAATACGTATCGCGCACTACGTCCATTTTACGGTCAACATAATCGTCCATTTAATTTGATTAACTATGGAACGTTTTCGCACCACGTTTACTCTAAATGATAATACGCATCCACAGAGACGTCGTACAGTGCGTACAGAAGAAGTCATTGCTGCTGTAGCGCGTAGCGTAGAGGAAGACCCGAATCAGTCTATCCGCCATCGTGCACAGGAATTGGATATGTGTCCATCCACTTTATGGAAGATTTTGCGGAAAGATCTTGGTTTGCGTGCTTACAAAATCCAACTCGTGCAACAATTGAAGCCACACGATCACCTAGCAAGGCGTAGATTCGGTGAATGGGCCCAAAACAAGATTGTCGTTGATCCCGATTTTCATAAACGAATTTTGTTTAGCGATGAAGCTCACTTTTGTTTGAATGGATACGTCAGTAAACAAAACTGCCGTATTTGGAGTGATGATAATCCTCAAGTGTATGTTGAGACACCGTTACATCCAGAAAAACTGACTGTTTGGTGTGCTTTATGAGCTGGTGGATTCATTGGTCCGTACTTCTTTAAAAACGATGCTGGTCAGAACGTTACAGTCAATGGTGACCGCTATAGAGCCATGATTACTGACTTTTTCGTTGATCAATTGAACAACCATGATGTGCAGGAGCTGTGGTTTCAACAAGACGGCGCAATATTCACACAGCTCGTGCCATAATTGATTTATTGAAGGAAACGTTTGGTAACCGCATAGTTTCACGTTTCGGACCCGTGAATTGGCCTCCAAGGTCGTGCGATTTAACGCCGCTAGACTATTTTCTGTGGGGATATGTGAAGTCGCTAGTCTACGCCGATGAGCCCGAAACGATTGACCACTTGGAGGACAACATTCGCCGCGTTATTGCCGATATACGGCCACAAATGTTGGAAAAAGTCACCGAAAATTGGACCTCCAGATTAGACTACGTCCGAGCCAACCGTGGCGGTCATATGCCAGAAGTCATATTTAAATTATAATGCCAGAAGATTATCTTTGGAATAAAGTAAATTTCATGTCAATTTAAAAAATTCGTCTTTGTTTTATTCCATTTCAAAGTTCTATACCTCTATAAAAAACACCCTTTATATATATATATATATATATATATATATATATATATATATATATATATATATATATATATATATATATATTTTTCTTGAACCAGTTTTAGATATTCTGTTTCTCTTGGGAATGTGGTTCTTGATTTAATTAAGGCAAAAATTGTTTATGGTAAAATTATACTTTCTGTCCAATTTGTGTTTGTTATTATAATAAACGTTTCAGCCCCATTTGGTCTTCATTAGTTTTATTTATCCTAAAAAGGAGCTACGTCCTGTAGAAAACAAATATGGTTGTTAAACTGATTTTAGTAAGCAAAATGTGAATATGTTTGTGGACTGCTGTGTCTTCTCATCTATTTAAAGATTTTTTAAAATAATGAAATCATCCTTTTTAGGATAAGTAAAATATATATATATATATATATATATATATATATATATATATATATATATATATATATATATATATGTGTATGTATGTATATACACTCCTGGACAAAATTAACGCAACGATATATTAAATCATACAAATCTCTATATTGAATTAATTTTAATAATTTTTTATGAACATTGGTTACACTAAAAGTTAGTTTAAAAAACTTATTCGGATTCTTTAAAAGTGAATTAGCTACCAAATTTCTCTATAAGATTCGAATTAAAATTATTCTTAAGATCTAATAACAAAATCGTTGAAATTATGTAATAATGAAAAAAATAAACTGGGACACTAGTAGCAAAATTAATGGTGTAACTGGGACACCAGTAGCGTGTGTTGTCTCCTTTACTTCGGATGACAGCGTTTTATGCGCCTAGGCATGCTTCTAATTAAATTTTGGATAAAATCTTGAGGAATTTGCTCCCATTCTGTGATAACGGCATTTTCAAGTTCCCTCAGGTTTCTAGGTGCAGGTATATGACGTTTCACATTTTTCTTAAGGTGATCCCATACATGTTCTATCGGATTCAGATCCGGGCTTTTTGGTGGCCATTGCATAATCGGTATATCAACTTGATTAAGATAATCGAGTACCTTCCTAGCCACGTGAGGTCGAGCGTTGTCTTGCATAAACAGGAAATTGGGCCCCACAAAATGACCGAAAGGCATCACATGTTCTATTACAATATTCTCAAGATAGTAGTCAGCATTCATGGATCTCGTACGGACAGGAACTAACTCTGTGCGAGCATCAAAGCAGATGCCACCCCAGAACATAACAAAGCCACTGCCGGGAGCAAACCTCTCTCCTGGTCTTCGCCATACTCGCTCACGACCATCTGGATGTTTTAGACTAACCCTAGTTTCATCTGTGAAGAAAACTTGTTTCCAATCATCCACAGACCAGTTTTCGTGATTTCGAGCAAAACGTAACCTGGCAACTCTGATCTCTCTAGTAAGCAAGGGCGCAGTGGCTGGTCTCCTACTGTTTAATCCAGCTTCATTTAATCGTCTTCTAACTGTTTTAGAAGAAATTGTGACATTGCGAACAGCTTCGAGTTCGTTTCTTGTTATAGAACTAGTGACAGTCCTGTTTCTTAAAGCATATTGTCTTATAAAACGTTCATCTAGGTCGCTAGTGCATCGTTTTCGCCCTTGCCCTAGCCTTCTAGAATAAGTTCCTACTTCATTCAAGCGTCTTACCATACGACTTATTGTGGAACGATGTTTGCCTAACAAATTGGCGACATAACTCTGACAATATCCCTCGTCCAATAAAACTGAGGCTCGCACTACCTCGTCTTTAGGTAAATTCCTTGTTCGATTCATTTTTCTAATTCTTCGGGGTCAAAAATAAAACAGTCTACCACAAAACTTATTACTTTGAAAAAGGGAACAATTTATAAGCTTACTTTTAAAGCATCGCATTATTACAGAAAATTGTTTATCTTCTAAAAAATTCTTTAAAACTGTAAATCTAAACGAATTGTTTTGATTTCTGTCATGAACAACGAAACAAAATATGCATAACTTACTATTCAAATACTCGATAAACTTTAAAACTGACATAAGAAAAAGATAAATTAATTTTCAGATTGTTGCGTTAATTTTGTCCAGGAGTTTATATATATATATATATATATATATATATATATATATATATATATATATGGGACGTTTCGCGTCAACGTTGCCACCCCAATACCCAAAAAAAGAATTGACAAAAAAAAACCAAGGGTATCGATTTTTTCGTTGAAACATAAGCTTTTAAATGCAACTTGGCCCTTTTGAAAAAAACGACATGGTCGCTAGAAACAAAAAAATCATGATTTCTAAGCAGAGTTAACTGAACCTCAAAACTGAGACAAAATGCAATGTTTATGTACTAATTAGAGTAACTAACATAATTTTATGTAACACCAACATGGCGGATCCAATATGGCGCCTAAAACCGAAAATTAGACGAAAAATGAGCAATTATGAAGATTTTGCAGTGAAATAGCATTTTTTCTGACCGGAGTAATTTTTGGTTTTAGGCGCCATATTGGATCCGCCATGTTAGTAATACATAAAATTATGTTGCTAACTATAACTATTACATCAATATTGCATTGTGTCTTAGTTTTAAAGTTCAGTTAACGCCGCTTAGAAATCATGATTTTTTTTGTTTCTAGCTGCCATCTTGTTTTTTTTTTCAAAAGGGCCAAGTTGCATTTGAAAGCTTACGTTTCAATGAAGAAATTGACACACTTGAATTTTTTTTCGGTTAATTCTATTTTTGGGTATTGGGGTGGTCCCGTTGACGCGAAACGTCCTATATATATATATATATATATATATATATATATATATATATATATATATATATATATGAGGCTGGTTTGAAAAGTCCGTGCAAAAATAAAAACTACTTATGTATTTGGGGTAAACCTTTTTATTTTTTCGACATAGTCTCCTTTTAGGCTTATACACTTCGTCCCACGATGTTCTAGTTTGTTGATCCCTTCCGAATAATAGGATTTGTCCAAGTCTGCAAAATATCCATTAGTGTCTGCAATCACCTCCTCGTTTGAATAAAATCTTTGTCCCGCCAGCCATTTCTTCAAATTGGGGAACAAATAATAGTCCGAGGGAGCCAAGTCTGGAGACTAGGGGGGATGTGAAACGAGTTGGAATCCTATTTCCATTAATTTTGCGACCACAACTGCTGAGGTGTGTGCTGGTGCGTTGTCGTGATGAAAAAGGACTTTCTTGTGGGTCAATCGCGGGCGTTTTTCTTGCAGCTCGGTTTTCAATCGGTCCAATAGCGATGAATAATATTCACCTGTAATAGTTTTACCCTTTTCCAGATAGTCGATGAGGATTATCCCTTGCGAATCCCAAAAGACAGTCGCCATAACCTTTCGGGCCGAAGGAACGGTCTTCGCCTTTTTTGGTGCAGATTCCCCCTGGTAACCCATTGTTTAGATTGTTGTTTGGTCTCAGGAGTATAGTAATGTATCCATGTTTCATTCACAGTGACGAAACGACGCTTAAAATCCTCCGGATTCTTCTGGAACAGCTGCAAACCATCCTTGCAACACTTCACACGATTCCGTTTTTGGTCAAGCGTGAGCAATCGCGGCACCCATCTTGCGGATAGCTTTCTCATGTCCAAATGTTTATGCAAAATATTATGTACCCGTTCAGTCGAGATGCCCACAGCACTAGCAATCTCACGCACCTTAACTCTTCTGTCATCCGTCACCATATCATGGATTTGATCAATGATTTCTGGAGTCGTAACCTCCACAGACCGTCCAGAACGTTCAGCGTCACTTGCGCCCATATGGCCAGTCCGAAAATTTTGAAACCACTTATAAACTGTTCTAATCGAAGGTGCAGAGTCACCATAATGTTTATCAAGCTTCTCTTTAGTCTCCTGAGGCGTTTTGCCTTTCATAAAGTAATGTTTAATCACCACACGAAATTCTTTTTCGTCCATTTCTTGAAAATCACTCGACTTCCTTGATTCACACGAATGCCAAACACAAAGAAATAGACCAATATGGCTGAAACTGGTTGTGCGTTCATTCAAGATATGCTACTAACTAAACATGACCTCGATACGCGCCGGTGGTGCCATCTCTCGGACTTTGCACGGACTTGTCAAACCAGCCTCGTGTATATATATATATATATATATATATATATATATATATATATATATATATATATATATATATATATATATATATTGGATCGGCCTAACCCGACTGAGAAGCCGGGATATGGCGAAACCCGTCTCGAGATGACAAATAAGAGAACAGTGGGTAGACTGCTGAAATATGGACTTGGTCTGTTTTCAGTTATTTTACATTAAGTCACTTAAAAGTTAAAATTCGGTTCAATAATCTGAAAGGCCTGTATATCGGTAACGCCCAAAAATAAGTAACAAGTGTTGTATATTTTTGTAAATGGCCTGAAAAATGTTATTTAATGGTATGTTCATTTTCATATTTGGCTTCCCCATAAAAAATTAAGTTTAGTAATGGAAGAATTCTCTTGATATGTAGCATAGGAAAATAGGGAATTAGGTGAGACACTCAAGAAAGTGTCCCTGTGCATACCCTGAATACTCTCGCTCTTAAGTTGCTCTTTGAAGCAATATGCAAGAATTTATCAACGAAATTCCTTTCTTGTAGACTATTATATAAGGTTGTTAAGGAGTTCTAAACCTATACGAACAAGTCATTTGGAATAAAACCTCTTTCTCATTTATTCGACACTTGAAGTAAGTAAAGTATTATCTTACTAATGGAGTATTAATTTATCAATTAATTCCAACTCATTTCCAACTTTTTATAATCAAATTAAACCATGTGTATATATTTATCTTTAATACTTGTTTAAAATTTTTATCTTAATATTAGTCATATGCTATTAAGGACAGTTAAATGATAGCGTCTGTAGTCATTAAAGTTCACTTATTCTCCAGCATATGTTAACATTGGTTAATGTATGTAATATTTGGTTAATTAGGTGATATTAAATTAACTTGATTTACCTAAACTCGGTTAAACTAATCTCCAACCAGCCAAAATTCAACTAACCAAACTAGCTACGAATGAAGTCTAGTTCACATACAAATAAGCCTAAATTAAACCAAGATTGAATTAATTAATTAAGTTTGTATTTAACTGAACTAAACTCTGTCTGTGATATTTAGTCTAGTGACGTCTCATGACTTCTTTGCAGATCTAGGGCTCTTGAGCTGAATAGGGACTTGGCTGGAGTTTGGAAAACTTGGCCTCTAGCTTATAGCGTGGCATTTGGGTTAAACGGTGTCGTCATTGCAGTAAAATTCTGCCTGATGGTTTTGAAAAGTTATCGCATTGCAATGTTGATTTGATTGATGTTGGGCTAATGTTTCTTCCATTATTTTGTTGTTGGAAAAATTTTTTCTTTGAGAATCTTAGATAAATGTCTTGAGTTGGCTTTCAAGAAGTTTTGGCTGAGCAGGACGTTTCTTCCATCCTCTGAAAGAGACTAAGTGGAGCTAAACGCAGTTCACATAATTGCCACGGTTATCCTTGTTTTTGGTACAAGATTTCCAACTCGATTCTTGCATTTCGCTCACGCGAGTTGTGTATTACATGTGTAAAATAAGTGTTTTCGTTGTTGAATATTGAATTTGACTTCTTTTACAGTACCATGTTCATTGCTACTGGAGATCATGTAATAATTTTTATAGGAGAAGGCGCTTTATCAGAGTGGTCTTTTCTTATTTCTTCAGCTTTGATTTTCTCAAAATTACTTCGATTAATGCTTGTAGAAGTATTTCTTCGGTCAGATAGTATATGTGGTGTTTTATTTTCTTCCTGATTAAGTGTTTTGGCATATTTTTGGGTTCCTTGAAGATATCTGGATGAATCAGTACTTTTCGCTCGATTGAACTTGATACAATAAGTTTTGTGCACACTGCTGCTTGATGTGATGGCTCAGCTTACCGAAGGTTTGGTGTTTTGAATTATTACATCATTAATTATGTATGCTTGAGAGTTTTTTCCCCATTTTGGCGGCAATATTTTAATTCGTCTTCGAATGGTTGTGGTGTAAGTAGTGATTCATGTTTACCCTCGGTTTCTACATTTTTATTATGAAATTCCTTCACATTCGCTCAATTTACACGTTTAAGCCTTGGAATTCTGACAGGAGGTTTTCGATGATATCGTCCTTTTTTGTTGATTCTTCCCTCAGAGTCTTTGTAGGGTAGGAAGCAATCTTTCAGTGCTACTCACTCTTCTCGGCTTTAGTTTTTCACTTTCTGCCTTAATGTTGGGTCTTCCTTGACAATATTATAAATTTTTGTATTTAAAAGTTATTTCAAGAATGGTGCGTTTCATTGCTTTTTCGATGCGATTCAAGGGATTCAACAAAAAATCAGTAGAGGGAACGTTGATCTGCGACGCATTTTAGTGAAAGAATCAGTAGATTTCGAACTTTCGTCGAAATCACGTAAAATCTGATGAGTCACACACATAAGGGGTCCTGAAATGACACATTCTGCGGCCCGTAAATATATTACCAGGTGTACAAGTACGAAATGCGGATTTCAGACAACAGATGGTGCACCAATGCAGTTTGTACTATAAAGATTTGACACTGCGCCATTTTGTTGTGTCATCAAGTGTCAGACGCGCACGAGTGACAAATTGGAAAAGTGTGTGTATTATTGTGTTCAATATGTCGAAATTTATAACGAACAAAGATCATTCGCGGACAGCATTAATTTTTTGTTTTCATTTGAAGAAAACTGCTGTTGAATTATATCGATTACTTCGAGAAGTTTATGGTGAACATGTTCCATCGCAAGATATGTGTGAACGATGGTTTCGGCGTTTCAAAAGTGGTGATTTCGATGTTGCAGACAAGAAACGTGGAAAACCGCCAAAAAAATACGAAGATGTGGAATTGCAAGCATTGTTGGACGAAGAGATGATTCGCAAACACAAAAACAACTCGCCGAGCAATTGGGCGTTAGTCAACAAGCTGTTTCCAATCGGCTACGACAGATGGGAAAGATTCAGAAGCCGGTAAATGAGTACCACATGAGTTGAACGACAGGCAAATGGACAAGCGCAAAAACACGTGTGATATTTTGCTCACTCAGTACAAAGGAAAGTCGTTTTTGCATCGTATAGTTACAGAGGATGAAAAGTGGATTTATTTTGAGAATCCCAAGCTCAAAAAATCATGGGTAGACCCAGGCGCACCATCCACTTCGACCCCAAAACCGAATCGTTTTGGCAGAAAGACGATGCTCTGTGTTTGGTGGGACCAGAGGAGCGTGGTATATTATGAGCTGTTAAAACCTGGGGAAACGGTTAATACTAAACGTTACCAACAACAATTGACCGATATGAACCGTTCGCTGCTTGAAAAAAGGCCAGAATACCGAAAGAAGCAACAAAAAGTCATTATTCTTCATGACAATGCTCCATCACATACGAAAAAATCAGTTCGCGAGGGGGGGGGGGACACGTTTGGAAGCACTCAGCTTGGAAGTTCTACCCCATGCGGCTTACTCACCAGACTTGGCTCCTTTCGATTACCACTTGTTTGCATCGATGGGTCACTCACTTGCTGAACAGCGCTTTGGTTCGTACGAAGATGTGAAAAAATGGCTCGATGAATGGTTCGCAGCAAAAGGGGAAGATTTTTACTGGCGTGGTATTCACAAATTGCCCGGAAGATGGAAAAAATGTATAACAAGCATGCTTTGAATAAAGCACTTTTTGTCATTCTTCCGAATTTAACATATTTTTTAAGAAAAAAAATCCGCAATTCATACTTGAACACCTGGTAAACAGTCAGTGTCGTTTGTGAAGAAGTAGGTAAACCATTTTATCGAGACAAAAAATGTCGATAATTTGCCAAAACGTGGCTCGGTAGGCAAAGTCACTTCGAAAGTCGTGTCTTTGTTTTCACGGGACCCGAAATTGACGCTGCGTCAAAGAGCGGCAAAATTAAGAAAATCGGGTTTGAATGTGTCCCATGAGATCGTTCGACAACATCTTCGTGCTCATGATGTCAAATTCCGGAGCAGTTAAAGAAAACTTTGCTGTACGAAAATCACGTTGCGAAGCGGCTTGTTTGTGCCCACGATAAGATACTACAGTGACCCTCACAATGACCGGACGCAAACCCTATGGAAAACGTTTGGTCCCTTGTAAAGAGAAAGCTCAGAGGAAAGACTCTGAGAACTTTGACTTAATTGTCTCGCTAGATTTAAAAATTTGGAGATCATTGCCGTAGTATGCAAAAAATCTCGTCGAGACCATACCTCGAAGATGTCGGGCGATTATTGATGCAGGAGGCCATTGGACAACTCTCTAAGGTAATTGCACACCAAAGAATACATTGATGGCAACAAATTTTATGGAAACACATTTTTTCAAGAATACGAACAGTCACGTTCTTACTTGATAGACTGTATAGACAAATATAGGAATACTACTCACTATATCACCACTACACCAAACACTTTATTTTTGCACTCGACGCGCGTTTCGCTAACCATGTTAGCTTCATCAGGAGCGATGATTGACTAAAGCTAAACTACAAATCTACCTATTTATACTTAGCCTAACCCTTGAATTACTCAAGCGGAACTAATGACATAGGCAAGGCCGTCAGTTCCGGTCAAGTAACCAGTAGAGGGGACTATAAGGAATAGGCCCTCTGTCTTTATTTAAACTACTTTTACATTTTATGATTTCCATACTTTCGTATGCGTTCAACAATCTCCTATCAGATACATCCTTTATTAATCTTAGATTATCTAATGTTACAATATGATTAGCTTCAAGGGCATGTTCGGCAATGCTAGACTTTTCTGTTCTATTGTATTTTAAGTGTGCTAAGTGTTCTTTAAATCTTGTTTTAATTGACCTTTTAGTTTGCCCAACATACTTTTTGTCACAATCATTACAACTAATTTCATAAATTCCACTTTTCTCACAATTAGGAATCTTATCTTTGGGATTTCCTAAGATATTCCTCAGATTGTCTGATGACTTATAGACTAAGGTGAGGCCTACCTTATTAAATACCTTATTGAGTCCCTTGCTATATTTCGGATTATATGGTATGGAGATATACTTGGTGTTATTTTCTCACTTCGTAAGTGAATTTAATGGAATCATACCGGCTATTTAATTTAGAAACAAAATGATCAATGTTTGCTTTCTTTGTATCAAAAATCGCGAAAATGTCATCCACATACCTATACCATACCCTTGGGAAATATTCGAATTCTAGACTGCTTATCACCTTTCATAGCCAATTTATTCATGAGTAAGTTTGAAATCGAAGCCAGTCTAGAATTCGAATATTTCCCAAGAGTATGGTATAGGTATGTGGATGACATTTTCGCGATTTTTGATACAAAGAAAGCAAACATTGATCATTTTGTTTCTAAATTAAATAGCCGGTATGATTCCATTAAATTCACTTACGAAGTTGAGAACAAAGGACAATTGCCTTTTCTAAATATTTTAATTATTAAAAATAATAATAGATTAGAATTTGATATCTATAGGAAGGACACAGTAACAGATAGATATATTCCTAATGATTCATTTCATTGCAAACAACATAAATTAGCCTCATTACATTTTTTAGTTCATCGTTTGGTCACTTTCCCTCTGAACAGAGTAAACTTTAATAAAGAAAGGAATCGTATTAGAAATATAACTAGAGTTAATGGTTATGACGATGACTTAGTAAATAAGCTAATAAATAGACATAAGTTTAGGTTTAATATTCAGAATTCCACCTTTTTTACACGCGAAGAAAATAACACCAAGTATATCTCCATACCATATAATCCGAAATATAGCAAGGGACTCAATAAGATATTTAATAAGGTAGGCCTCACCTTAGTCTATAAGTCATCAGACAATCTGAGGAATCCCAAAGATAAGATTCCTAATTGTGAGAAAAGTGGAATTTATGAAATTAGTTGTAATGATTGTGACAAAAAGTATGTTGGGCAAACTAAAAGGTCAATTAAAACAAGATTTAAAGAACACTTAGCACACTTAAAATACAATAGAACAGAAAAGTCTAGCATTGCCGAACATGCACTTGAAGCTAATCATATTGTAACATTAGATAATCTAAGATTAATAAAGGATGTATCTGATAGGAGATTGTTGAACGCATACGAAAGTATGGAAATCATAAAATGTAAAGGTAGTTTAAATAAAGACAGAGGGCCTATTCCTTATAGTCCCCTCTACTGGTTACTTGACCGGAACTGACGGCCTTGCCTATGTCATTAGTTCCGCTTGAGTAATTCAAGGGTTAGGCTAAGTATAAATAGGTAGATTTGTAGTTTAGCTTTAGTCAATCATCGCTCCTGATGAAGCTAACATGGTTAGCGAAACGCGCGTCGAGTGCAAAAATAAAGTGTTTCGTGTAGTGGTGATATATACTGAGTAGTATCATTGTGCCAAGATTCCACATTCCCAACTTAAATATAGGAATATGTGAAATGTTCATAGTCGATACATATTAATTGCAGGCAAAGTAGCGGATACAGGCTAGATAGTTATAAGTTACATATTTACATGTTATTACTATACAAAATCACCTACCATTAAAAATACTAATTGATATGATAGCTACGTTAACTTCCAACCTAACATGTAAACAGACTTTCAAGAGATATCAGGATGACGCAAATCCGACACAGGCACGTTACTCTCATAAATTAAATTTTTATATTTAGTTTCCTTAGTGTAGATCAGGAAATAATTTTTATAATCACAGAAAGTTTAGATAAGGCTAGTAATGTGTTGAAATAAGAGATCAAATAGTATAACTATTTATTTTCATAAGTAAGATAAAGATGTTTTTCTCATCGGGGATCTCTAAAAGTAAAAATATTTTTTTTTATATATTCATATATCCAACAAGTATTTCTGGAAACTTAAACATTCCGCAGAAAGCAATAACTTACTTATACAATAAAATAAAATTGATCTCACAAGTTTAAGTAACTTAATTCAGGATGTTTTTCAAGTTAGGGCTTTATTTTTACTTTATTATAATAGTTATTAAACTAAGTTTGTTTGTCAGATATGGCTTGTATAAAAGTTTTCAAATAACTAGTTCAGAGAAAGCTACCCTAAAATTATATAAACTTATATTTGGTTTGGCCGAAAGAAATTCTTTACGCCAAGGCTATCACGTTATGTTCTAGTACAAAAACAACTCGGCAGTTTTTTTAAAAATTTAAATTTTGTGAGTTTTAACTTTTACTCGGAAAATCTGTATATATATATATATATATATATATATATATATATATATATATATATATATATATATATATATATATATATAAAGGGTGTTTTTTATAGAGGTATAAAACTTTAAGTTGGCAACACTTTTTTTTTAACTGGCGGCCATTTTGTCAGCTGTCAAGTGATTTATGTTTAGTTTGGTTTGACATTTCAACATGAATAGACTGACGCCTGAACAACGCTTCCAAATTGTGCAAATTTATTTTGAAAATCATGGTTCTGTTCGAAATACGTATCGCGCACTACGTCCATTTTACGGTCAACATAATCGTCCATCAGAGCAATTAATTCGATTAACTATGGAACGTTTTCGCACCACGTTTACTCTAAATGATAATACGCATCCACAGAGACGTCGTACAGTGCGTACAGAAGAAGTCATTGCTGCTGTAGAGCGTAGCGTAGAGGAAGACCCGAATCAGTCTATCCACCATCGTGCACAGGAATTGGATATGTGTCCATCCACTTTATGGAAGATTTTGCGGAAAGATCTTCGTTTGCGTGCTTACAAAATCCAACTCGTGCAACAATTGAAGCCACACGATCACCTAGCAAGGCGTAAATTCGGTGAATATGGGCCCAAAACAAGATGATCCCGATTTTCATAAGCGAATTTTGTTTAGCGATGAAGCTCACTTTTGTTTGAATGGATACGTCAATAAACAAAACTGCCGTATTTGGAGTGATGATAATCCTCAAGTGTATGTTGAGACACCGTTACATCCAGAAAAACTGACTGTTTGGTGTGCTTTATGGGCTGGTGGAATCATTGGTCCGTACTTCTTTAAAAACGATGCTGGTCAGAAGTTACAGTCAATGGTGACCGCTATAGAGCCATGATTACTGACTTTTTCGTTCATCAATTGAACAACCATGATGTGCAGGAGCTGTGGTTTCAACAAGACGGCGCAACATGTCACACAGCTCGTGCCACAATTGATTTATTGAAGGAATCGTTTGGTAACCGCATAGTTTCACGTTTCGGACCCGTGAATTGGCCTCCAAGATCGTGCGATTTAACGCCGCTAGACTATTTTCTGTGGAGATATGTGAAGTCGCTAGTCTACGCCGATAAGCCCGAAACGATTGACCACTTGGAGGACAACATTCGCCGCGTTATTGCCGATATACGGCCACAAATGTTGGAAAAAGTCATTGAAAATTGGACCTCCAGATTAGACTACGTCCGAGCCAGCCGTGGCGGTCATATACCAGAAGTCATATTTAAATTATAATACCAGAAGATTATCTTTCGAATAAAGTAAATTTCATGTCAATTTAAAAAATTCATCTTTGTTTTATTCCATTTCAAAGTTCTATACCTCTATAAAAAACACCCTATATATATATATATATATATATATATATATATATATATATATATATACGTGGGTAAATCAAATATAAACGGTAATTTCTTTTTATACGTTTATTGAATAACCTTATACACAAATCATTGATTTAACATTTTTCAATATAGTCTCCTGCGTGATCTACACACTTTTGCCACCGATTTGGAAGTTTCCGTATTCCCTGGTCATAAAAGGTTTGAGGGCGGGTTGTAAGCCAATTGCGCACGTGTTCCTCGACTTCTTCATTGCTTCCAAATCGCTGTCCTCCCAGTGATTCTTTCATGTATATATATATATATATATATATATATATATATATATATATATATATATATATATATATAAAGAAAGAAAGCAAAAGTTCCCGTATCTAACAAAATTCTTAAATATGAAATTAATTGGGAAACTCGGCAAAGGGCGCAACAGGTGTCCACACAATATTTTGGTCCTAGGTTGGGACTTTCATCAGGGTACAAACTAAAAAAGCGAACGAAGCGACAATTGAAGTAGTACGGGCATATAAACAAAAGTATAAGTTATTTTCTTTTAATATATCGTTGTAGAAAAATATGTAGTAATAAAACTGAAAAGACCACTCACATGAGGGGTGTGATACGAGTATTAATCTAACAAAAATGGCCACAAACACCAATTACATAAATGCGACTAACAATTAAGTAAATCTTTCACTACACACTAACATATTAATTCGGTAAAAAGGTATTTACAAAAGGGATGCCATTAAAAACTTTGGATGCTAAAATCAATTCAAATTAATTCAATTTTAATTAACCACCTGTGACCTGCAATTTGTATGACATATTTGACACAACGCTGACAGAAAACAGTCATCTGACAGAAGCAAGGGATCATTTAACCTACAGGGCCAAAGCCCATCGAAAACAACCAGGACAGGACCGGTTTTTAAATATATATCATCAAATTGAAAAATCAGTAAAGTACAAATGGAACACGTTAAGTCCGGTATGGAAATTAGGATAATACCGGACCATACCGGACTTAAACGTGTTCCATGTGTACTTTTTCCATTTTACTGATTTTTCAATTTTATGATATATACGAGGCTGGTTTGAAAAGTCCGTGCAAAAATAAAAACTACTTATGTGTTTGGGGTAAACCTTTTTTTATTTTTCGACATAGTCTCCTTTTAGGCTTATACACTTCGTCCAACGATGTTCTAGTTTGTTGATCCCTTCCGAATAATAGGATTTGTCCAAGTCTGCAAAATATCCATTAGTGTTTGCAATCACCTCCTCGTTTGAATAAAATCTTTGTCCCGCCAACCATTTCTTCAAATTGGGGAACAAATAGTAGTCCGAGGGAGCCAAGTCTGGAGAGTAGGGGGGATGTGAAACGAGTTGGAATCCTATTTCCATTAATTTTGCGACCACAACTGCTGAGGTGTGTGCTGGTGCGTTGTCGTGATGGAAAAGGACTTTCTTGTGGGCCAATCGCGGGCGTTTTTCTTGCAGCTCGGTTTTCAAACGGTCCAATAACGATGAATAATATTCACCTGTAATAGTTTTACCCTTTTCCAGATAGTCGATGAGGATTATCCCTTGCGAATCCCAAAAGACAGTCGCCATAACCTTTCCGGCCGAAGGAACGGTCTTCGCCTTTTTTGGTGCAGATTCCCCCTTGGTAACCCATTGTTTAGATTGTTGTTTGGTCTCAGGAGTATAGTAATGTATCCATGTTTCATCCACAGTGACGAAACGGCGCTTAAAGTCCTCCGGATTCTTCTGGAACAGCTGCAAACCATCCTTGCAACACTTTACACGATTCCGTTTTTGGTCAAGCGTGAGTAATCGCGGCACCCATCTTGCGGATAGCTTTCTCATGTCCAAATGTTTATGCAAAATATTATGTACCCGTTCAGTCGAGATGCCCACAGCACTAGCAATTTCACGCACCTTAACACTTCTGTCATCCAACACCATATCATGGATTTGATCAATGATTTCTGGAGTCGTAACCTCCACAGGCCGTCCAGAACGTTCAGCGTCACTTGTGCCTATATGGCCAGTCCGAAAATTTTGAAACCACTTATAAACTGTTCTAATCGAAGGTGCAGAGTCACCATAATGTTTATCAAGTTCTCTTTAGACTCCTGAGGCGTTTTTCCTTTCATAAAGTAATGTTTAATCACCACACGAAATTCTTTTTCGTCCATTTCTTGAAAATCACTCGACTTCCTTGATTCACACGAATGCCAAACACAAAGAAATAGACCAATATGGCTGAGACTTGGTGTGCGTTCATTCAAGAGATGCTACTAACTAAACATGACCTCGATACGCGCCGGTGGTGCCATCTCTCGGACTTTGCATGGACTTTTCAAACCAGCCTCGTATTTAAAACCGGTCCTGTCCTGGTTGTTTTCGATGGGCTTTGGCCCTGTAGGTTAAATGATCCCTTGCTTCTGTCAGATGGCTGTTTTCTGTCAGCGTTGTGTCAAATATGTCATACAAATTGCAGGTCACAGGTGGTTAATTAAAATTGAATTAATTTGAATTGATTTTAGAATCCAAAGTTTTTAATGGCATCCCTTTTGTAAATACCTTTTTACCTAATTAATATGTTAGTGTGTAGTGAAAGATTTACTTAACTGTTAGTCGCATTTATGTAATTGGTGTTTGTGGCCATTTTTGTTAGATTAATATCACATCCCTCATGTGAGTGGTCTTTTCAATTTTATTACTACATATTTTTCTACAACAATATATTAAAAGAAAATAACTTACACTTTTGTTTATATGCCCGTACTACTTCAATTGTCGCTTCGTTCTCTTTTTTAGTTTGCGCCCTGATGAAGGTCCCAACCTAGGATCGAGTGATATATATATATATATATATATATATATATATATATATATATATATATATATATATATATATATCTCATCACTATTAGCTTATTCCATCTGTCAGATGTAAACCTCCCCAAGTTGTCTCCACTGAGCTCTGTTGTTTACCTTTTGCGTCCAATCGTTGTTACGCTAATTTTTTTATGTCGTCCGTCCATCTTGTCTGTGCTCTACCTCTGCATCTTTTATGTTCTTTAGGCCTCTATTTAACCATACAGTGTGCCCATCTGCTACGATTTTCATCATTGCGATATTCCCAGCAAAATTCCACCTTATATATATATATATATATATATATATATATATATATATATATATATATATATATATATATATATATATATATATATACAAAATATTGTTTAGATGGATTAAATGAAAGATGGGGGGTACAGAAGAACTATTAATTATTAATGTCTCTGAAACTATTAATTTTAGGTGCAGGAAAATACACATAAAAATTATTTAAAATACTTTTTAGAATATAAATATTCAACAAATTTATATTATTCCACTAAAATTGTTGAACTCGTTTCACCTTAAAAATTTATTCGGGGTACTTTTTCGGTTGAACCGGAAGTAGTATAATTTTGTGACATCAGCCGTTTCATAAAAAATATTGAAGTTTTTTATTATATATATATATATATATATATATATATATATATATATATATATATATATATATAAGTAAAAAAAATTGTGCCGAAACTGAAAGAAAACAAAAAGATGAGTCGCAATTGTGAGGAGTGGGTAAATCATGAATTTTCGACTACAACAATCCTCCAGTGTCGTCTTCATTAATCGTGCTGCAATTTTTGACATGCAGTTCCCATCCCCTCTGTCAAATACCTGCCCTACTCACCCACTAAAATTTTTTTTATTCTCTAAATTTATAAAATTGGTGTTGTGAGGGTGCAATTCGGGGCGATATGAGAACAATTAAAAAATAAATAAAAACGCTGCTAAAGAGTTTAAAATAAGAGGATTTCTGACGATATTTCAGGAATGCTAGCGGAGATAAAACGAGGGTCAATTGGTCTATTTTAAAACGGGACCACGTGGATGTATCCGAAAATATGTTTTTTTTTTGTCTTTTTCCTAAAATCAAAACAGATAGGTCAAAATGAATAAAAGTACATTTATGAACCTCATCATGAGTTAAGAATTATATACTGAGAAGGAAAGAACACCAAAAATATGCCAGAATTGGTAAAACTGATAATTAAGGTTTAGCGGACCGTGCACACCTTAACGTCAGCTATAAGAAACTGGTTTTACATACAGCAGTATTAAATATAACAATAAGAATGTTAAAATCAATAAACCAGAAAGGGGGCGGATACAAACCGCCCTATCCTATAGGACACATACAGTCAGTCCAAAAAGTCTCCATCCACCACCTGCTTTCTATACTATTTTTCTGTTGTGTTTAACTAATTAATTAGAACTATGAGAAAACATGTTTAAATTAATATTTGAAACTTAATCAAGAGGATTAGTATTAAAAACAATTACGGAAGATTTTATTTAGAAGTTACATCATTGTAATAAAACTGTAAATAAAATTAATGTCAAAAAAGTCTCCATACACTTAACAGTTTGACGGAGTTTAATGGAAAATAACAACTCCGTTTAAACCAATATTTATTGGGACCGCTGTTGGCCTTGATAATCTCTTGTAACTTTTGGTCATGCTAGCTACCAGATTTCTAGTAACTTTCGTTTAATATTCTGTTTTTTAATTCTTCTCTATTTGAAACATTATATTTGCAAACGCGCCGTTTAAGTCCCTCCCATTAATGGTCGGTGGCGTTAACATCGGGTTATGGCAGAGATATATGAAGCTACTGTCGCACTTTATGGATCATCCATTCTCGCACCAAGTTTACGGTATGTTTCCGATCATTGTCTTGTTGGAAAATGTGAGTGCTAATTTTTGAACATTTTCTCTTAAATTGTCTCTCAAAATGTTTAGGTAAACATGCTGATCCATGGTACCATTAATAAAATGTAATCCCCAAAGCAGAACACTGCCACCTCCTTGTCTCACCATGGAACAAATGTTTTTAATATCGAATGCGGTATTCTTCTTTCTCCAAACCATAGTTCTGCCATCAGACCCAAAAAGGTTAATTTTAGTTTCATCACTAAAGATTACAGATTCCCAAAATTCAGGAGGTTTAGTAACGTATTCCCTAGCAAAAGCCAGCCGTTTTTGCGATTAGTTTCTGAAATTAATGGCTTGTTCCTCGCTGCACATCCCTTATAGCCTGGCCTGAGTAAACAATTTGTCACTGTTTGAGAACAAACATTTTTCAAGAATAGTTCCCTTACTTCTTCTTTTAATTTTGGTGCACTTTTCTTGAGATTTGTAATTATTTGTCTAATAATACTGGCCTCTTCACGTGGAGTCAGTTTCTTGGGACGACCGGAGCGTGGTCGAATTTTATAGGAACCCGTTGATTTATACTAGTTTACAATACCCTAAACAGTAGCATGCGACTTTTTAACAATTTTTCCTATATTTCTGTACGATTTTCCATCTTTCCACAAATCAATTATGAAATGGAATTTCTTAATTGAATGGAAGTTTTCGCGCTCATTTCTAATACTACTTTGAAAAGTGACAGATTATAAAGTGTGGCCGAAAATTGTTTATTAGTTTTTAGTTTAGCGAGCAATAGATAGCTTGATAAAATGCAGCTGATTATAACGTGTTTTTTTTCAAATGTAGTTCTTGAGTGTATAGAGCAGGGGTGCTCAAACGGGCGATCGACAAGTCGATGGCGAGTGCTTTTTGAGTCGATCTCGAGAAAAAAATTCCGATATAGAACTATTCACAGATTTTGTTTTAGGTAACTAAAACAAAATGTAATGAATAAACTACTACAATTTATTCGATCCACAATTAGGCCAGAATAACCTCCTCATCACTTTCTTTTATCGTAACAACCCCCTGCTAGCGGCAAAAGGCGGCTTTATCAAAGGAACGCGCGGTACTTGTCAAAGAAAAGCCGCGTTTTTGATTCCCGCCGATTTTTCTAGGAACATTCGAGACTTCGTTCGCGCCGACATAAATGTTGCTCCTGCAGGAATAGGAGTCAGTCTGAGCTGTAACTTGAAGGCGATACATCGATACAAAGTTTATTAATAAATAGTCCAAAATGAGTGCGGCGAAGAAAAGTAAAACTTATCATTTTAATAACGATTGGGAGGAAGAATTTTCTTTTGTATGGTAAAGAATAAGTGCATTTATCTCATTTGCCGTGCGTCAGTTGCAATACCTAAGCGTTGGAACTTAGAGAGGCATCATAAAACGGTTCATAAAAACTATGAAAAGGATTTTTTTCGTCACAGAGTGAATTAAGAAAACGAAAAGTACGTGATTTGATAACTTGTTTGAAAAAAGAACAAACCATGTTCACAAGACCAGTCACAACAATCAAAAGCTGCAACGATCGCGTCATTTAAAATATCTCATATATTGGCAAAACACAAGAAACCATTTGATGATGGATTGGTTGTGAAGGAAGCATTTATTGAAGCGGGTGAGACTTTATTTGGAGATTTTAAAAATAAAAACAGAGATTATGTCTACTATTAGAGAACTTCAGTTATCTCGTCCGACTGTCACAAGGCGTGTTGAAGTCATGAGTCAGGACATGGCAGATAAACTAAAACATGATATCATGGAATGTACATACTTTTCTTTACAGTTCGACGAATCCACCGATATGACAGACACTGCCCAGCTGTGTATTTTTATTCGAATGGTATTCAATGACATGTCGGCTAAGGAAGAGTTTTTGACAATGATTCCTCTGAAAGGAAAGACCCGTGGCGAAGATGTATATGACGTTTTTTTTCAATTTTGTAACAAATTACAAGCTACCAATATATAAACTAGTGTGCGTTACAACCGATGGAGCACCAGCAATGACTGGAAACAAAAACGGTTTTGTGGCATTATGTCGAGCTAATGATGATTTCCCTTGATTTTTCTCCTTCCATTGCATTATACATCAACAAGTTTTATGTTGAAAAGTTCTAAAACATGGAGGAGATTATGGGCAAATATTGTGAATTCTATCCGTGCACGTAGCTTGCAACGACGGCTCTTTAAATTGCAGTTGGAAGATAGTGAGTCAGCTGAACACACTGATTTAGTCCTTCACACGGACGTCAGGTGGTTGAGTCACGGAAAATTCCTAGAAAGGTTTTCAAGAATTATTGCCCGAAATAACAGCTTTTCTGGACGAAAGAGGTGATGACACTCAGATGCTGAAAAACGGAAAATGGCTGACTGATTTGGCATTTTTGACAGACATCACAATGCATTTAAAACACCATTAATTTTGAGCTTCAAGGTAAAGGAAAAACTATTATTGAGATGATTAGCGCAATAAACGCATTCAAAAGTAAATTGCAACTTATGATAGATCAACTGAAAAGAAAGGATCTGAAAAATTTTCCGTGTTTTGAAAGCAAGGATTCCTCAGTTGAATTATGATATTTATGAGGCCGAATTATCAAATATTTTGGGCCAATTCGAAATAAGTTTTTATGATTTCAGTAAATTGGCAAATATCGCATCATTTATGAGTTATCATTTTTCGTGTAAAAACATTGAGGAATTAGCTACTGAAATAGCAAGTCAGTTTAACATGGACTCATGTTCTGTTGAAAATGAGTTAGTGCAGATTATATCAGATATACATCTCAAAGCCACAGCATCTGATACAAAATTCTGGTGTTTTATATCTGAAGACGACTGACGGCAATGTTTGGGTCAAACTTACTTGTGAGAGTCTGCATTTTCTGAAATGAAGATAATTAAGTCAAAATATCGCAATCGACTAACTGACGAACATATGTCATCATGCTTGCGATTAGCACTCGGTAATTACGTACCATCTTATGGAAAGTATGCTGAGGACATGCAGTGCCACGCTTCAACATCCAAAGTCATTCTTTAGTTAAGTTTAGACACTAGAACTCGTTTGTTTTGTAAGAACCAATAAACTCGCAATTTTGAATAATTATGAGTTTTTTCATTGACATTTTAGAGCAGACCTACACTTACCTTGACTAAAAAATGCATATTGTGCGGAAAACTAATATCTATGCCACGATACACCCTACCTAGACGACAATCCTGCATCACACTTACTTGCAGCCTCTCAGAGTCGATCGATCGTAGTCTAACAATATTGAGGTAGATCGCCAGCAGTTCAAGTTTGAGCACTGCTGGTATAGAGTCTTTTTTAACATGAATTTTGTTTACATTTTTATATTAATGATGTAACTTCTAGATAAAATGTTCCGTAGTATACTAATTTAAACAGGTTTTCTCGTAGTTCCAATTAATTAGTTAAACATAACAGAAAAATAGTATAGAATGCAGGTGGTGTATGGAGACTTTTTGGACGGACTGTATATTTGAAGTTATGTTAATATTTTGCATTAACCTAGAATAATCAGAGATACATACTTATCAAACAAAAGCAAAAATGATGGTAATCTACTTCAACTCCAAAACTATGTATAAGTATACGCTTTATAATAGAAAGACATTAACTCAAGCAGCACTCTTACATGATCTCGTTAAAATTAACTTCAATTTTTCCTTGAGTTACCAAGAAATTGGCCAACAACTTCGCGTGATTTACACAAGTAAGGCCAGTACGGCTGCAGATCGGTCAGCAATCCTTGGAAAATTTAGTTAGCTATGCCGAGCCGCATAAATAAGCTCGAAAGCACCGGTCTGGGTATCGATTTTATTTTTCTGGGTTAAACTATTTTTCAACATGTAGCAGTAGCGATAGTTTATTAAAAGTAGTATAAAAAGCCCGAGAATAAAAGTTGAGTTTATTGCACCATTTTATGCAACACACTCTTTAAGTGCTTAAACACGACAAAATATCCTACAAAGATCTTGTATTAGATGAATCTGGGAATATCTACGCAAATGTTTGTAGAAAAAGTGCAGTAAAAAAGCATTTGAAATTGCACAGTCTAGATACAGCAGTATATTGGCTTTCTCCTCTTTAGGGTATCATCAAGAGCAGAGGTGTCAAACTCAATTTTGCATATATTAAATTTAGAATGTGTAGGCGGGCCAGATTCAAATAAAAAAAATGTACTGAATTATTATAAAAGAGGGTAATTATTTTGAGCTCGAGGATCCAGATACCTGACTTCTTGCGATCGCGGGCCTTATTGATACGTCCCGGGGGCCGGTATCTTTGACATCCCTGATCAAGAGTATTGGCCTGAGTTTTGGACCTCGAAAAATTTGTGCTCTTTTATGTTGGGAATGTAGAATCTTTAGCATAATGACACTACTCAGTATATAAAATCACCACTACACCAAATACCAGTATTTTTGCATTCGACGCGCGTTTCGCTAACCATGTTAGCTTCATCAGGAGCGATGATTGACTAAAGCTAAACTACAAATCTACCCTATTTATACTTAGTTTAAAACCTGAAGTACTCAGGCGGAACCAATGGCGTAGGCGAGGCGATCAGTTCCGGGCAAGTAACCAGTAGAGGGCACTATAAGAAATAGGCCCTCTGTCTTTATTTAAACTACTTTTACATTTTATAATTTCCATATTTTCGTATGCGTTTCAACAATCTCCTATCAGATACATTTTTTATTAATCTTAGATTATCTAATGTTACAATATGATTAGCTTCAAGTGCATGTTCGGCAATGCTAGACTTTTCTGTAGAACCCCGGTTATCTGAGGTAACGTGGGGGCACCCTCCTCGGATAACTGAAAACTCGGATACTCCGGATTTGTTTTTTATTCATTCAAAAAAATAAACACCAATAGTTTAAACCGATGTATTAACGTTTTTAACATATAAATAGGTACATACATTATAAAACAGTGAAATAGGTATCTATGCGCGCTTCTGTTTCATTTTTCATCTTCTTTTTCTCGCTGCAATGTTTCTCCATCTATTAAGAAGAAGCAAATCCACTGGGGTTGCCTCTGGTTGTTGTTCGATATACCTCAAAGCTTTTTCCAAAGAAGCAAAACCTTCTTGATGAGAGATCTTAGTGGGAGACTGTTCATCCACCGCCGCTTCGTCATTGTCATCTGATTTTTTTCGGTTTCCTGAAAGGCATTCGTTATTTCTTCAATACTTATTTCTTCTTCTAAATTATCTGCTGTAATCCATTCAACAACATCTTCTCTTGTCACATTTTCGCAACCTTTTAATTTTTGCATTAATTCAAATAAACTTTTTTCTTTTTCTTCTATCTCGCTGTCAAAATTTGGACAGGACATTTCTTCTTCTCAATTTCAAAGCTAATTCATTTAATGGAGTATCATCTTCACTGTCATAGTCCTCAAACTCAATAACTTTTGACCAAGATTTTTGAATAGTGGTAGTACGCACAGAATACCGTTTGACTTACCCAGTAAATAACATTTTTCAGTGTAACCTTTCTCATCCCATTGATTATATCCTCCTTTTCTGTGTATTCTAACAGATGTTCAAGATATAAACGCCTATAATATTTTTTTAATGTTTTCGAGGATGCCTCGATCCATTGGTTGCATTATGCTGGTTACATTTGGAGGAAACATTTTACAACAATTTCGCCCACATGAAGTCCTTTTCCAGGGTGAGAGAGGGCATTATCCATTCACAAAATTGCTTTAATAGGAAGACGGTTTCCGTTCAAAAATTTGGTCATAGATAGCACGAACTCTTCTTCAAACCAGTTAGTAAATTATGTCGCATCCATCCATGCCCTCTTCTGACTTTTGTAATAGACTGGTAGAGCTTAGGGTGAGATGTCTTTTAAAGCTCTTGGACGTGCAGACTTGCCAATCACCATCAGTGGGATTTTGTGCTTGCCAGATGCTTTGGAACATACCATTATAGTTAATCTTTCCTTACTTCGTTTGTGCCCTGGAGCTGATTTTTCCTGTCGAGATGCCAATGTTTTTGATGGAAGTATTTTTTATAATTCAGACTAGTTTCGTCACAGTTGTAAATTTGATCACATATGTATCCACAATCTTCGATTTGCTTTTTAAAGTTCTGCTTAAACTTCTTAATTGATGACACATCCGCAAATTGCTTTTCACCACATACAGTCAATTGTCGTACACAGTACCGTTTTTTTCCAGCAGCCCTCCAGAACTGGCGGTAAACCGATTTATCTCTGGGAATTGCCTATTAATCATTATTGCTTTCTGTTGTAATATTGGACCTGACAGAGGCACACCTTTTGATCTCTGTTGGTTAAACCACATGAATAAAGCTTCGTTAACCTTTTCATAGTCGCCGGTTTTCATTGAATTTCTTCCTGAGGACGAGAAGGCTTGATTTATAAACCACTCTTCTATTTTTGTGCGGTTTCTTTTCCAATCTCCAACTGTTACCTCACCTACTCCATAATCTCGTGCAACAACTTTAATTATTTCTCCTGCTTCAATTCTACTAATGGCTTTTAATTTTTCTTCAATAGGAACGACGATTCTTTTAACACTTTCGCTGCCGCTTTGTGAGTAGTGCGTCATCCCGAGGAGCCAAATTAAGTTTTTCGCACATAATTATGAAACTACAGTCGAAAACCCTTAATTCAGTATTAAATGTTTTTTGGAAGCATAAAAAATTAGTATAACAAAAAAAACAAAAACAACTCCGATCGGAGTCGGTGGCATTGTCGAGCATTTTTTGTGAAACGGTTACTGTGTGCCGGCGACTCCGATCGGATTTTTTACTAAAAACAGATTATTGCAACCTCATTATTTATTATCTAAAGCAAAAGAAACAGTAAAAATAAAAATTTTAGCTATTCTGTATGGAATAACTTTAAAAACATGAAAAAAATAAATTCATTTCAGGTACCACAACAAAATAGTACTATTATAAAATATATCAAATAAAAGAACAATAACGAAAGAAAACCAAATAATAAGCATAGAATAAAATATAAAAGTATTTATGAACTACAAGGAATCGTGATATTTGTCGAAACACTCCACACACAACCCCGGTTTGTCATTACAGTCATTACACTGGAATACAGTTTGTTTTCTTCCTTTACCTTCTTTAGTGCACTGACGACACTGTTTTCTTTTTACCCTGAGTGTGTTTTCTTTGTCACGAGTTTATTCAGGTATCTTCGTAATAGAATGTTTTGATTCTACACGTCTGGGGACAATTGCAACTCCTGGTCTGACTGGAAGAAGAGCATTTATAATAGAAATCCGAAAATCGTACAGTGTCATTTTTCTATTTCCATAATCGGCATTGTAGAATTTAAAAAGCATTCTGCGCAAGCAATTGCACTACATGTATAAATAACTTTTTATACCACCTTATTGTTTTGCGTTCGCAAGGATAATACGAAAGATCTTGGTGGTCAATGCCTGACATATATTTATTGTACTCAATAATTGCCAGCGGTTTTTGTTTTTCAACTCCCCTTCTATTAGTGGTTATTTGTATTGTATTGTCGTACTCTGTTGTGATATACGTCACTTCCCTCTTGTCTTTCCATTTTCCTATATGAACGCCATCTTTGAATGCGGATACATTTTCTCCCACCTTAATCTTTTTTTTTACCAATTCTAATGGATTTTCTTTTAGATTGGATTTTAGGGTACCCGTGGAATATGTTTTTCTGTCAAGAAGTTGTTTTGACAAGGCAAAGCTGTTATAAAAATTGTCCATATACAAAGAATGGCCATTATCGAGTAATTCCTCCATAAGTGTGAAAACTACCTTGGATGCATGCCCTGTACCACGTAGATCTGCATCATTAGCTCCTGTATAGATACGGAACCTCAAAACGGTTCCATTCGGCTCCGTCAACATATAGAGTTTGATCCCATATTTGTGACGCTTGTTTTTTATGTACTGGCGGAACCCCAACCGTCCTCGCCACAACACCATGCTTTCATCTAAGGCAAGCTGCTTCCCTGGACAATAAATGTGTTTCATTTTATTATTGAAATAATCAATTACATGTCTGATCCGTTTCAGAACATCTCTGTTAGGTTCGGTAAGCTCATCTTCTGAATAAAAATGTAAACATCGCAAAATCAATAGAAAACGATTCCTACTCATTTGTTCTCGAAACACAGGAAAATTGAACACTCTATCGTTAGTTTTCCAGTAATCTTGCAATCTGGACAGTGGGACCATTCCCATAGTGAACAAGAGTCCAAGAAATATTTTCATTTCATCAACGGTTACATCTTTCCACGCACTAATGCGAGATTTTTTCCGACGAACTCTCACATAAAACGCTAACTGCATTTTTGTTTGTTTCTTGAATAATGAAATTCATAAAATCCTCGTCGAACAATAAAAAGAAATAATTTATAGGGCTGTTCCCCGGTTTTGGTACTAACAATTCCTGCCTCTTCGTAAATTCAAAAGTTTTTATATCGTTCGGACTTTTACAATCATTTGCCCAGCCCGTAATTGGCGTAGGCGTAGGCGGAGTAGTTTGAGCAACGTTGGTACCTTCTAAGTTGACAGTTGGTGGCTGTTGTATCTGTCCGACTTCTTCATCTTCATCAGAATCAGATTCTGAACTGTGGGATAATTCGTATTCAGATTCACTTGATGGAAAAAGGTCGTCTTCTTCATTAAGAATGGCCTCAAGCTCTTCTTGAGTTAGTGCTCTCCTGTTCGCTGTAGTCCGTTGTAAGCGCGGGCGTTTTCTTTGAGACGGCTCAGCCTCGTCATATCCACTCATTTTCTCAGTAAAAATGTATAAAACAATACAATATATAAGTAAACAACACTTATCACACGACAGATTTGAAATATGTATTGTAAAACTTTGAATTTTTCAAATTAAAAACCAAGCCAATAAAATACGTCTCGAAACACTCTTATTCTATGCCACCACAAAAAACATACGTTAACAACGGAGGCCATCAAACTAATGACTTGTCAGAACATGAATCGCTAGGACGCCGGTCGGAGTAGCCGGCAAGTGCGTCAAGCGCCGATCAACTCCGATCGAAGTAGGCGGCAGCGAAAGTGTTAAGCTTGTTTTGCTCCATTATAATACGACAAACAAAAATTCAAACAAAGCAGTTGGTATAATTTACACTTAACTACCAGAACTCCAACCGAATAAATTATGTGAGTATACTCGACTTTTCCGTAGTAAACGCTATAACGCACTGCATTTACGCACACGGGCCAGCGACGATATTAAATGGAAATATGTACATACACGTTTTTGAAGCTCGGTTAATACGCAGCATAGACGCGCGTACCTCGGATAATCAGGTTCTTAGATTGGGTTTTTACTGTATTACAGTATGATCAGCTTCAAGGGCATGTTCGGCAATGTTAGACTTCTCTGTTCTACTGTATTTTAAATGTGCTAAATGTTCTTTAAATCGTGTTTTGATTGACCTCTTAGTTTGTCATACATACTTTTTGTCGCAACCATTACAACTAATTTCATAAATTCCACTTCTCTCACAATTAGGAATCTTATCTTTGGGATTTCCTAAGATATTCCTCAGATTGTCTGATGACTTGATGGTAAGCTGAATCTCATATGGATATGATATATTAGCAGGAAATGTATTCTTAGCACGCACTACTCTCCATGAAAGAAGTACTTGTAGAATAGGCATACGTTGCCGACCGTTCCTCGATATTTCAAGGAGTTAAGATTACTGGTTCTAGGACGCTAGTCAAGCGAATAGTTCTTTTCTGAATAGAATCTAAAAAATGCAGCTGATGTTTGGGGTCGGAGCCGTACATGTGGGAACATTCTTCCACCGTTGGTCGAATTTGAGGTTTGTACAGAATTAAGAAATGGTAGATAAGACTACAGATGAATACAGAACTATAAATAGAGAGATATCAAGGGAAATTAGAAAAGAAAAAGACAAAAAAAGCAGAGGAAATTAAAAACGTTGTAGAACAGAATAAAAACTTAAAAGTGTTGAAAAAAAAAGAACACAATGAGAAGGAAAGACATATGCAAGATTAAGGACATGCATGGTAGTGTAATAACAAACAAAAGAGATATTTTACAGATCATCGAATTATTTTATCAACAATCATATACCTTTCAAGATACGAGGCTGGTTTGAAAAGTCCGTGCAAAAATAAAAACTACTTATGGGTTTGGGGTAAACCTTTTTTATTTTTCGACATAGTCTCCTTTTAGGCTTATACACTTCGTCCAACAATGTTCTAGTTTGTTGATCCCTTCCGAATAATAGGATTTGTCCAAGTCTGCAAAATATCCATTAGTGTCTGCAATCACCTCCTCGTTTGAATAAAATCTTTGTCCCGCCAGCCATTTCTTCAAATTGGGGAACAAACAGTAGTCCGAGGGAGCCAAGTCTGGATAATAGGGGGGATGTGAAACGAGTTGGAATCCTATTTCCATTATTTTTGCGACCACAACTGCTGAGGTGTGTGCTGGTGCGTTGTCGTGATGGAAAAGGACTTTCTTGTGGGCCAATCGCGGGCGTTTTTCTTGCAGCTCGGTTTTCAAACGGTCCAATAACGATGAATAATATTCACCTGTAATAGTTTTACCCTTTTCCAGATAGTCGATGAGGATTATCCCTTGCGAATCCCAAAAGACAGTCGCCATAACCTTTCCGGCCGAAGGAACGGTCTTCGCCTTTTTTGGTGCAGATTCCCCCTTGGTAACCCATTGTTTAGATTGTTGTTTGGTCTCAGGAGTATAGTAATGTATCCATGTTTCATCCACAGTGACGAAACGACGCTTAAAGTCCTCCGGATTCTTCTGGAATAGCTGCAAACCATCCTTGCAACACGTCACACGATTCCGTTTTTGGTCAAGCGTGAGCAATCGCGGCACCCATCTTGCGGATAGCTTTCTCACGTCCAAATGTTTATGCAAAATATTATGTACTCGTTCAGTCGAGATGCCCACAGCACTAGCAATCTCACGCACCTTAACTCTTCTGTCATCCATCACCATATCATGGATTTGATTAATGATTTCTGGAGTCGTAACCTCCACAGGCCGTCCAGAACGTTCAGCGTCACTTGTGCCCATATGGCCAATCCGAAAATTTTGAAACCACTTATAAACTGTTCTAATCGAAGGTGCAGAGTCACCATAATGTTTATCAAGCTTCTCTTTAATCTCCTGAGGCGTTTTGCCTTTCATAAAGTAATGTTTAATCACCACACGAAATTCTTTTTCGTCCATTTCTTGAAAATCACTCGACTTCCTTGATTCACATGAATGCCAAACACAAAGAAATAGACCAATATGGCTGAAACTTGGTGTGCGTTCATTCAAGAGATGCTACTAACTAAACTTGACCTCGATACGCGCCTGTGGTGCCATCTCTCGGACTTTGCACGGACTTTTCAAACCAGCCTCGTAAATGAACAGAAATCAACATACCAAAAGTCCTAAATCAAGGTCCGAGGATATCCCAGACGTCACAGAAGAAGAAATCACATCAGTCTTGAAGAACATGAAAAATAACAAGGCTCCAGTAGCCATTTGTAGAGACTTCTGCAAACAGTTATTATTGAGTTACTGGTTTCCACGAACTTCGCTAGATGTCGCGTCCTGTTACCTTCAATGGAATAACAGAATTATCTAAATTTTACGATTTTACAGCGTCCTTGTGAAGAAGGCTGTTTATATCCCTAGGGTGCAGCGGGAGAACTTCTTGTACTCAATGTGTCTTTGAGGCTATTTTCTATTTAGGCGCAGACTTTATTTTGAACTTGTTCAAATGTCCACAAAAAAATGGGATACAAAATAAACAATAAAGCTTTGATTAAATTTAATTAAAAAATTGGGTAGTGTAAATAGAGGAAAATAGAGGTCAAAGAAAAAAATTTTATAAAATAATTACAGGTATTATAAATCTAAAAAATAGAGTTATTATCTTATTAGGGTTATCATAGTTGGCGGATAAATATGTTTATTATTGTCATTTTTTGCCGGTTTAAATAAACACAATATATCTTGTTTACTTTTTCTAACAGTTATGTAGATAAAATTACTTCACAGAGTTCTTAGTTAATTCAGTTTTAATTATGTTGGGAATTAGATTAGATAAAAGTACCTGTCAGTTAATAAACAATGCCCTGCAGTCACCTTAACTCTCGCTCTCGTGCTTTCTTGGAGAGCGTTCTTTGCGAGTGGCAGTTGACGGATTTCTTTCTAACACCTTCACTATCAACGTCGGTGTGCCCCAAGGCTCCATACCATCTCCTACTCTCTTTCTCATTTACATTAACGATCTGCTGGAAAAGACCGGATGACAGTACGCTTATCTCTTCATTCCCTTTGAACACTCGGACATCGGCTAGAATAATTTGCCCAGCGCTGTGTTTCCCACCGAGTACAATTTACACCGATTCAAGAACAACGTAAATCGCTTTTTCCGCATACATGCCGCTCCTGGAGCGCTTTAGAGACTTCCCTGTAGCACGTGTGCTAGACCCATAAAAAAAAATCCCCTTTTAGTAAATCTGCAGATTCATATTTTGTATAAGACTCTTTGGTAACGCACCCGTTGGTGACAATATTATAACATTCATTTGGATGTTATTAGATGTGTTTGGATGATGAATTTTAATTGTTTTGCTATTTATGCTTCGAAGTTACCGTTGTTATCAATCTTCTCATTGTTGTTCTCCCGTACGGTGTCGATCAACGTTATACAGTCCCTGGCCAAATTATTAGACGCACTGCAAGATTTCATGTAAAATATTAATTACCGAGTGATATTGTACCATTTTATTATTTTAAATTGATTTGTTTTTTATTTTTATATTATCCAATCAATTACCTATTTATTTGACATAAATATAACAGCATTAATTTAGAAAAGCATAAGTTTATTAAGTTTTAAAGAAAAGTGAAATTAATGTTAGTAAAAGTCAATATTTAGTTGAGCCACCTTTAGCCGCTATCAAAGCTTTAATTCTGCGTGGCATGCTATCAATGCAAGATTGTACTGTTTCCTGCATTTGTGGATGATGGTTCCACACATGAATAATCTTTTCTAGGAGCTGGGTTTTGTTGGTAATCACATCTTTAGCCACTTCTCTTTTCATCAGCTCCCACACATTTTCAATGGGGTTCATACCCGGCCAATCCAACAGAGGGATATTTTTTTCTGCCAAAAAAGTTTTAACAGACCGAGCAGTGTGGCAGGGAGCTCCATCTTGCATGAAAGTGAATGGTTCCCCATTTGGAAACCATTCTCTGAGCTGCGGAATCAACCGATTTTGTAATACGTCTTTGTACTGATCTTGCCTCATTATTCCTTTGACGACGTACAGACGTCCAGTGCCCTTGGCGCTGATGACTGACCAAATCATCACTTTGGTGGGATGTTTAACCGTCGGGACGACACAATCAGGATGAAACTTTTCTCCATGACGACGACGCACATACTGAGCTTTATTCTGCAAAATTTCGAATGTGCTTTCGTCACTGAAGCAGACCTGTCAAAAATAGGAAAAATATATAAACTTCCATGTTTATTTGCTTTATTTAACTGAAAATGATAATAATGTATCAATTATTGATTAAATTGCTGTATTTTACCTATCTCCAGAAGTCCACATCTTTGTCTTGCCATTGTTTGGCCCACTTCAGGCGCTTTGCTTTCATTGCAGCTGTTAACTTGAGCTTCCTGGCGGGGCGACAGGCCTTAAAATCTAATTCTTTCAATTTTCTTCGAACAGTGCGCTCAGAAGCATTTACGCTAGCATCCTGGAGTTGTGATTTTATTACCTTTGTGATAGCAAATCTGTTTTCTACACAAATTTTCTTCAAACATCTCTCTGACCGTGGAGTGAAAATTGGTTTTCTACCGCATCTTTTCTTTCTTTTCGGGCTTAATTCCTTCCCTGACTCAATTTTCTTTTTTATGCGTCGTACACTAGCTTCAGAAACCTCCAATCTTCGTGATATTTCTCGGTTTGTAAATGTTTTCGCAATCACAAGGGCCTTCACTTCAGCTTTTTTACGTGGTGAAAGATCGCCTTTTCTACCCGTAATGAAAATAGTCCAATTACTTTTTTAAAACACTGCATACAAAATAAACTAATAACTGAGTAGTATAAAACTGTTAAACAAACAATCACAGTCCATAAAGCCACAGAAACACGTCCGTACCTGACTCGATTCCGATCGCGACTGATACAGGTTTGTACTTGTTTACGTTGATGTATCACTTTGTCAACACAGTGTTGCCATATGTTAAAAATAAATACAAATATGTAGTCTACAACAATTCTTTTAAATAAAAATCAATAATATTGTAGTTTAAATATACCATTATTGCATAAAAACTCTTAAGAAACATAAAATTACTAAAAAAAATACAGTGCGTCTAATAATTTGGCCAGGGACTGTACACCTTGAAGATTTATTTGCAATATCTAATCTGTTGTGACCGTTTGATCTGTTAATACGGTTCGATGCCAATATAGCTTCCAATTGTTGTTAGCAAGAGTAGTCTCCGAAGCGTATTTTTGATGAAGTATCTTTGTATCGCTATCATGTATTTCCTTATACTTTGATTTGATCATTTTTTAACGTCTACCCGTTAATCTTACTCTTTAAAGTTCAAATTTCATATCTTCAAAAAGTAAGTCTAATAAATAATTTTTTGATTATGCTGAATCCACACCAAGTTACCGGAAGCCTCTGCCAAGTCTACAAATACACGGTACACGTGTAATTTGTGCTCCCTGATTTTTTCCTCCATCAGTCGTCACCTCTCATGTTCCTTCGTTTCGTGAAACTTGAAAAAAAAATAGAATCTTATTTTGCAATTTATCTATTTTAAGCGGACAGATCTACAGTTCCCCGACAAACAATTTTCTTGGCCAATGTTCATTGCGGTTGTTTTAAATTTATTTAGTATCCACCGTTTTATTGTCCAAATCACATGTACTTATATTTTTATCTGACAGTATTATAAAATCATTTGGTAAACATATTTTTAACAAAGTGTAATTAGATAAGCTCTGAATTGATACCATTTACAAATAAACAAGTTAGTAAAGTCACAAATAAGAGGCCCCTGAGATTTTAAACTTGAGTTAAATATAGAATAGGCGAGCTTAGTCGTCATATGTTCCTAAATTATATGTCCATTTCAGTTTAACAAGGAAATCGAAAGCATAATAGCGACTGACTTTAGAAAGTTCGGATGATGATGTATTCGAATCTCAAGTCTCTTTCGCTTTAGCCTTCTTGAATGAGCAGTTCAGTTATAAAGTCAATTTCCTCTAAATCTCTTGTCTCTTGAGTTATAAAGAAGGTTTTATCGATATCTGAAAGCGTAATAAAGACTGAGTAGTGTGGATGGATTTAAATTTGATCGGCACAGTTACCCAAAGAAATAAATTGATTAAAAACGGATGTTAAGAATCTGAAAGATGGTAGGGTTTAGCTTCAAATATTTCATGTTATATAAAGTTCTTAGTATTCTCGACAACAAGAAATTTGTAAATTTTGTTGACTTTTAATAATTTGGGATCTAAATTGGGATAGTTAGTAAATTAAACTAGTGTTGTGATCACTCAGTTTATTATATGGAGTTTGTACAGAAGAACACACAGTTTTGAATGCAATTTCCGTTTAAAAGATACTCAGTAATACAATATTAATCAAAAGAGAGACTCCGAGTTGAGCAAATAAAAGTTTTACAAACTTGAAGAGCTAAATTGATTGAAACTTACTCGCACATCTCATGGTATATCGATAACACAGGGCAACAAAAAAATATTTTTGTTTTGGTGCCTGGGATTTTAGAGCTGATTTTAACTATATTTGGGACGCTAAATCTATACATGCAATCCGTTTTTCTCTATCAGCTCTACTTTTTTAGATACATCAACTTATCTACCAATGTGGTTTTTATTCAGTATATTCATTTATGAGAGTTCTAAAATTATTATATATTCATTAATGTAGGTACAATGGTTTTATTGTCAGTCTGTAATTGAGTAAATTCCAGGTAAATCTATAAATAGTGGAACCATTGCCTATCAGGTACCTGAACTGACCCTTTTAATCACCTAACTCGGGTAAGTCTCGTCAGTTTGTGCGTTCTTACTAATGAGAGTAGATCGAATTCGGCGTGTTATTTTATGTTAAGAAAAGAGTGTTTTTGTGTTATTGAACAGAATTAAAATGAGTTCAGGTTCCAGTTCAAGAAGAAGTTGTGTAAATCAACCTGATGTGTTTTGCTATATATGCGGAGAATACATGTTTCAACAAAACAGACAAACTATTACTGACTTTGTAAAGCGAGCGTATCTTGGATACTTTGGAGTTAAGCTTGGTGATCAGGACAAAACGTGGGCCCCGCATCTCGTATGTAAAACTTGTACAGAGCATTTACGGCAGTGGACTACCGGGAAAAGAAAATGTCTAAAATTCGGCGTACCAATGGTTTGGAGAGAACCAAAAAAGCACTTCAATGATTGTTATTTCTGTTTAGTAAATACTAATGGAATCAATCGAAATAACCGCAGTAAGTGGACTTATCCCAATTTAGACTCGGCAATACGCCCTATCCCGCCCTCAGATGAAATACCGATTCCAACATTTCATCAGCTACCACATATCTCTGATGACGAATATTTTCCCTCTGATCCCTCTTCTGATGTTAATAAAAGTTCTGATGCTAATGAAACTAACAGTGACTATGAGGGGACGTCATCAATTCCTCAACGCTTCAATCAAAATGAATTAAATGATCTCACTAGGGATCTCAATTTATCGAAAAAAGCTTCTGAAGTACTGGCTTCTAGGTTGAACGACAAAAATTTACTGGAACAAGGAACCAAAATTACCTTTTACCGTACAAGAGAAAAAGATCTGCTACCATTCTTTTCTCAAGAAGACAATCTTGTATTTTGTCACGAAATTAGGGGACTCATGAAAGAAATGGGACTTTCTGAATATATTCCAGATGACTGGCGCCTATTTATTGACAGTTCAAAGCGAAGTTTAAAATGTGTCCTTCTACATAATGGGAATAAATATGGTTCAATACCACTAGCTCACTCAACGAAACTGAAAGAAGAATATAATACCATAGCTTTGGTCTTGCAGAAGATAAAGTATTACGAACATCAATGGATGATTTATGTAGACTTAAAAATGGTAAACTTTCTTCTTGGGCAGCAAAGTGGTTACACGAAATATCCGTGTTTCTTGTGCCTCTGGGATAGTAGGGACAAAACACACCACTGGGTTAGAAAAGATTGGCCTCAGAGAGAAAACATGGACGTTGGGGAAAAGAATGTCATTAACGACGCTTTGGTTGAAAGAGAAAAAATCATACTTCCTCCGTTACATATAAAGTTGGGCTTAATGAAGCAATTTGTAAAGGCTCTTGATAAGAATGGGTCTTGTTTGACATATATAGGGGTAAAAATGCATCAGTTGAGCACAGAAAAACTCAAAGCAGGGATATTTGACGGCCCACAAATAAGACAATTAATTAAGGATCCTGCCTTCATAAATTCAATGAATCAAGTTGAACGAGAAGCTTGGACATCATTTGTTGCAGTTGTAGAAAATTTTCTAGGCAAACATAAAGCTCAAAACTATGTTGAAATGGTTAACAAGATGCTTAATAGTTTCAAATCCGTAGGGTGCAATATGAGTATTAAAATACACTATTTACACAGCCACTTAGACCGTTTTCCAGAAAATTTAGGAGACATGAGTGAGGAACAAGGTGAAAGATTTCACCAAGATATTAAAGTTATGGAGGACCGCTACCAAGGAAGATGGGACATGCACATGATGGCAGATTACTGCTGGAGTTTAAAAAGGGACTGTTCAAAAAAACATTCAAGAATGTCGCGGAAAAGAAGCTTTCCAAGTGTTGAGTGACTATTTCATTTCTTCAATGTTTTTTTTTTTTGTTTGTAAGTACGACATAATATTGTATTTTGTATAACTAAAATAAAAATTTCGTATCTACTTTTGTTTACTACACTTACGGATTTGAGTTACAATAATGTAACTTATATTTCTCTAAAATTGTATATCTTAAAAATTTGAGCTCCTAAGTACAAATGAATACGTTATTTGAATTCAGGACATCAAATTGATATAGAATCAGCTCAAAAAACCTCGACACCAAAACAGCTGTTCCCTGTGTAATATTTCTTTTTGAATAAAATTTTTTTCGGACGCTAAAAAAGTAATTTGCAAAATTTAATATCGTTGCGTCTTCGAAGATCATATGTACACATTATTCTTAATGTTATAAAATCTCTGAATAAATACCGTCCTTGCTACCACGGTCCCCGCGAAACCTCACCGACCTCGCTATGAAGCCCAAAATATCGCCTCACACCATTGTGTCAGCCTCTTCTTTTTGAAGTATTACTGTTGCAGATACCTCAAACCTGAGTTTTTCAAGCTCCTCGTAGACGTAGTTAAAGTGGAGATTTCTTTTTTCAGACAGCCCGGATAAGTTGAGTTGTTCTTCACGTCTAACAATGTTATATGCTTTTTCATCATACAGGGTCCCCCAAAAATTCTAGCGAAGAGGTTTAGGACATGGCTACATCTGGGTGGCCGAACTAAAATTAAGGTGGCACGTGTCCGTAGAACAGATGAGAGATGGACGAGAAAAAGTTTGGAATGGAGATCAATGCTTGGACGAAGAAATGCAGGGAGACCAATTTTAAGATAGAGAGATGTCATCAGGAAAAGGGCAGAGAACAGATGGCAGTTTTTTTTTTTTATCTTTGACCTTCTTGCCTGAATAGAGATTTTACCCCTCTTCATATCTTGAGAATATAGGCGTGGATATAATAATACCCGTCAACGTTGCGGAAGTACTGAAACATATATTTTTAGTGTTCCGTACGGAACACTTATAAGATAACTTCTGTGTCTGTCTGTCTGTCACACCCGATTTTCTCCGAAACTATTTGACATAAAAAGTTGAAATTTGGTACTAATATAGGAATTGATGGCCTCATCAGGGCCGTGTCGTTTTGAAAGTTAAATTTGGACTTAAGGGGTAAGTTTTGAGGGGTGAAATCGGAAGTGAAAAAAAAAATTTTTTTACTAGGTCATCGAGTGTGGTGTCAAATGAAAGCTTATGAAAAGGCGAGTAAAAAATATATATATATATATATATAATTTAATACTTGCGCACACTTTTCTTTGTATTATTATTAAAAAATCGCGAAAAATCGCTGTCCCCCTACCGTATCTCGAAAAGTACTGATCAAAAAATTTTGAAAAAATTCTGGAATATTCTCCACATGGTATAGATTGAACGAAAATTATCACCTTTAATAATTTATCTGGTATATAAAAAAAAAATAAAAATTTCAAGGTCAACAGTTTTCAGTAAAGATTGGAAACAAACTTGGTTGGAGTGTGCTTTGTGAAGTCACTGATCATTTTATACCACCGTAACAAAATTTTTTATTTTTAAAGCAATTAACGTACGGAACACTAATTGTGCAAGTTCGACTTGCACTTGACCGGTTAGTGTATTTGAAGGCACCTTTTCGACGACGGAGTAGTGCTGCCACGGACGTTATGGTATTTCTGCAAACAACTACTACCTATGTAAGTGGCCAGGCTATATATACCTAAATAAATAAGTATACCGACTTGCCGGGATTGGAACTCGAGACATTCTGCGCCCTAAGTAAGTACTACGCTACGGAGCCACGGACCGCCACGGAAGTGGCATGAGATGGAAAAAGCCTACATCCAGCAGTAGATTAACGTAGGCAGATCGTGATCGTCTATATCTTTTAAGCAGACATTGAAATTGCCTTTCCAGTATAAAATTTTTGGGCTCTCTGCTCTTTGAGGTCTACTACCACCATTATTGAGAGCATCAGTCCTTTTCTTTAGGCCTGCCTCCACCTGCTGTTTAAATATGCCCAAAACTGGTTCAGGTACCTGGAATGGAGTCTCAAGTCTGAGTCTAACAAATTTGGTTTTCATTGCTATGTGATATCTGATAAGTTCTGATATTGATATTTTTTGGCAAGATTTGGAATCAGAATAGTTCCAGACAGTTACTTAGTAATTTTAATCAGTGGGGTGTGTACATAATTTAACCAATTTTGGTCAAATCTTTCCAGAGATTAGTTATGAAGTTGACGCACTGCTGATCAGTAGTTTTTATGTGTTGGAGAAATTAATCGTTCCGTATCCTATCTGTTTCTTCGTTTATTTATTTCACTTGACAAAAATGACAATACTCAACAATTAAGTTTGTTCGATAAACTGTGGGCCGTTGGAAAATTTGGCTAGCTCCCATATAAAATTGTCTACTAGAAATATAATTTTGTTCAGCACATAAGATTTCTTCCGAAACGAGGACAATTTTAACGGAATAAAATTTGAGGGGCAATTAGCGAAGACAGCAATTCGATAATTTGTTGTATTAACAGTGTCACCAACAAGCGAGCTCATTTTTTTAAAACGAAGTTATTATTATACTTTTTCTCAGAGGTTAACAACCTGTTGTCATAAATAAATTTGTGCGAAAACTCCTTAATATAAGAGAGATTTTGCAACGCTTATTTTGGTAGGCCACTGTCTTTATCTTTATTTGAAGCATGCGCCCACCGTTTGGAGTTTGCGCAGTAGTAAAGGGAAGAAATTAAATACAAAAACTCGGCTGTTATCGTTATTTCAAGCATGCGCCTACCATTTCGAGCTTGCGCAGTATCGAAACAAAATAAGAAAGACCTTTATTAAGGATAACGACTTCCCTTATTTACGTACTTATAAAAAAGGATATTTGAAGTTCGTTATTCTTATCGTTCATCAACACACTAATATTCCCAATCGCTACATACGCAGCCGAAACCTGGATCATTAAAAAAAATGACAAGAAACGAATCAGCGCATTTGAAATGTGGGTATACAGAAGGATGGTCCGGACAGCGCACGGCACAAATGCTTCCATGCTAGATGAGCTCAACGTCAAAAGAGGACTGACTGCTATAGTCAATAGAAAACATACTGAGATACTTTGGTCACATAGCAAGAGGAAGGGACGCAGTAGAGCCGTTGACTGTGGAAGGTAATATCGAGGGCGAAAGACAGAGAGGATAGTCTCCCACACGGTGGTCGGACAATATTAAAACAACAACTGGCCTTACATTCCCAGAAGCATCACCTCAAGCCCATGACCTAGAAACATGGGATAAAATAGTAGTACAAATGCCATGATACCACGTCCTACATAGGCTAGAGGAGGAGGATTCTTATCGCTATTATGGTAGGGCCTGTTTTCTTCCTACTTAGATATACAAACTAGTAAGAAAATACAGGAAAATTGAAATGATATTCTTTAATTGCAAATAACACTAATTACAGTTAATTAGTGTTCAGATTATGTTGAAATTTTGCAATCTTTGGCACAATGGCATTACAGTGTGTGTGTAGTGCTAATTTTATTCAACTTTTATTTATTAAAAAAAGTGATAGAAACCTGCTGGACACAATTTTAATTTAGAAATTTGTGTTGACCCATCAAATAGTAATAACAGGTGTGCTTAACCATGACATGAATAAAAAATCAAGATTAATACTAACCTAAACTTGAAATTTCCTTCGCGTTAATACTGTGCATGCTTGAGATAACGATAAGGTTATAGGCATGTGAAAAATAAGCGTTCCAAAATGTCTCTATTATATCAAGTGAAAAATAACAACAGACTCAACTAGAAGTTTTAGCAGTGCAAAAATATCATACGCAGTAGAAATCGAAAGAATTACTTCTGGTGATTTATTTAATTTTTTTAATATACGATACGTGACAATCAACATTGAGTGGATAGGGCTCATTACATGAATAAAAGGAAAACACATAATCTGTGCGCTTCATTTTATATCGTAGCTTTGTTTTGAGTAGACTGATTTAAGTAAAATTTATTAATATAAAATTTTGTGTTGACGTGAGTTACTTCTGACATAATATAGATTCTAATCTAAACTATTTTGGACTATTTGTGCATAGTTTGTTTTTGCTCGTAGTTAGGATTTGTTTATTAAATCATGTAAGTAATATTTTAAAAACAATTAAAAATTTCTTTAGATACAACTTTAAATGCAAGTAAAGCCAGGTGCCAAATGGACAGTTTAAAAAAACAGTTCTGTTTTTAATAAACAAAACAAAACATGTTTTGTTTTTTTCAAACAGTTTCTGTAGACTGTTCCAAAAGTTTTGTTGCTAGTGTTTGTTCTCTTTTTCCCATTTTGTTTAGTCCCGCAAGAATGTCCTCCGACGACGATTTTTTTAAATTAGCTGTGGTTTGTTTTTAATTAATGGCTAAAACAGAAAAAAACCAAGATATTAGGTCAGTTCTCTATTAAAAAGGAGAGTTAATTACGGCACAACAGAATTATTGACTGATATAAGTACTGGCGATATTGGGTTAAATGAGGAATTGAGATCTTCCTTCCACAATTTTACCACACACCACACACACATATATATATATATATATATATATATATATATATATATATATATATATATATATATATATATATATATATATATATATATATATATATTTTTATAAAATGTTTAACTAACTAAATATAAATAACCGGTCAAGTGCAAGTTGAACTTGCACAATTAGTGTTCCGTACGTTGATTGCTTTTAAAATAAAAAATATTGTTACGGTGGTATAAAATGATCAGTGACTTCACAAAACACACCCCAAATGAGTTTTCAACAAAGTTTGTTTTCAATCTTTACTGAAAATTGATGACCTTGAAATTTTTGTTTTTTTTTTATATACCAGATAAATTATTAAAGGTAATGCACTCGTGATAATTTTCGTTGAATCTACACCCCCTGGAGAACATTCCAGAATTTTTTCAAAATATTTTGATCAGTACTTTTCGAGATAAGGACAGCGATTTTTTCGCGATTTTTTAAAAACAATACAAAGAAAAGTGTGCGCAAGTATTACATTATATACATATATTTTTTACTCGTGTTTTCACAAGCTTTCATTTGACACCACGCTCGACGACCTACTAAAAAATTTTTTTTTTCGCTTCCGATTTCACCCCCCAAAACTAGTCAAAATTTAACTTCCAAAACTACACGGCTTTGATGATTATTACCAAATTTCAACTTTCTATCACAAATAGTTTCGGAGAAAATCGGGTGTGACAGACAGACAGACAGATAGACAGACAGACAGACAACGAAGTGATCTTATAAATGTTCCGTACGGAACACTAAAAAACTCTTCGTAAAGAAATTTTCAATAAATTCTCGTTGGTTTTAAGTCGCTCAAGTGTATACATAACCTACAAAATTGAAAAACCAGTCAAAAAACTGTTTTTTTTTTTCATTTTATTGTACAAGTCGACCAAGTGAACCGATCGGCTTGAAACTTTCAGAAAATATGCCCTTTATTATGGCAAAAATACCCTAAAATTTTGGTGCAAAAATATTGAACCCAGTGGGCACAACCGAGTTTGTTATTTAAAATTTGAATTGCCCGCCATTTAGTCCAAATGGATCTTTTTTTTTTCAAAATTTAGGTCTTGACGCCAGCCAAATTTTTTTTTTACCTTTTATTTTATTAATCAAATAACAATAAACAAAAATTTCGGTTATTTTGAAAAAAAACAACTGTTAACGAAAACGAATTTTTTTTAATAAAGATCTTGCGTTTCTTTTACCAGACGTGATACAATATTTTTAATTTTTTTTTTCAAAATAACCGAAAATTTTATTGTTATTTGATTAATAAAAAAATGGTTAAAATGATTAAAAAAAATAATAATAATGGCATCGGAAAGCTGGCGTCGAGACCTAAATGTTTTTTAAAATAACCGATCAAGTGCAAGTTGAACTTGCGCAATTAGTTTTTCCGTACGTTGATTGCTTTTAAAATAAAAAATTTTGTTACAGGGGTATAAAATGATCAGTGACTTCACAAAACACACCCCAAAGGAGTTTTCAACAAAGTTTGTTTCCAATCTTTGCTGAAATCTTGAAATTTTTGTTTTTTTTAAATACCAGATAAATTATTAAAGGTAATGCACTCGTGATAATTTTCGTTCAATCTACACCCCGTGGAGAATATTGCAGAATTTTTTCAAAATTTTTTTGATAAGTACTTTTCCACATAAGGCGGGGAACAGCGATTTTTCGCGATTTTTTGAAAATAATACAAAGAAAAGTGCGCGCAAGTATTATATTATATATATATATATATATATATATATATATATATTATATATATATATATATATATATATATATATATATATATATATATATATATGTATATATTTTACTCGTGTTTTCACTAGCTTTCATTTGACACCACACTCGATGACCTAGTAAAAATTTTTTTTTTCACTTTCCGATTTCACCCCCCAAAACGAACCCTTAAGTCAAAATTTAACTTTCAAAACTACTTGGCTCTGATGAGGCCATCAATTACTATATTATTACCAAATTTCAACTTTCTATGTCAAATAGTTTCGGAGAAAATCGGGTGTGACCGACAGACAGACAGACAGACACCGAAGTGATCTTATAAGTGTTCCGTACGGAACAATAAAAAATCCATTTTGGACCAAATGGCAGGCAATTTCAATTTTCAATAACAAATTAAATTGTGCCGACTGGGTTCAATATTTTTGCACCAAAATTTCAGGGTATTTTTGCTATAACAAAAGGCACATTTTCTAAAAGTTTCACTTAGTTGACCTGTACAATAAAATGAAAAAAAAAACAGTTTTTTTGCTTGTTTTTTTCAATGTTGTAGGTTATATATGCACTTGAGCAACTTAAAGCCAACAAGGATTTGTTGGGAAATTTCATTACAAAGAGTTTCGTTTCTTTTTTGTCTCGTTCCGACTTATATAACCGGAGTTATTCACATTTTAAGCTCAAATAACAAACGAATTCAACAAACACAAAGACATCCACAAATATACTTGGATGCAAGAAACACGAAACTTAAAATCAATAATAGACTTCATTATAATTAAAATTAACCGGTCAAGTGCAATTTGAACTTGCGCAATTAGTGTTCTGTACGTTGATTGCTTTTCAAATAAAAAATTTTGTTACAGATGTATAAAATGATCAGTGACTTCACAAAACACACCCCAAATGAGTTCCAATCTTTACTAAAATCTGATGACCTTGAAATTTTTGTTTTTTTTTTTTTAAATACCAGATGAATTATTAAAGATAATGCACTCGTGATAATTTTCATTTAATCTACCACCCCGTGGAGAATATTCCAGAATTTTTTCAAAATTTTTTGTTAAGTACTTTTCGAGATAAGGCGGGTGGACAGCGATTTTTCGCGATTTTTTAAAAATAATACAAAGAAAAGTGCGCGCAAGTATTACATTATACGAGTATATATATTTTTTACTCGTGTTTTCATAAGCTTTCATTTGACACCACACTCGATTACCTAGAAAAAAATTTTTTTTTTCACTTCCGATTGCACCCCCCAAAATTAACCCCTTAAGTCAAAATTTAACTTTCAAAACTACATGGCTCTGATGAGGCCATCAATTCCTATATTATTACCAAATTTCAACTTTCTATGACAAATTGTTTCGGAGAAAATCGGGTGTGACAGACGGACAGACACCGAAGTGATCTTGTAAGTATTCCGTACGGAACACTAAAAATGGTACTTACTTTTTAAATGTTGACAAACTCTTCATAAAAATTGCTTACATTTAATAAAAAGTTGATAACTAGTGGAAAGAGTAGAGTACAAATCTCGCAGAGAACAAAAGTGTAAAACATTCAGGTGTTTCAACCAAACCGACTAAAAAAACACGAACAAATTTGTTTTCCTTTGATGTACCGACTCGAGTTGGGAAAGTGTTTTGTTTACTAAAAACACTGTTCCCCGACAAACATGTTTTCGGAACTGTTTATTTTTTACAAAACATGGCTCTTTTTGTTGAGTGTTTCGTGCTATGTCCGTTTGGTGGAAACCCGGCTTAAAACAACACTTAATAATGCTTTCAAAAACTTTATTTATTCATATCGAAGTATAATAAATGATGGCATTATTTCTGGGACACAAAATCATTAAAATTGCTACCTAAGCTTTGTTTGACGGGGCATAGACCAGTTGGACTAAAGTTGGTTGAAAATTGATAGTCCCGTAGATTGAGTGATTGGTAAAGGGTGAGGACTGAGGCCCAAGTCTCTCATCGGATCCTAAAATTCTATTTTAATATAGATTTAAATAGAAACTCTATACATGGCAAAGAACTGGAAAATGTATTTAGCTCTGCAGCAATGAAACAAATTATAACATTTGATACAAGAGTGAGTGAAAATTCGAGTACGAAAATAGATCATCTATACACAGATATAAACAACGTAACAAGTACTAAACTAGAAAACGATCAAATATCAGATCATGAAACAATATTATTCAAAATACCAAAAATTATTTCCTGGGAAAACTATGACTGTGATAAAATTATCGAAATGTTACGAATGATAAATTTCGGTGATATGTTAAACGGTGATATAGATTTTAAGGTGTTTTTTCATAGGCCACGCATTGAAGGATATTATGTTATCGCTAACTGAAGAAAAAACCGTAAATATAAAGTTGATGAACAAATGGTATGATTGGGAACTGACAGAAATACATAGAATAAAGTATGAAAAATACCAAATAGCCAAAATAACTAATGATTGAGAAGATTACAAGACAGTGAAAAAATTATATAAAAATATGATTAAACAGAAGAAAGTGCAATATGTACAGAATAAAATTGAAAATAATCAAAGAAACAGCAGAGAAATGTGGAGAGTTTTAAAAGAAGAAATTTGTATGTCAAAAAGTACCAGTGCTTTAAACAGAATCGTTATGAATGGTAAAATAATTGAAAATGAAAAAAAATTGTTGAACTTTTAAATAAATTCTTTGTTCAGAGTGTCATTGACAATAAAAATGGTATAGACGTTGTACAGAATACTATGGGAAATACAAATGTAATTAATCACCAATTTAAATTTCAAACAGTAGATAGTAACAAAATAATTGAAATAGTTAAAAAATTTAAAAATAAAATTGGCGGTAAGAATATTTTATCTGAAGGTGTAATTAAACATTATGTAACGTACATGGCTTTTTTTTTACGCCAATATCATCAATAATAGCATGCTGCAAGGAAAAGTGCCTAACGAATGGAAAATTTCCAAATTGTGCCAATTGAAAAAATAAAATATACTATAAAACCTGAAGAGATGCGGCTTCCAAGTGACGAAAAAAATTCTTGAAACAGTGATAAAAAATCAGTTACTGCAATATTTGAATGATAACAATATTATTATTCCAGAGCAATCGAGTTTTAGAAGCAAACACTCATGTGAAACTGCAATTAATTATGTTATAAGTGAATGGCGTGAAGATTTGATGAATAAAAAATACATTGTATCAACTTTCATAGATTTAAAAAGAGCATTTGAAACTATAGACAGAAAATTATTGCTTATGAAACTACACAAAATTGGAGTGCGTGATATAGAATTAAAATGGTTTGAAGATTATCTATCGAATAGAAAGCAACAAACAAAAATTGGAAACACGACATCATCAGCGATACCAGTGAATATTGGTCTACCGCAAGGCTCTGTCCTTGCGCCGGTACTGTTTCTCATATACATAAATGACATTAAAGACGGTTTAAAGTACGGGGATGTTAGACTATTTGCAGACGATGCACTGATTGCAATTAGTGATGTTAGTTTGGATGTGGCTATTAATAAAATGCAGTCTGATATGAATATTCTTTACAAGTGGATGTGTATAAATATATGTTAAAAAATATATGATATTATCACACAATAACTATAATAATAATCATAAATTATACATAAATAATCGTGAAATAGAAAAAGTAAACGAAATTAAATACTTGGGTATAATGATAGTGTAAACTTAAATTTGAAGCACACTTTCAATATTTAGTGAATAAAATAAACCCAAAACTTTATCTCATGTATAGAACTTGCCACATCATAAGTGAATACCATAAAATATTAATATATAAAAGCATAATTGAGCCACATTTTATTTATTGTCCTTCGGTATTATTTCTTGCTAAGGGTACACAAATAGAACTACTGCAAAAACTTCAAAACAAGGCAATCAGATTTATATTGCAAAAGCCTAGAGATACGCACATAAAAGATATGTTAGATCGATTAAATTGGCTGAGTGTAAAGCAGAGCTTATTTTATTACGCAATGAAATCTATAATATAAAGATAGAAAATTGTCCCACATATTTGACCGAGAAAATTAGATACGTCAATCAGATACACAACTACAACACCAGAGGACGAAATGACTTCCGAGTAGTGGGAATTACAAATGAAGCTGATCGAGCAAATCTTTATTAAAAAGGACTTAAACATTTTAATGACCTACCAAATAATATTAAAATTGTAAAACCATAAATAAGTTTAAGCAACTATTATATCGACATTGTAAGAATATGCCTATCCGATAGTTAAATTAGGTTCTAATGAACCGTAAATAAATAAATAAATAAATAAAATAAAATATTTAATAAATCGCCTGTTTCGCAGTCCAAAAAAGTATTTTAAATATTTTCCTAAGTCAGAATTATTTGTGTATTCTGTAGCTAGACCTAAAGATTTTATCTTCCTCTACCAAGCTTGACACAAGTGACATATGACAATTTTCCATGTCTCGGTTACAGCGCTTTGAATAGATAACCCAAAATCAATGACAATATTATTTGGTTGAAATTGAAAATTACTTTCAGTGCACTTATCTATTACTAACTTAAATAATATTTTATACACATTCTTACTCTTGCTTGGTAATAAAAAATGCACTAAGGGTACACAATGCACATTTTTGAAACACTGTGTAAAATATCTAGCAGAAAAATTAAATGTACTATCCATATACACAGGTTAGTATGGCACGAGAAAATTATAATTTTTTTGTTCTCTGTCATTAATTAATAAAAAAGTTTCGCCTTTATTTGTCCTTAGTTCACGCGTTTCTAGTATCTTAAAAACTTCGCTTTGTGTTCGGGGCAATGATGGCATTTTTACTGCACCTACTTCTGTAAATATTTCTTCAGATTTTATCAACATCGTCTGTGGTAATTTCTTCAAACGTTGCACCATTATCATGAAGTTCTCGATAAGTTACTTTAGCTGGTTTTTCGTATAAATGGTTTTCTTTTAACTGAATTACTCAAAGCTTGTCTTTGAAGATATTCTTCAGGACCATGGTTATGGTTTAAATCAGAATTTAAAACAATATTGTCGTTACAGGCAGTATAAACTCTTGCAGCACATTTGGATTTTTTATTGACTCACCTCCATCGTACCGTTGAATCTTTTAAGGCATTTGTAACGCACAATTTGAAATTCTGGATTACTAGGAGTTCTGTCCCTCTCTCGCGAACAATACATTTAACTTACTAACTAGTTATTATTTGCGGTCTAACATTGGAAAATATATACCTGGTCCCTCCCCAAAAATGGTTTATTATCTGTAATAGAAGTACCTGATAAGTAATAAATATTGTTATGGTTTTATTACGAGTTTGGCCTAACTGTCCTATCGTATTAATGGACCCCTTTGCAACGTAAGGGATTATGCAGATACTTCCTGGCTCAACTGGCCCTACCCCGGTTTGACATAGTGCATTCTCTCACAGAAAATGTTTAGTTAGTACGTCGGCAATATCATGAATAAAGTTTATTTTCAATGCTTAAATTGCTCGTTACTGTAGGTGATATATATCCACAGAAAATATTCTAATGACGTAACATCATAAGATACGGATATTTCTCGAAATAATAGAATTATTCAATTTCGTTGTGCATAAATTAATGTTGTTACGTGATGTGTGTCATGTTATGTCGCCTTCTTAAAACCTCCTCTCTGATGAAAATATTGCAAGGTTGGAAACAATTATGCAATTATAGCTATAATACATTCTATTCCTGTACTTCATTTTAAAAAAATAATACTAGGCAACACCATAATCATGCAATCCCCGGTTTTGAATGTTTGGTGAATCATTTTTACATTAGTACAAATCTAACATTTTGCCTGTTGACAAGCCATTAATATGAAAGTATGCTTCTTCGTTGAACACGATAAAAGTGCATATCAGTTTCTAATTGCCTTAACCGATTTTGCAAATTTTATGAATTAATTGAATCTCGTATGAAGTTTTTACGCAAAATTTGTCAACTTAATGTCATAGGTAGGTTCAATCTCCAAGAATTTCGTGGAAAGTATATACAGCTTAAATGATGCAGTCGCTATAAGGAAAGACTAACTGGTCTCAGTGCCTCTTTATTTATTTGGAAAAAACAACTTATTGAAATTAAATTAGTAAAGAGTCTTCTAGAAAAGTATGAATTACTTTTTGTCTTAAATATGCCTTACTTAATTAACAATAAATAATTAATTAAATTATATGCGATTTTAACGTTACAGCTTAAATGATGCAAAATTCAATATACCAAAATTATTAGAGAAAACAAACTGTAGAATTTGAAATAAGCCTGCTAATATTTGGTCGGGCCTCCCTCATTATCAGTAATGGCTTGTAATCTTCTGGACATTGATTCAACTAACTTTCTAGTATACTCCGGGGAAATAGTGTTCCATGCTTCAGTAATTTTTACTTTTAATTCAGTTTTATTTGATATTGGGGCACTATTTACTTTATTTTTTAATGTCAGCCACAAATTTTCAATTACATTTAAGTCTGGTGACTGGGCTGGTGTTTTAATAACATTTGGACAGTTATAAAGCAACCAACTGCGGACTCAAAATGACGTGTGGATCATTGTCGTGATAGAACCGATAATTGTTTTCAATATTTAATTTTTGGTCACAGTGTCGACTGTATATTTCTTTTCATCTCTATAGAACGCTCGTACCCATTATGAGTATTCCACCTTCAGAAACAAGGGCGCTACTGGCGATTTTTTACAAAATTGAAAACTAGTATTTTTTAAAAAAATTGAAATTTTAAAAAAATTATTCGGTTAGTTTTTAGTTAATTATTTGAAGTACCCAATATACTCCAAAATAATTTCAAACTGTACACCTTAACATTCCCTAAAACTATTGTATTGAACATTTTTTTTTTTTTTAAATTCATACATTTGTTCTCTGGCCAGATTACCTATAATCTTCTATCTAGATTATATATAAAATGCAACGTCTTTCTGTCTGTCCGTTAGTGCACTTATTACTTGAGAACCACTTATCCGATTTACGTGTTTTTATAAATTTAAACATATGTTCTATATAATTCGATATAAGCCTAGATAATGGGAGATAAGGAGAAATAATGGGAGATAAGGAGAAATAATGGGAGATAAGGAGAAATAATGGGAGATAAGGAGAAATAATGGGAGATAAGGAGAAATAATGGGAGATAAGGAGAAATAATGGAAGATGAGCAGAGTTAAGCCTAGATAATCGAAATTATGTAGAGATAATGGGAGATAAGGAGAAATAATGGGAGATAAGGAGAAATAATGGGAGATAAGTCGGGCCCGGCTAGTAATATATAAATACTAAATACGTCTTTGCTATATTCTGTGATCCTTTCGATGACGTTTCAAATTGATTGCATGTAATCTAAAGAATTATATTATCGATTATGCTGACCATATAGCGATAGAAGCGGACAGAAGATTTCTTTTACAAGACTGTTGTTGCACAGCGTTGCAACCAAAAAAAAACAAACGTGGCCACCATATCGTTTGCAAGTGCTGACATCTATTATGAAAATCTCTTTAGTATTTGACAAATAAGTCATTGCAAGCACCATGTATAATTTATTTCAAATTACATTTTAGGGAAGTATATTAAAATAGATTTTTAGAAATAATAGTATTTTTTTCTGAATTCTGTCTAGCCTTGTATATCAAAATAATAAAGATTATGTTTGTAGGGCCGAACAGGGGGCGAGCTAATACCTATGTCAATAATATTGAGTTTACACTAGTTTACACTGTTCTATAAATAAGTTGAAAGTTATTGTTCAACGGTTAAAGTAAGATGCAAAGTTCTATTGCGTGTAAAATTGAACATTGGGTTTGTACTTTTCATTATATTTCTAAAATTATATTATTATTATGCTTTTTTAGGAGGTTAATAACCTATACTTAAATCTAAACTCTCGTTAACCACTTGATATTATATGAAGTGAAAAATAACAACTTAAACAATAACATTTACAAGTGCAAAAACATCATACGTAGTAAAAAAATTAGAGATTCAATATTAGTAAGAGTTTACTTAAGTTTTTAAGATACGTGACGGCCATCATGGAGTAGATAAAACTCATTAAATGAATAAAATGAAAAGGCATAATCTCTGTGGCTCATTTTGTATTGTAATTTTGTTTTGAGTAGCGTGAGTTCACTGAAGTTTGTTTTGACCTGCGCTAACGTTATTTTTAAATCAGTTATTCCTGACATAACATTGATTCCGTTTCAAATACTAGTCGGCCTGTTTATGTGTCTAGTTTGTTTCTGAATGTGAATGACGATTTTTTGATTAAATTAAAATGTAAGTAAAATTTTTATAAATAATAGGAAATGTTAAACGGAAGAAAAAGTTGAAAAGATTATTTACCATTTTAAATTAAATCTTAGAGAACGTGATTAGATCTACCTAAATGATGACATTAATATTTCTATATCCCTTTAGCTATATGACTTTTGTGACAAATACGACTTATGTTAGCCACCGTGCAGATGATTTCTGTTCATTTTCCATAATCTCCAAAATTTTTAAAAATGGTGATCAACTAAAAGAATAGTCTGTTTCATCTCAATCTCTACTCTCGACTGATTTTTGTCCTTGTAGCCTTCCTTATGATTTCAGATCACTACAAGGCATATGATCAGGGTAAAAACATATTTTTAGATTACAGTTAGGCTTTTGATATGTTGGATCACCAAATTCTTTACCTTTGGCAATGAATTTTATCATAAAAAACTTAATTTCTAATTATCTATCTGTTAATTATTAAACGTGTTCCCCAGGGCAGTATGTTGCCACTTTTAGTTTCTGTATATAGGTCTAACATTTTGTGAAGGTCTCACCTAGCACTTTCAATGCTGACTCGTCAATACGGCTTATTAAGTGCCTACATTACTGCGTCGTGTTTTATATCTGCATCTTAGGTAATAATGGTTGCGATTGATCGTAATTGGCTTCGCCCCTCTTGAGTGTCGGTTCAGTGGCTTCCGCTATTGTCATTTGTCTTTTACGAGGCTCGTTTGAAAAGTCCGTGCAAAGTCCGAGAGATGGCACCACCGGCGCGTATCGAGGTCATGTTTAGTTAGTAGCATCTCTTGAATGAACGCACACTAAGTTTCAGCCATATTGGTCTATTTCTTTGTGGTTGGCATTCGTGTGAATCAAGGAAGTCGAGTGATTTTCAAGAAATGGACGAAAAAGAATTTCGTGTGGTGATTAAACATTACTTTATGAAAGGCAAAAACGCCTCAGGAGACTAAAGAGAAGCTTGATAAACATTATGGTGACTCTGCACCTTCGATTAGAACAGTTTATAAGTGGTTTCAAAATTTTCGGACTGGCCATATGGGCACAAGTGACGCTGAACGTTCTGGACGGCCTGTGGAGGTTACGACTCCAGAAATCATTGATCAAATCCATGATATGGTGATGGATGACAGAAGAATTAAGGTGCGTGAGATTGCTAGTGCTGTGGGCATCTCGACTGAACGGGTACATAATATATTGCATAAACATTTGGACATGAGAAAGCTATCCGCAAGATGGGTGCCGCGATTGCTCACGCTTGACCAAAAACGGAAGTGTTGCAAGGATGGTTTGCAGCTGTTCCAGAAGAATCCGGAGGACTTTAAGTGTCATTTCGTCACTGTGGATGAAACATGGATACATTACTATACTCCTGAGACCAAACAACGATCTAAACAATGGGTTACCAAGGGGGAATCTGCACCAAAAAAGGCGAAGACCGTTCCTTCGGCCGGAAAGGTTATGGCGACTGTCTTTTGGGATTCGCAAGGGATAATCCTCATCGACTATCTGGAAAAGGGTAAAACTATTACAGGTGAATATTATTCATCGTTATTGGACCGTTTGAAAACCGAGCTGCAAGAAAAACGCCCGCGATTGGCCCACAAGAAGGTCCTTTTCCATCACGACAACGCACCAGCACACACCTCAGCAGTTGTGGTCGCAAAATTAATGGAAATAGGATTCCAACTCGTTTCACATCCCCCTATTCTCCAGACTTGGCTCCCTCGGACTACTATTTGTTCCCCGATTTGAAGAAATGGCTGGCGGACAAAGATTTTATTCAAACGAGGAGGTGATTGCAGACACTAATGGATATTTTGCAGACTTGGACACCCCAAACACATAAGTAGTTTTTATTTTTGCACGGACTTTTCAAACCAGCCTCGTATGTAGATGCTCGTACTGCACTCTATCGGTGACTTATTTAAAGTCTATCCGAACAGAGCGGTCAGATCACAACTGACGCTTAATTGCAGAAACGCATCTTCTCAAGCTTCCCGCTAGATGGCGCATTGGCGAAGCAACCAAAACAAATTGAAAATTCGCATTTGGTAATTCCCAAAAGTGTTCTCTTTATTTGCTAGACCATCCCAAGACGCGTTCCACCGTATCGCGGCTCATCAGCTGTGCTAGGTTCAGCAAACACACAAAAAACCATTCAGACCTTATCCGGGTACTGACGGAAAACTATGACAAAATAGATGCTCATACTGCACTCTACCGGTGACTTATTTAAAGTCTATCCGAACAGAGCGGCCAGATGGTCTAGCAAATACAGAGAACACTTTTGGTAACTACCAAATGCGAATTTTCAATTTGCTTTGCCTGAGATAGCTCAGCGCTTATCTAAGCCATGCAGTATGCAGAAGCCCCGTCAAATTGCTACCAAGTACTTTAATGTTGTGCCAATCTCTAAAATCCTCTACTAATTATTTCCAAATATGAATGTTACCTTTCCGTTATGTATTAGATGAAATATTTGATTTTCGACCATTAAATTGAATATATTAAAACAAAATTTTTTTCTTGAAAATATGAGGATTATTGGTAGTCCAAAAATGTTTTAAATTATTTTTCTTAAGAAATCTGAATCCTCTTAAATATAAACTCATTTACATTTTTACAAAACTCTACCCTATGTGGAAAATCTTCAAGGTTCTGAGCTTGAACTTTGGTAAATTTGTATTCGTGCATATTATGTTTATGCAATATTCTCAGAACAGATATGTAGCCTAATCTAGATCTAACAAAGCTGACCGTTTACTTCGACGCTCTCAACTATTATTCGTAGTGCGTACCAAAATATCTCTATTACATAAAGCTCATTACGATTACATAAACACATTTTTAGTAATATATGGCCACAGAAGTCATATAAAATAAAGTTAATGATTTGGTGATTTCAGACATGACAAGCCAGTCTATTTGAAAACAATTATCAATAATTAATATTCCCCTTCTCATATTGCATCGTTCAGCCTATCCTAATTCTAAAATTATTTTCAACCAGGCCCGGAACGGGAGTTTTTCCATAAAGTAAATGTTGATAGCTAACATATATATATATATATATATATATATATATATATATATAATGTTCAATATTAGAAAATAAAAACCTTTTTTCCGAAAAAAACACTCGAAATTAAGAAACCTGGCACCAAAAAAAAAGGTTGCTCTTAACCTCTCAATCGTATGGAAGTGCGTAATAAAACAAGATACCGACGCATTAGCAGCCTTGGAAATAAGGCTGAGATCATACATGTTAGCCTAGAATGAGCGGAGTTAGCCCCAACCAATCGCCGCTATAATCTAGGGTTAAGACAATGTATAAATAACTTGCACAATTTTGAAAAAATCTGGTCAGTTAAGTATTAACCAAAAAGCATCGATAATGCCAAATAGGGCTTTAGAGCAACGTCAAAGTCAAATTAAGATGGTAAAATCACAAGATAAAGACCTTAGAACGAAAAAGGAACGGCAGAAACACTACCACAACCACAGTACGACGGCTTAAAAACACTCACAGCATTAGAATGTTACCAGAGAAGTTAGAATAGATTAATTTAGAAGAGAACAATGGAATTGTACATCAGCTTGAACTAAAACGGTTAGCTATATTGAATAGAAAATATGAAATTACCAAAAATTGCGTTTGTCGAACACAAACAAAACCAAAGAATTCTTGAAGCCAACAGTTTTATGTTTACATAAATTTCAGATACTGTACATAAATATAACTTTAACTAACTGTTAAAATAAGATTCGCAATTCCATTTTGATTGAGATTTAGCAGTGAGTTTGTAATATATTCTAAGCAGTGTGAATTTACAGACTGTGAGTTGCTCGATGTCGGACTTTAATCCACTGTGAATTTGTTGTGAAAGGGCATAAAAAATTATTATCGATATATAAGTACCTGAAGAATAACGAACGTCTACAATTTAAAAATAGTTTTGTTTATCAAGGTTGTGCCAAAAAGTTCTGGCCAGATATTTGTTTTTAATGGGACACTGTGTTATAAAAAATCATAATATGGATAGTCCTCGGTCCAGTCAAGTGTTTCGTACGGATCATTTATAAGATCACTTCGGTGTCTGTCCATCTGCCCGTCTGTCCCACCCAATTTTCTCCGAAACTATTTGACATAGAAAATTGAAATTTGGCACTAATATAGGAATTCAGTACAGTGTAGTTTTGAAAGTTAAATTTTCACTTAAGGGGTTAGTTTTAGGGGGTGAAATCGGAAATGAAAAAAAAATTACCAGTTTATCGAGTGGTGTGTCAAATAAAAGCTTGGAAAAACAATTCAGTTCAAAAATATATATGATGTAATACTTGCACACACTTTACTTTGTATTATTTTTTAAAAATTGCCAAAAATCGCAGTCCCCCCGCTTATCTAAAAAAGTACTGATCAAAAAATTTTGAAAAAATTCTGGAATATTCTCCACAAGGTGTAGTATGAACGAGAATTATTACATTATCCCCCATTATAGAAGCTTATATCGCCTTATCTATTATTATTTCGCCTTATCTCCCATAATCTCGCCTTCTCCCCCACTACTAGAGACTTATATCGCCTTATCTATTATTATTTCATCTTGTCTTCCATTATTTCGCCTTATCTCCCATAATCTCGCCTTCTCCCCCATTATAGGGGCTTAAATCACCTTATCTATCGTTATTTCGCATTAACTCCCATTATTTCGCCTTATCTCCCATAATCTCGAATTCTCCCCCATTATAGAGGCTTATATCTACTTATCTATCATTATTTCGCCTCATCTCCCATTATTTCGAATTCTCCCCCATTATAGAGGCTTATATCGACTTATCTATCATTATTTCGCCTTATCTCCCATAATCTCCCATTTACAGTTCATTACCTTTGATATTTAATCTGGTACATAAAAGAAAGTTTCAAGGTCATCAGTTTTCAATAAATATCGGAAACAAACTTTCTTGAAAACTCATTTCGGGTGTGTTCTATGAAGTCTAAAAAAAAAATTTATTTTCAAGGTAATCAGGGTACGGAACACAAATTGCGCAAGACCAACTTGCACTCGACCGCTTTTATGACTTTCTAAAATTGATAATCGGGGGAGAGGAAACAAAAGAATCCTTTTTGGTAACATCAATCTTCTCAGGAAGCTCCTCATCTCCATAAATAGGTGCCTCGCCCGCTCAAAAATCCGGGCCCAGGGCTAATCACTGCATTCCCATTCTAATCTTTTCGGATCCGATTTCAGAACCGATCAAGTTCAATATTACATAATATGCAAAACATTCTGCCAAATTTCTGTAAGATTTTTGTTTCCTGTATCATTTCTGTTTCCAACAAACTATAAATTCTGTTCTGCATGAATTGTTTTATGAGATTAAAATATGCTTTGTAGGTACTGCGCATTTTGATAGTATATTATGTTTCACAAAGGTATTGATTTTGTTCTGAAATACTATTATGAAAACATATCGTATAATGAATAACCTAGTAAACAAAAGAATGTTTTACAACTTATATGTATTGATTCATTTGCCCTGCCAAGAAATGTAGGGAAATTCTATAACGATTTGTTCATTTAATAGTTAGATTGTTAAATTTAAATTAATACCGAAGTAAAACGATAGATGTTTTTAAAATTCCACTATATTTATAAACCGTAACAATTGTTTCGACATACAATGTCTTCATCAGACGGATGATAACTTTAAACTAATTTTAAATTAGAACATATTAGCCCATATATACCTTTAGGAGTAGTAAATTACAAGATTAAATTATAAAAATAATAAACACTTAATATTATTGTACAAAAGAAGTGGGTAATACCTGTCATTTGTGGGTTTTCACACAATTAAAATAAAGATAACAATAAATAAGTTGTGCCATACTTAAATGATGGATTAATAATGGGTTATTCCGGATAAAGGTTTAATAATGGGGAATTGTTTGTTTCTATTTGTTGATTTAAGAGGAGATTTGAATTTTTGTATTTGTTTATTTCTAAGCTTTCTAAGTAATTTAATTTCTTGGATTGTTTTGTGGATTTCCGAGTATACCACCTAATGAAGTAATAAGTTTAGTAGAAGGTCTACTCACTAAAAATAGAATTAATATAATAATCAAACAAGAAATCCTAGATTGTCTATTAGTTTGTTTAGATCAAAATTACTTTGAATTTAATGACATATTTTATATGGCTAAGGAAGGTTTAATAATGGGGAATCCGTTAAGTCCATTGTTAGCCGAAATTTTCATGGATAATTTAGAATCCATAATTCTCAAACACCCAATTAGTAAATATTTTCTATACTGGCATAGGTATGTAGACGATATATTAGTTTGTTTTTCTGGAACAGATAGACAACTACAACAATTTCTTAACCATATTAATACTATCCATTCCAATATTAAATTTACCATAGAAATTGAACAAGAAAAAACAATTAACTTCTTAGATTTAACAATTAAAAATATTAATAATAAACACAATTTTTCAATTTACCATAAACCATCACATACAGATACAGTAATACATAATAACTCAAATCATCCATATTCACACAAAATGGCAGCTTTTAATTCATTCATCCATCGACTTTTACATGTACCTATGTCAGAAGAGAATTATGCTATAGAAATGAATATAATAAAACAAATAGCGGTTAACAATGGATACCAACCAGATATCTTAGACAGAATGATTAATAAAAAAACATATCAACTAGCAATCAACAAGTTATATCCTAAACCAAAAAAGAATAAAGAAAGTTATAAAACTATCACTTACACCGGACAAATTACACAGTTTATTTCTAAAGAATTAACTAAAATAGGTCTAAATATTGCTTTCAGAACTAATAATAAACTCTCTAACATAATAAAAAATAATAAAAATAAAAGTAACAAAAAAGCAAAATCGGGAATTTATAAACTCAATTGTGGTTCTTGTCCAAAATTTTACATAGGCCAAACAGGCAGATCTTTTCAAAAAAGAATCAACGAACACAAAAGAAGCTATACCAAACAAAATATCATATCCCATTATGCAGAACATTTAATTTCAACAAATCACGTCTTTGACGATAATTTCAAAATACTTCATTATGACAAAAAATCCAAGAAATTAAATTACTTAGAAAGCTTAGAAATAAACAAATACAAAAATTCAAATCTCCTCTTAAATCAACAAATAGAAACAAACAATTCCCCATTATTAAACCTTTATCCGGAATAACCCATTATTAATCCATCATTTAAGTATGGCACAACTTATTTATTGTTATCTTTATTTTAATTGTGTGAAAACCCACAAATGACAGGTATTACCCACTTCTTTTGTACAATAATATTAAGTGTTTATTATTTTTATAATTTAATCTTGTAATTTACTACTCCTAAAGGTATATATGGGCTAATATGTTCTAATTTAAAATTAGTTTAAAGTTATCATCCGTCTGATGAAGACATTGTATGTCGAAACAATTGTTACGGTTTATAAATATAGTGGAATTTTAAAAACATCTATCGTTTTACTTCGGTATTAATTTACAATGAATTTCCATCAAGTAACGGCTACCTCAGTGAATAATGTTAAATTTAAATACGAAACGTTTATTACTGGAGTCGTAAGAGGATATTTTAAGGCTTGAATCGAGGCATTCTGCACAAATATTACCAACACTTACAGAATCATCTTTGTTTCTGCTCATCAGTCAGTCAATATAAAATGACAAAGCCAATACAGCTTAGAGGGGTACTCAGGTGTCGCGTCGATATTTTAAATGTAAATAAAAAGACTCTTCTTCATGATTTTAGCGAATTCAAAGCTGGAGGTAATCAACTATTTGTAGCTTGCTGAAATAGAGCTTGGATTTCAGACAATAACGCAAAAATGAATCACACTATGTTCATTTGTAAGACCTCGCTGGCTAATTGATATGAGTATTTGGTAAAATTACGCTATCCGAAGCAAGAAGACCTTACCAAATAACTACTAACCAGTCGCACTGCTTTCAATAATATCGAAAGTGATGGAAAAGGTTATCAATCAGCATCTTCTTAAATATCTTGAACGATTCAATATTATTAGCGATCACCAGTATGGCTTTCGTAAACATAGATCAACAGGAGATCCTATGACTTATGTAACACATGTTTGGAACAACGCAATTGGACACTTCGGAGAATCTCGAGCGGTTGCTCTTGACATATCCAAGGCATTCGCCGGTGTGCCCCAAGGCTCCATACTGTCTCCTACTCTCTTTCTCATTTACATTAACGATCTGCTAGAAAAGACCGCGAATCCAATCTACAGCTTTGCAGACAACAGTACGCTTTTCTCTTCATTCACGTTGAACGCTCGGACATCGGCTGCTCAGGCGAATATCCGCAGACAGCAGGAGGTCGTTCAACTTTACAAAGACCTAGAAGAAATTCTATCTTGGGGTGATAGTAACCAAGTGGAATTTAACGCTACAAAAACCCAGGCGGCAGTTTTTTCTAAAAAAGTTAACGTTGCTGAACCCGACATAGTTATGTCGGGACACTCCATTTCCCTAGCGTCGTCGCTCAATTTGTTGGGCGTTAGTTTGGGAGCAAATATGTCCTGGCATGAACATGTTCCAGGCATAGCAAGGAGAGGTTCTCAAAAGTTAGGAATATTATTTCGAACCAGAAAGCTTTACACTCCACAACAACTGTTAATTCTTTACAAAGCTCAAATTCGACTATTATGGAATACTGTTCCCATGTTTGGGGCTCCGCTCCCAAACATACACTGCATTTGTTAGATTCTGTTCAGAGAAGAGCTGTTCGTCTGATTGGAGACCCGGAACTGACCGGCGACCTTGATTCACTGGAACATCGATGAATGGTTGGCGACTTGACTCTGTTCTACAAGTATTGTCATGGAAGTGTTCGAAGGATGTAGCCTGCTTAATTCCTCTCAAAGCGGTGCATGCTAGAAATACACGTCGCGCTGGTGCTTCACATTCGTATAAGATTCAGCTTGTTACTCCGCGTACAACACTTTTCAAGCAATCTTTTATATTGAGAACATCATCCCTTTGGAATAATTTGCCAAGCGCTGTGTTTCCCACCGAGTATAATTTACAGCGACCCAAGAACAACGTCAATCGCTTTTTTCGCACACATGCCGCTCCTGGAGCGCTTTAGGGACTTCCCTGCAGCACGTGTGCTAAACCCATAAAAAATAGCAGGAAATTGTTGTAGCAGTAAATCGACTGTTGTTTGAGCTGTGTGTGTAAGAACTTGGTCATCATGTTGCGAAAACAATCGCCATTTACAGTTACAGTACTGGTAGCATCATTTTTGAGTAACTATGGCTGATACATTGACTCCTTTGAGATGCATTTGCTTTTGTTTATTTACGAACCCGTCAGGTTGAAAATGTGCCACACTTATGAAGATGACATTATACTAGCAGAAATTTGTTGTAGCAGCAAATCGACTGTTGTTTGAGCTGTGTGTGTAAAAACTTGGTCATCATGTTGCGAAAACAATCGCCATTTATAGTTACAGTATTGGCAGCATCATTTTTGAAGAACTATGGTCGATACATTGACTCCTTTGAGGTGCATTTGCTTTTGTTTGTTTACGAATCTGTCAGGTTGAAAATTTGCCACCCCGATGAAGATGATTTTTCGATCACATCGATAATCCACTTTATAACTCTCCAAAAACCAAATTGTTTACGGTGATCATAGTCAATAAACTATAGCTTTTGCTTTAGCTAGAAATGTACAATTGTTGTGCATAATGCCGAGCCGATGTTTTCGGATTTGCCGCAATACCTTGACAAGGTTTATCAATATTTTTACAGAACCTTATCTGATGTTGATACTCACGAGGTCTTATATCAATTTTAATCACATCACATAATAAATTTTTGGGTAGTTGACTCATTTCATGCATCTTCTTTACCAAAAATTTCACTTATCGCCTGCTTAAAATTTTCACCGAATTTGTAATACGTTTTCACAATAATTAAGGGTTGTTCTTTATTAAAATTATACCTCGAATCTGTCAAAGTATAAAAAGTTGGTGTGGTTGTTATATGTGGTTTGTAAATTTCTTGAAATGTTCTCTCTGAGTGATGTCTTTTAAGCCTTATGACTACTACATGCTATCTAAGATACCCTCGATTGTACAGGGTGAGTTAACGTCAGAGTAAAGTTCATTGTGTCAGGAATGACGAAAAAATCTTAAATACAATAGTTTTAGAGAATGTTAAGGTGCGCAGTTTAAAATTATTTTTGAGTATACAGAGTACTTCAAAAAAGTATGGCCGATATAACATGTTTTTTTAAATGGAACATCCTATTTTCTAATTCATTTTAAATTTTGCGTAAAATTTTATGACTTTTTTATTAATAAACCTAAAATATATACCTAAACCTAGTAGTTTTTCTAATATTTCAATTTAAAAAAAAAATTGCAAGTAGCGCCATTGTTTCTGAAGATGGAATACTCATAATTGGTACGAACGTTCTATAGAGATGAAAAAAGATATATGTAAAGAAATTTGAGTTAGATGCTACAGGGTGTTCAAAATAAACTTATGCATTTCGACTATTTTAAATTGAAAAATCTCAAATTTTTTAAATTGCACACCCTATATATTATTATTTTTTCTGATAGATTTTACAAAATCTATAAAATGAATTAATTGATATGGTTTATATACTGGGCGAGGCGGGAAAAAATTGTCTTTTGGCAGTAAGGCTTTACGGAGCGAAGTACCCATCTAGAAATCATTTCAGTGCTTAATGGAACGGTTTGGTGGTAGTGGTAGCGTTGAGTATATGAAAAGGAAAGTAGTAAACCAGAATACTATCAATGAATAAAAAGGCAAATGGAGATTTTACTTCATGTTGAAGATAATCCCCAGGTCAGCAGCCGTTAACTAACTGACTTATCTGACACATCCCAATCTACGGCTAATCGCACCACGAGAAAATACAAGTATCATCCCTTTCATATGAAACTACACCAAGAACTTCAAGACTGTGATTTTGAACGACGAGTAAACTTTTGTACCACCATGAATGGAGCAATAGAGGCCGATCCAAATTTTTTTGTCCAAAATAATGTTTTCTGATGAAGCTACTTTTCACATTTAGCAGCCATAAGATGCATTATTATTCAACAGTTAATCCATTTTGGGTCCGGGAAGTTCAAAACCAAAACCATTGGCCGGCTAACGTATGGTGTGGGATATTAAATTTTCGAATTATTAGTCCATATTTTTTCCGCGAACCGCTTGACGTGCCTAGATATCTAAATTTTTTGCAAAACGAATTACTCCAGCTTCGTGAAGAAGTTGATAACTTTGAAAGGGAACAAATGTGAATTCAATAAGATGGAGCTCCTGCTCATTACCACCGGAAAGTTTGGGAATTTTTAAACGATCTTTAGGGATGGATTCATTCAGTGGCCCCCTCGATCATGTGACTTAACACCTTTAGACTTCTTTTTGTGGGGCTACATTAAATATTGTGTTTATGTAAATCTCCCTAAAATATCAGTAGATATAGAAAATAGGATATGGGATGCGTGCAGGACAATAACGCCCTTTATGCTAAGGAAAGTGAAGGAAAATATAGTAAAACGACTAAACATGTGTATTCAAGTAGATAGGCATATTTTTGAACATTTATTACGTCATAATAATTAATCATTAGTTAAGTTAAACTATATTAAAATTATTATTAACTATTTGTTTATGTTTTCACGATAGCGTAAGTGTATTAAAAACAAGGGCAAATTGAAAAATTCAAAATAAATCAACAACTATTAGAAATAGGTATACGACATACTTAATAAAAGTTGGGGGGGGGGGTTTGTAAAATCTAACAGAAAAAATAATAATATACAGGGTGTGCCATTTAAAAAATTTGAGATGTTTCAATTTAAAATAATCGAAATGTATAAATTTATTTTGAACACCCTGTAGCATCTAACTCAAATTTCTTTACATATATCTTTTTTTTTCATCCCTATAGAACTCTCGTACCAATTATGAGTATTCCACCTTCAGAAACAAAACGCTACTGGCAATTTTTTACAAAACTGAAAACTAGTATTTTTTTAAAAATACTAGTTTAATAAAAAATTTTACGCATAATTTGAAAATAAATTAGAAAATAGGATGATTTAAAAAAACATATGTTATATCGGTCACACTTTTTTGAAATACTCTGTATACTCAAAAATAATTTTAAACTGTGCACCTTAACATTGCCTAAAACTATTGTATTTGACTTTTTTTTGTCATTCCCGAAACAAATGAGATAACGAACTTTACTCTATCGTTGACTCACCCTGTACATACATCAAGAACTTAGGAAGCACAGTAGACTCAGGAAAATGGCAAGGTGCATTAGTAATTTGTGTATGTAGAAACATAATAATTTCGTACGTAAGTGATCACATCTCTTTGGTTTTTCATCCAGTAGTTTTTACTTCTACATAACAGCTTACAAGTACCATCAATTTCATATAAGTCTGAAATCAACCAATGTCTTAGCAAACAAATAATTAGAGTAGAGAATGTTACATGAAATATGTGGTAAAATATGGCATGTTTCATTTAAAACACATTTTGTATATCTCTAAAAAGCATTTTTATCAAAATTCATTCCCTAAACTCTAATAGAATTTATACCACCCTTTATGTTTATTATAGTATATAACTTCCATGATTACGAACCCACTCGGTGCCTGTTCTTCATATATAAATGCTAAATTAATTATGTATTTTATATGTATAAGTATATAAGTAACTGAAAATGACGGAATATATTTCATAGCAGAAGCGCTTAAAATAATACTTTATCTTTAATATTAGTTTACTCAGATCTGGTAAACACATTAATAAATTTTAAGTACACTGAAGTGTGTGTGTTAAATTAACTAACCATCAAAACAATTTAATCTGAAACACTACTTGGTAATGATTAATTATTTTAAAATGGAAAAAATCATATTATACGGAGTTCTAGGTGCAATAAATAAAATAAATAAGTAAAAATTATTATTATTCAGAAAGTGACGAAAACCTTAACAGAAAATATTCAATTTTTCACTAAATAAAAGTCAGCGTCGAATTCCCCGCATATTCTGGTCGAACACCATTCGTAATGAAGACCTCTGGCATCTCACACAACAACAGGAAATACCCCTGGATCTATTACTACGCAAATGGGGATAGATAAAACAAAAAGCTCCCTAGACTAGAATCCACAAGGACACTGAAGATGCGGACAACCAAGACAAACGTCGGGACGATCTGTCTTGGATGTACTGAAAAGACCTAACATTACAGGGGCAGAGGCAAATACAATAGTAGCTACTAGAATACGTTGGAGAGTTTTCACAGAAGCTTTATGCTTCACTTAGGAGCTTATATATATATTTTATATATATATATATATATATATATATATATATATATATATATATATATATATATATATGTATATATATATATATATATATATATATATATATATATATATATATATATATATATATATATATATATATATATATATGTATGTATATATATATATATATATATATATATATATATATATATATATATATATATATATATATATATATATACATACAAAATCTGTTTTGAAAAAACCAGAACCCTACAACAACTTAAATAACCAGGATGATAGCCAACGTTTACCTAACTCTTGGAAACATGTCCTATCTCAATACCAAGTCAGATCAAGAGATATAACAATCCAACCGTATGTACTCCTCCAACACAAACTTCACAAAGAACCATAAGACCAAAAATGCGCAGCCAAAGCCGAGCCTCCATTGGCCAGAACCATTCGACCAATAGAACCACGCTCCCAGCACATAAAACCGGGGCCCTCGGAGCCAGTCTAGTGATCAACGCTTTGAAAAAGATATATGAGATTCCATCGAAACGTCAGCGAAGCCGTCCATCATGGGACTTTAAGCTACGGGATACCCAAAAAAGCTGCAAGATTAGTGCCATATTCGCCAATTGCAGCAGGAAATTCTATATATACCTGCACCATCTGCCGAAACAAAAATATAACCTTTTTCATTACTACAAGTCATATTCAGTTCTCTTCGAAGATAAACAACTCACATGTGTAGCTGTCCAACCGTTATTTCTGCATGCGAGAATAAATCACTATCAAAGGTGATTGGAGATCATCTTTTTTAAAGCAAAAGCTTAGGAACCTTTTGGCCATATTATAAGTAACTTCTACCAGCCTTATTTTAGAAGATATAAAACAAATCTTAAATAGAAAAATCCAGCCTTTTTATGAGATAGATCGAAATTAATTAGTCACATATTCATCATATCTTGAATATGTGACTAATTAACTTATAATAAACCAAGAAAACCAATAATAATTGCGACATTAATATGTTAGACAAAAATGTGATATTCCTTTTTCACAAATCGTCAAAAATGGTAATATATGAGTTTAGGAAGAAAATATCTACGAATATAAAATACCCATTTTTTTTACTTTCTCAGAATCATTTGTTCCGCTTTTAAGAAATTTTGGGTTTCAGGCAATACCTTCAATATGGGCAACTTGTCTAAATAAAAACTTAGAAGACGATATAACATGTAGGCTGAAAAGTTTACAGTATCCTTCAAGAGCGATACAATCAGTCAGATGCTTTTCTAACATTTCTCTACCTTTCTTGTAGAAGAATTTGCCTTCTAAATAGGCCTTAGTTTCGGCGATAACTTCTTCACTGGAACTAAATCTTTTTCCCGCGAGCATTTTTTTGAGGTCTGTAAAAAGATAAGAGTCGCTGGGGGGCAAATCTGGAAAATACGGTGGATGAGATAGCAATTCGAGCTTCAATTCGTGCAATTTTGCCATCGTAACCATTGACTTGTGACACGGTGCATTGTCTTGATGAAAGAGCACTTTTTTCCTGTTCATTTGGGGCTGTTTCTTTGTAATTTCTGCCTTCAAACGCACCAATAACTTTATATAATATTCGCTATTGATAGTTATTCCCCTCTCAGCATAGTCAATGAAAATTATTCCATGCGCAACCCAAAATACAGAGGCCAAAACCTTCCCAACCAACTGTTGTGTCTTTGGTCGCTTCGGGCCGCTTTCACCGACTGCTGTCCACACAGCTGACTGCCGATTCAATTCCGGTGTGTAATGGTGGATCCATGTTTCATCCATTGGTACATATCGCATGAAAAAATCTTTTTTATTGAGCTTAAACAGGTCCAAACAGCGCTCAGAATCATCAACACGTTGTTATTTTTAGTCCACTGTGAGCAAACGCGGTCCCCATTTTGAACAGAGCTTTCTCCTGCCCAAATGTTCATGCAAAATATGACCAACCCGTTCTTTTCATATCTTTAGGGTGTCAGCTATCTTACTCAATTTCACTTTATGGTCATCCAAAACAATTTTGTGGATTTTTTTGATGTTTTCGGTGTAATCACCTTATTTGGGCGTCCAGAGCATTCAGCATCATTTGTATCTTTACGACCGCGCATACCAAAAAATGAGGAGTGATTTTCCAGGGGCACAGTCCCCGTAACATTTAGTAAGCCATTGTTTTGCTTGAACGGTATTTTTTCCCATAAAAAAAAGTGTTTAATCAACACTCGAAATTCTGTTTGTTCCATTGTTTTGAAAATATCAAAAGTAGCGTCACTAAAGCCACTGTAACTTGTAAACTAATCGTCGAAATGTCAAGAAATTTTGAAACGTACTGTTTAAACGTTGGTACTTCCTAAAAATCATGTGGATTTTTTGAAAATGACGACATCTATGTGTCAGACCAAAAACTTTTCAACCTACGTGTTAACTTGTAGCATATCGGTGTAATGTTTTCACTTTAAATCTTATTAACACTGGGTCTATGTTTATTTTTTAACCTATTTTAGGTGACGGTTCTTTTTTACACACCTATAAATGATATTACTTTTACTGAATTCCAATTATATGTTTTATTTGTTTTAGGACTGAAGTTGTGAATCCTCAAACACCAAAGAAAATGCCAGCTTCCGGTATAGCAGAGGAGGCAGCCCTCCTGGGGTAAGATAGATCAATAGTAATTAATAAATGTTTTGTGTACGTCTTTTTTGTTTTATTTGTTCTTTTATACTTTTAACTTTTCCCATTACAATTGACAAAACGGAGTAATTATAAAATTGATTCCATGTTTGTCTGTGTTACAAGTATAGTAAAAGTATAGTTAGAAGTAAATCGAAAAGAAACGTGGAGTATAAGTTCCAAGCACACGATCAAAAAATTTTTATTTGGAAACACGTCATCTGAGGTATCAAATAAAATCTAAAAAATTTAAGGTCTGATTTTAAAAAAAAGTATAGCCTGTCCCAAAATATAAGATCCTGATTTTTACCGTTTTAAGTGGGCAATATAAAAATTCTGACCTTTTGTTTATGATAGGTTGCAGGACTTAAGAATTTTATACATTAATGCAAATAAATAAAATTATAAGTGTTTACATAAATATATGAATCTTCAACTTTAACAACGTGCTGAATGGAATTCTTCCAGCTTTCACAAGGTATATCATTTATAACTTTTTTTACTAATTCAACCTCTGACACGCTTAAAGTAGGAGAAACATTTTGTGCCCTTAATTTTGATTTAACTTGCTGAGAAAAATGCTCAATTGGATTAAATACACAATAATACTGAGGAAGCCGCAAAACAGTGTGTCCCATTTTTTCCGGCCATACTATCACAAACATATTTCTTTTTCAATTTATAGTCTTTCAAAACTTCCAAAAGATCGCTTTTTTTTTTATAACTAAAGTCAAAATACATGTCATTTTCTAACATATATTCCTGTATTTCCGATTTGGTGTTGGCTGCATTAGGAACCTTATTTAGTAGGCGACTATGGTAACTTGCTTTGTCCATAACTATAACACTCTGTTCGGGAGCATTTGGTAAAAGTGAATTTTGAAACCAAACTAGATTCTTTTATGTTTTTTGCAGATAATAATAGACAATTTGAAACCCAGCCCTTTTCAGATCCAGTATGCAAAATGGTTATTCCTTTACCTTTATTTGAAAGTGTGTTTGTTTGACATTTTGTACTACTGTCATCCCACCCTTTTTGCATAGTGTCATGGATATCGAACCAAGTTTCGTCAAGGTAAATTATTGGCCAATTCTCTGATCGATACTTTTTAATTTCTTGTAAATAAGTATGTCGCAAGATTCGTAATCTTTGTGACTCCATCACAACTTGCCTTTTGTTGATTTTTCGGAACGTGAGTCCCATTCTTAAGAGAATTCTGTGAATATATATTGGTCCTGCCCTGTACCAGTCTTAATTTTATTTTGTCTAGTGTCGGCACCAACTGCTCTTCATACATAAAATATATTTTTCTCCTGATGACGTCTTTTTCACAATCGTCTACATGATGCATTGAAAATCTTTCCGTTTTTTCCTGTTCCTGAGTGATGGTTTTTCTACAATACCCTTAATCGTAGAAATTGGGGGTTTCGTTAGCTCACGGGTTTCTTGCAAAACACTTTGTTTATTCAAATTTCTTTTTACCAAAGTGTCGTAAATATTTTTCACTATTTGTTTAGCGTCAAGTGATAAATGTTCTCTCTTGCGATAGCCACTATCGCAATTTTTCCACGGACGCCACATAATTAAAATAGAACCGTTAGGTTGTAAGGAAAACTAAAAAAAAAAGTATCTTTCGAATCTTAATGGCGACCTGTGGTCATTAGGCCTATATGATCAAATACTTAAAGGGCTCCAAACCGGGTTGCCAGGTAGTAAACATATAGGTAAAAATAGATCCAATATCATTGCAGGTGCAAGTGAGGGCGATATACAAAGAAGGTAAAATAAAAATACGTTTATCGTTATACCTGGCAACTATGCACAAAACCTTAATAGGGTCGTTTATTGCCGCATTGAAAAAGCAAAAAGGAAGGATCTTATATCTTGGGATTTACTACACTAAGATACTTGACAGCAAAATAAGTCCTTGAAAACTCGTTTTACGACGCTTTTATGTAGAACAATAATAGCAAGAAAATTCAAATAATTGTTTTTTTGCACATAATACCTTCTTCGAACGCCACTTACTATTGAGTGAATAGCGGAATACTCATCGCGCAAATTCCACTCATACTTAATTACTTTTTTTAATAGCTATTAATGTTGCTCATTCGAAAAACCAGTTACGTATTACAATAATTGGCAGTTTAGGATAAATATTATCAAGAAAATTTTAAAATAGCAAGCGGTACTGCAGCACAATCACATTTTAAAAGGGAGCACCACAGACATGTAAATGTCCAAAAAAAAAGCGAGGCTTTAATGAAAAATGAAATATATACCAAATGTTTTTTTTGTATTTTATTCACTTTCGCTACCAAGTGCAATGCAAAAGCCAAAAGTTTTTCGTTAATTTCCTAATACTAACGTTTTCTTTAACATCAAGTCTAATGTAGAGTACTCAGTATATATCACCACTACACCAAATACTTTATTTTTGTGCTCGACGCGCGTGTAGCTAACCATGTTAGCTTCATAAGGAGCGATGATTGACTTAAGCTAAACTACAAATCTACCTTCTTTATACTTAGCTTAATATCAGAATTACTCAAGCAGAATTAATTACATGTTCGGGACCATCAATTCTGGTCAAGTAACCAGTAGAGGGGACTAAAGTACTTTTACGTTTTATAATTTCCATATTTTCGTATGGGTTCAACAATGTCCTATCAGGTGCATCTTTAATTAATCTTAGATTTTCTAATGTTACAGAATGATCAGTTTCAAGGGCATGTTCGGCAATGCTAAACTTTTCTGTTCGACAGTATTTTAAATGGGCTAAATGTTTTTTAAATCGTGTTTTAATTGACGTTCTAGTTTGCCTAACATACTTTTTGTTGCAATCCTTACAACTAATTTCATAAATGTCACTTTTCTCACAATTAGGAATCTTGTCTTTGGGATTTCCTAAGATATTCCTCAAATTGTCTGATGACTTATAGATTAAGGTGAGGCCTACCTTCTTAAATCCCTTATTAAGTCCCCTGCTATATTTCGGATTATATGGTAAGGAGACATACTTGGTCTTATTTGCCTCACATGTAAAAAAGGTGGGATTCTGAACATTTAACCTCAAATTATGTGTATTTATTAATTCGTTTATTAAGTCATCGTCATAACCATTAACTCTAGTTATATTCCTAATACGATTTCTTTCATTATTAAAGTTTACTCTATTAAGAGGAAAAGTGACCAAACGATGAACTAAAAAATGTAATGCGGCTAATTTATGTTGTTTGCAATGAAATTAATCATTAGGAATATATCTGTCTATTATTGTGTCTTTTCTTTAGATATCGAATTCTAACTTATCATTATTTTTAATAATTAAAATATCTAGAAATGGAAATTGTCCTTTATTCTCCATTTGGTCGGCTATTTAATTTGGAACCAACATCAACTATATTTACTTTTTTTAATTCAAAAATCGCGAATACATCATCCACATACCTATACCATACCCTTGGGAAGTTTTCAAAGTCTTGACTGGCTTCAGTTTCAAACTTACTCATGAATAAATTGACTATGAAAGGCGATAATCAATTACCCATAGCTGTTCCTTCTTTCTGAACATAAAATTGATTGTTATATTGAAAATAATTCGATTCCATGCGAAGTTTAGATGAGGTTAAGTATTCGTGAATAATCTCGTCCTCAAAGTCATTTATCCTAAGTAGTTCTTGGAGATATTGCAAAGCTTGTGGTATTGGCACACTTGGAAACAAAGAATTGACATCAAAAGAAACTGAGTACAAAAATAAAGTGTTTGGTGTAGTGGTGATATATACTGAGTAGTGTCATTGTGCCAAAGATTCCACATTCTCAACATAGTTTAATGTAGAGGGTTATTTAGAAAAGCGTTAAAGAAAATTGACAACAAATCTTTTTTTAAAAACTGGTGTATTAAATTAAATCATACTAACAAATATATATATATATATATATATATATATATATATATATATATATATATATACATATATATATATATATATATATATATATATATATATATATATATATATATATATATATATATATATATATACATATATATATATATATATATATATATATATATATATATATATATATATATATACATATATATATATATATATATATATATATATATATATATATATATATATATATATATATATATATACATATATATATATACAGTAGAATTTCGAAAAAGTTAACCGAAATGTTCCAAGGGTAATTAACGTTTTCGAACTATTAACTTTTCTAAGCGGTTTTCAAAATTGAAGAAAATAAAATAATAAACCTTTTGGAAATGACATGCTAAATTTATTTCATTGGCTTAGTTTTCATCACTACAAAAAAGAAACTTAGATTTAATTTGTACCGGTTGGTTTAAAGTTCATAGTCACTCTTGAATATTTTCGTGCGCAGTAACTTTATATTAATTTGTACGGAGTGGTTTAAAGAAGCAGTCGAGACTTGTTTGTTTTTTTTCTTTATGTAATAGCTCTTGACCATTTTCGTGCGCATATTGACAAGATCTGCCACCTGATTTGCATCGTTATTGTTTTCAAACCATTTTATCAAGGTATTGATGCTTTCAACAGCTTTCGAGAAGCTCACTTTTGGTTGTTGAATATCTTGCTCGATAATTGACCCGTCGTTATCATTATCGGACACTTCAAAATCATCGTTATCTTCTGAAATTTGATCATTGTTCCAATTTTCAATGTCATCAATGCTGATGTCAACATTATCACCCACCTTTGACATCAACAATTGAACTTCTCGAAGTGTATCGTTGTATGCACTATTTGATGTAATCAATTTAGAGAGCGGAATGTCGTCTTCTCTATCGTACTGATCATCATCCCACTTTTTTATCTTATTCCACACTTTTATAAGAACAACTTGCGGCAATTCATCCCACACTGATTTAAGTAGCAAAATAGCATCACGAATTGTATGTGCCTTCAAAATATTTTCAGTCGGAACGTTTTCTTGTGCGACAATGTTGCATACATAACAATTTAGTTCGATATCCTAACTTGACCAATCTTATGGGATTTTGATCCATGGGTTGCAAAACCGCTGTTACGTTAGGTGGTAAAAGCATTGCAGCAATGTTTCCATCATCAGACTGTAGCATGTCAATTGGCTTATAGGCAGTACAGTTATCAATCAGCAACAATGCCTTTGGTGGTAAATTATTTCTAGCAGAAAATTGGCGAACCTGCAAAAATTTTTATGCAATAACCTGCAAATTTTTTTATGAAACTAAAAAAATAAGTTTACCTGTTTTATAAATGAATGATGGAACCAGTTGAAGAATAACTCTGAATTCATCCACGACTTCTTGGAGTTAGCGTATTCCAATTGGTTTTCAAATCCCTTAAAGTAACGTGGATTTGCAGATTTACCAATGACCAACGGCTTTAACTTGTGCGAACCATCTGCGTTAGCACACAACAAAAATGTGATTCTTTCCTTTGCAATTTTTTCGGCCCGGTGCGGTCTTTTCGTTTGCTGTGACAAATATTTTATCCGGAAAAAAAAAAAACGATAAAATAGTCCAGATTCATCCGCGTTATATAGTTGCAAGTCGGAGATGTCTATTTCATTAATATTTGCTCTTAAATTATGAATGAAAGATGTGACATCCGACGTATCGCTTGAAAGGACAAATTTTGAGATGGCGAATACCATGTCTTCTTTTAAAATTTGCTAGCCATCCATCACTGGCATTAAATTTTTTTCCAGGGTGCAGTATGGCGAATTCGTGCTTAGCTCTTGATTTTAAAATTAGACCAGTCATTGCACAATTACGCTGTCGTTGGTTCAAGAACCATTTATACAACCTTGCCTCAAGATCAGCATATTCCGGTTTATGTAGTGTTTTCTTGTGTGCTTTTTCATATATGTTCGCCACAGCCTCTAAAATTTCATGGCGTTTTTTCTTTATTTTTGGTATGGCTACTTTAGATACACCATAATTCAACGCCAATCGTGTTTCCGTGAATACCTTGATCAAGCTTTTTTAAAATCTCCACTTTCTGCTGCAAATCTAATCTGATTTGTGATGATTTGTTCTGCTTTGACATTTTTTAAGTAAACAATACACAACTCACAAACTCAAACGCTAACGACTAACTAAATCAATGTTGTTTGACGATGAAGATGATCATAGGTTTTCGCAGAATAGAAAAGAAGTTCGGGGAATACCATAATCCAACAAACAAAATTAGAGCTCAGTGCTGCCATTGAGAATTTTTTAAAAGTGGCCAAATTGCCACTTTTATGAACGGAAAAAACTGTTGTTTTGAAAAATTCATACGCTCTTAAAAGTTAACTGAAGAGTTAACTTTCTAGAGCGGCACGTGGATGCTGAAATACGGTTAACTTACCCGAGCGATTTACTTTTACGCGAATTAACTTTTTCGAGATTCTACTGTATATATATGTATATATATATATATATATATATATATATATATATATATATATATATATATATATATATATATATATTAAATACCTTACTTCATGAGTAATAAAAACACTGGGACGATTCTTAGCCATTAAGATTTTTATTTGCACTCTTACTCGATGTAGAAACATTAATCAACAATATCTTAACGTCTTAAGACCCTGTATTTCATCAATGCAGATCTATGTTCTTGAGAACGTTCCTAACAGTATACGATTTAAATTTAAAATAATCTTTATATAAGCTTCACGGTGCTGTTGCTGCAGACGTAGTTCAACAATCTATGATCATCTTGTGAAATTAATTTTTAAGTCATATTATAATTAAAATTACGTTTTTTAACCAAGTTTCTAAACTACCTAGTAAATATTTTTACTCATAATTTAGTGCTCTTCAAACTACTTAGGTTCTACATATAGATGGCTTCACGTGAAAGCCACGCACAATTTTTAGGCAGTTAAAGAATAATGGTATATTTAAATCTATGGCACTATTCAAACTAAATTATTCCCACTTTGTTTACTTTTTTTAATACTAATATTCTTTGAAAAAAAGACGAGCAAAACATCTAATTATTTATCTGTGATTTAATTAATTTGCATAAATTTTTTAACGGACTTTACATCTGCCGGACTGTTGTTTTTTCGATTCCGCCGAATCTAATTGACTTGACAGTACATTACTTTGTATATTTATGGCGTCGCTACGTTTATTTGCATAGATCAGCGGTCAAAAATTTATGTGTTAACTGCGTTTGTTTTTCTTTTCTAGTGGCCTTACTTTTTATTTATGAGATGAAAATAAATTAAGAACCAGGAAAGTTAATCCAGCACGAGTCATTTAAACTCTTTAACTCAAACTTCGTTCGTTGCTGTTGACAAAATGTGATTCATTCGAATAGCCTGAGATAGTTTTTTGAGCCAAACTAAGTTAACAACTCACCGCATATACCTGATTTAACTTATTCACTGAGGTAGCCGTTACTTGATGGAAATTCATTGTAAATTAATACCGAAGTAAAACAATAGATGTTTTTAGAATTCCACTATATTTATAAACCGTAACAATTGTTTCGACATACAATGTCTTCATCAGACGGATGATAACTTTAAACTAATTTTAAATTAGAACATATTAGCCCATATATACCTTTAGGAGTAGTAAATTACAAGATTAAATTATAAAAAATAATAAACACTTAATATTATTGTACAAAAGAAGTGGGTAATACCTGTCATTTGTGGGTTTTCACACAATTAAAATAAAGATAACAATAAATAAGTTGTACCATACTTAAATGATGGATTAATAATGGGTTATTCCGGATAAAGGTTTAATAATGGGGAATTGTTTGTTTCTATTTGTTGATTTAAGAGGAGATTTGAATTTTTGTATTTTTTTATTTCTAAGTAATTTAATTTCTTGGATTTTTTGTCATAATGAAGTATTTTGAAATTATCGTCAAAGACGTGATTTGTTGAAATTAAATGTTCTGCATAATGGGATATGATATTTTGTTTGGTATAGCTTCTTTTGTGTTCGTTGATTCTTTTTTTTTTTTTTTTTTTTTCAAAAAAGAATCAACGAACACAAAAGAAGCTATACCAAACAAAATATCATATCCCATTATGCAGAACATTTTAATTTCAACAAATCACGTCTTTGACGATAATTTCAAAATACTTCATTATGACAAAAAATCCAAGAAATTAAATTACTTAGAAAGCTTAGAAATAAACAAATACAAAAATTCAAATCTCCTCTTAAATCAACAAATAGAAACAAACAATTCCCCATTATTAAACCTTTATCCGGAATAACCCATTATTAATCCATCATTTAAGTATGGTACAACTTATTTATTGTTATCTTTATTTTTTTAATTGTGTGAAAACCCACAAATGACAGGTATTACCCACTTCTTTTGTACAATAATATTAAGTGTTTATTATTTTTATAATTTTAATCTTGTAATTTACTACTCCTAAAGGTATATATGGGCTAATATGTTCTAATTTAAAATTAGTTTTTAAAGTTATCATCCGTCTGATGAAGACATTGTATGTCGAAACAATTGTTACGGTTTATAAATATAGTGGAATCCTAAAAATATCTATTGTTTTACTTCGGTATTAATCCTGATTTAACTCTCTGTCACTTCCCTCTGTATCCCCACTTTATCTGTCGATAAAACAAAAGCCATACGATATCATAAATATTAAAGAAACATTACCACGATTCTCGGTGGGATTCAAATTTAACTTTAAATCCAAGGTAGTAAACCTTTTTAAAAAAAATTTCTGTGTAAGGTAAAAGGAAAGTGATTTAAAAAATACATTTGTAGATTTTTTTCTGAAGAATATAGGGTTTAGAGATATAGTTTCTTCTGGATCTATTTTGAGTAAATGGAATAAGTGGAGTTGACATTTCGCCCATCATCCTGCCAGCTTCTTCAGAGTATGTTCCGAGAACTAACTGCTTCGGAACCTAAAAAGAAACTGATTCTATTCCTCTTATACCCGCTTTTTATATTAGCGGGCCGGCGTTGGAAGGGAGGGAGAGTTTCACGGATGATTTTTTACCCCACTGTTGAGAAGTAAAGATTGCTGTCATTATTAATGTTGTTGGGACGGCTAGATATATCGATGGACGAATTTTAATAGGTTAGAAAAAGGAATTTGTTGCAAGGATCTTTAATTGGTCAAACAGAATCTGGTGTCTTGCTTCATGACGGTGTTTTGGTTCATGATAGTGTTTTGCAAGCGCTAAAGTGGAAATGTTTTGCAAACGTACTGCCCTTTGATGTTTTTTAATTTTAGTACTTATTTTTTTCAAAGTGTTTTATCGAACACACTTCGAAAAACAAACCATCGAGGCTTTATATCTTAAAATAAATGTTACTTTGATAACAGAATTTGTATACACTGTCAAGAATCTTTTCAAAGTTTTTTCAGTCGTCTCAACTTTTTATGTCCGAATATCCACTTCACCTTTGATATTGAAAATAGTAATACTCGCCCTTTCCTTATTAATCAAAAGTCAGATATGACTTTGGGTCACTCAATATATCGAAAACTCACTCAACAGCATCAGAGTAAAGATTGAATTAGAACGAAAGAACATTAAAGGGCAGTATGAATGTCATCTTAATATTTTCACTTTATCTATGAAGCTCCGCTCTTCCCACTTCGGTCTGCAATTAAAAAGGATGTGTACTACATTCTGAAGAAGTCATTTTTGGAAACAAGTTCTGAAGAAGCCGGCAGGATGATCGGTAAAACGTTAGCACCACTTATTCAATCAACACAAGAGAAATCTAAAAGTGCTTTTACCTGTAGAAGTCTCCTATCAAAATATGGGATTTTTCTTGGAAAGTTATAATTCCTTGTAAATATTTTTCACAAAATAGTTTCATCACAGGACTACAATTTTTTTTAATGTGCCGAAGACTAGATCAGGTCTCATGTTTTCGAGGTCATTAAAAACGAATTCAGTTTTAGTTTTACTCTATCACCTCTTACTTTTTTCTTAACTTCAAAAAACACTATTTTAGAGGTTTTGAAGACATGTATAACGACAGTACTCGGGGAAAACGTGGATTTTATCAGATAACCAAGCCTATATGTCTGTGGGTTATTAGGCTTCCATAATAGTCCACAATAGTCCTATAACCATAAAACCCTCGGAGTGCACTAGAGGTCTGTTTACTTGGTTATATGGAAGTCTACCCGTTCAAGGTTATGTGGTTACTAGGTTATTCGGTTCGAGTGTATGGGGTTATGGGGTTAACAGGTTATATGGTTATATGAATCTGCAAGCCCAGGAATTAGGGGTTATATAAAAGTCTGCACGCCTGGGGTTATGGGGTTAGAGGGCTATGGCAATATGGGCTTATATCAGTCTGCTGGTTTATTCACTTGTCTTGTCCTCTAATTCATAAGATTCACATTTTCCTCGAGTTCCATGGTTATACATGCCTTCATACCTGGATTCATTGTGTTTTGGACTTATGGGGTTGGATGGTTTTGGGTTTATAGAAGCTTAATAATCACAAAGTCCACATTTCCCCCGAGTAGTTTTACACGTTTTCAAAACCTCTAAAATAGAGTTTTTTGAGGTTAAGAAAAAAATGAGAGGTGATAGATCAAAACTAAAACTGAACTGGTTTTCAGTGGCCTCGAAAACATATAAGAGATCTAGTATAGTCTTCGGCACATTAAAAAACAATTTTGTAGCCCTGTGTAATGCATTTACACAATAGTTTCACCATAGTTAATTCTACAGAAAAAAAGTGTTTTTTAAATAATAATGTACTCAACTTACCCTAACAATAAATTAACCGTTACTACGGAAGCCACGTAACAGGAAATATTTAATATTTAACCAACCTATTTCGTTCTGATAAAAATATTTGTGGTTTTAATAAAAAATATATGAGTTTTTAAGGAGACTTAAAAACAATATAACTTTATAACTATTGCCTCATAAAATTTTTAACAATAAACCGTTAATAGATATTAGTAATGAAGTTAAAAATAGTTTCGGTATTACAAAAAAGTTTTTTACAACATTTATTAAATCGGTTTGTTGTCATTCAACTGATGTTTCGCGAACCATCCTCAGGAAAATTAATTTATTTTTAGGCATAATCTTTTCGTAAAGATTTTATCATGGTTTTCTGTCTTCAGACCAGCTTCATTATCATCTTGACATATTTTACGTTAGTCGTTTTTTACTTTATCTTATAAGTACCCTGTTAAGCTTTGTTAATTTTTTTTTTTCGTATTTTTCATAAACTGACTATTATTGACAGTTTTTCGTTCAAAGCATTTCAAGATGTACATGTATAAAAAAGAAGATTTTTTTTTTAAGAGTTGTTCTTATGACCAGAATGTTATCGACAAATTTATTATGTCTTTAAAAAAATGAAAGATAAATTGTTTGTTCAGTTTTTGAGGTAAAATATTTCTACCAAAAAAGTTAAACTGTTCACTAGGACATGATGAACATACTCTCAAGGAAAAATTGTGAATTGTATAGAAACTACGTGAAAAGAAAAATTACTCAAGAACCTTTCAAAGCGACTCGTAAAAAATCCACACTTAAACCAAAAAAATATTACGCCTGTGACTCTTGAGACTTCTTCCAATTATGCGGCGTCTTTGAAGTACCGGACCCTTCAAACGATATGTTTTGAACTACAAGTAGGATGGCAAAAATTACGGTTTGGCCTATGATAAAACTTTATTTTAGTTAATGTTTCGAGACACAGGTTTTGAAATAATTAAGTTTAGCTTTTGAAGCTAGCAGATTGGGGTACAAGTGAAAATCCTATAGGTGTTAGGTCTTTGCTGCTATCATGATTGTATTTTAAGATGCCAAACTTGTGCCAGTAAGTCAAATATTGCTATTATGCAGCGAAGTTAATCAAAAATACTGAAAATGTTAACAAATGCGCCATGGTACGTAACAAATTAGGCCCTACATGAGAACTTAAATGTACCCTTGATCAGATAAGTGATTCAGGAGAAAAGCACTAAGCATCATGACAAACTAGAACACCACAGCAACCCTATCGTGATACCCTTACTAGAACAAAGACAAAGAACAAGGCTGAGAAAATCCTGGCCAGCAGACCGAATAAATGGATGAAGAGGACCTCTCACTGGAGAGAACCTCATCATTTCATTACAAGCACACATTGGCTGGGTCTTATGCAGCAAATTAGCTCATAGAATATATCGAATTCTGATTGCTAATATATTTAAATAATAAAAAAAAATTATGCCAAACATTATCATGTTCACTTAGGCTACCTGACACCTAATTAATAAACAGCTCACCTGAGTTGTCTATTATTTCTGCCTTTTGGTACTTTTCATGTAATAGCAAAACTGACTGACGGTCTTCGTCCGGTAGGTCACATTATATTTTTCTGAATATTCTCTAAATCAGGGGTGCTCAAACGGTCGATCGCGAGTGCGTTTTGAGTCGATCTCCGATATAGAATTATTCACACATTTTGTTTTTAGGTAACTAAAACAAAATGTAAGAATAAACTACTAAAATTTTATTCGATCCACAATTGGCCAGAATAACTCCCTCATCACTTTTTTTTATCGTAATAACCCCCTGCTAGCGGCAAAAGGCGGCTTTATCAAAGGAACGCGCGGTATTTGTCAAAGAAAAGCCGCGTTTTTGAATCCCGCCGATTTTTCTAGAAACTTCTGGCGGCGTGTTTGGGGGGAACATTCGAGACTTCGTTCGCCCCGATATAAATGTTGCGCTTGCAGGAATAGGAGTCAGTCTGAGTTGTAACTTGATCGATAGAAAGTTTATTAATAAATAGTCCAAAATGAGTGCGGCGAAGAAAAGTAAAACTTATCATTTTAATAACGATTGGAAGGAAGAATTTTTCTTTTGTATGGTAAAGGATAAGTGCATTTGTCTCACTTGCTGTGCGTCAGTTGCAATACCTAAGCGTGGGAACTTAGAGAGGCATCATAAAACGATTCATAAAAACTATAAAAAGGATTTTCCGTCACAGAGTGAATTAAGAAAACGAAAAGTACGTGATTTGATAACTTGTTTGAAAAAAGAACAAACCCTATTCACAAGACCAGCCAAACAATCAAAAGCTGCAACGATCGCGTCATTTAAAATATCTCATATATTGGCGAAACACAAGAAAAACCATTTGATGATGGATTGGTTGTGAAGGAAACATTTATTGAAGCGGGTGAGACTTTATTTGGAGATTTTAAAAATAAAACAGAGATTATGTCTGCTATTAGAGAACTTCAGTAATCTCGCCTGACTGTCACAAGGCGTGTTGAAGTCATGAGTCAGAACATGGCAGATAAACTAAAACATGATATCATGGAATGTACATACTTTTCTTTACAGTTCGACGAATCCACCGATATGACAGACACTGCCCAGCTGTGTATTTTTATTCGAATGGTATTCAGTGACATGTCGGCTAAGGAAGCATTTTTGACAATGATTCCTCTGAAAGGAAAGACCCGTGGCGAAGATATATATGACGTTTTCTTCAATTTTGTAACAAATTACAAGCTATCAATATATAAACTAGTGTGCATTACAACCGATGGAGCACCAGTAATGACTGGAAACAAAAACGGTTTTGTGGCATTGTGTCGAGCTAATGATGATTTCCCTTCATTTTTCTCCTTCCATTGCATTATACATCAACAAGTTTTGTGTTCAAAAGTTCTAAACATGGAGGAGATTATGGGCATTGCAATAAAAATTGTGAATTCTATCCGTGCACGTAGCTTGCAACGACGGCTCCTTGCAGTTGGAAGATAGTGAGTTAGCTGAACACACTGATTTAGTTCTTCACACGGACGTCAGTGGTTGAGTCACGGAAAATTCCTAGAAAGGTTTCAAGAATTATTTCCCGAAATAACAGCTTTTCTGGACGAAAGAGGTGATGACACTCAGATGCTGAAAAACGGAAAATGGCTGACTGATTTGGCATTTTTGACAGACATCACAATGCATTTAACTCCATTAATTTGGAGCTTCAAGGTAAAGGAAAAACTATTATTGAGATGATTAGCGCAATAAACGCATTCAAAAGTAAATTGCAACTTATTATAGATCAACTAAAAAGAAAGGATCTGAAAAATTTTCCATCTTTGAAAGCAAGGATTCCTCAGTTGAATTATGATATTTATGAGGCAGAATTATCAAATATTTTGTGCCAATTCGAAATACGTTTTTTATGATTTCAGTAAATTGGCAAATATCGCATCATTTATGAGTTATCCTTTTTCGTGTAAAAACATTGAGGAATTAGCTACTGAAATAGCAAGTCAGTTTAACATGCACACATGTTCTGTTGAAAATGAGTTAGTGCAGATTATATCAGATATACATCTTAAAGCCACATCATCTGATACAAAATTCTGGTGTTTTATATCTGAAGATAAATATCCGAATCTAAGGCAAATCGCCCTTCAACTGACGGCAATGTTTGGGTCAACTTACTTGTGCGAGTCTGCATTTTCTGAAATGAAGATAATTAAGTCAAAATATCGCAATCGACTAACTGACGAACATATGTCATCATGCTTGCGATTAGCACTCGGTAATTACGTACCATCTTATGAAAAGTATGCTGAGGACATGCAGTGCCACGCTTCAACATCCAAAGTCACTCTTTAGTTAAGTTTAGACACTAAAACTCGTTTGTTTTGAAAGAACCAATAAACTTGCAATTTTGAATAATTATGAGTTTTTTCATTGCCATTTTAGAGCAGAGCTACACTTACCTTGACTAAAAAAATGCATATTGTGCGGAAAACTAATATCTATGCCACGATACACCCTACCTAGACGACAATCCTGCATCACACTTACTTGCAGCCTCTCAGAGTCGATCGATCGTAGTCTAACAATATTGAAGTAGATCGCCAGCAGTTTAAGTTTGAGCATCCCTGCTCTAAATCATCAGGATTCAAATTATTTAAATTAAATCACCTCTTTTCAGATCTGTATTTAGAGTTTCTGTCTAACGTACTCCCCTAAAATAGTTTAGTTCTGTTTTATGGGATTTAAACCTTGAATTTCGTTCATGGCCATATCGTTTTTCTGTTATACACTCACGATTTCATCGATATTATTTTCATTACTACGTAATATCGACTAAACAAAAAAAAATATTTTAATAGGTTTAACTACTTAATAGGTCTAAGTAATAAACCAGTTTGTCTAGGGAAATTAGATTAGTAGTTTGTGTTGTGTTTTCGACTAAAACCGACAATTTTACTGTCGAATCGTATAATGAAAGAAAATAGGCCACATTTAATCTACTTTAGAAACAGATACCTTGTTTAATAAATAATGAATGCTAAAGCGAAACTTTCATTGTTATTCTGGTAATGTTTTTTTAGAAAAATGTAATTATATTTTTGTGTAGTCTATTTAGATTGTTGGCTGAAACTCTTTACTTCATATTTTATTAAATTGGGGATGTGGAATCTTTGGCACAATGATACTACTCAGTATATATCACCACTACACCAAACACTTTATTTTTGCACTCGACGCGCGTTTCGCTAATCATGTTAGCTTCATCAGGAACGATGATTGACTAAAGCTAAAGTACAAATCTACCCTATTTATACTTAGTTTAACTCTTGAATTACTCAGGCGGAACTAATGGCATAGTCTGGTCAAGTAACCAGTAGAGGGACTATTTTACTAAGTCATCGTTTAATATTCAGAATTCCACCTTCTTTACACGCAAAGAAAATAACACCAAGTATGTCTCTATGCCATATAATCCGAAATATAGCAAGGGACTCAATAAGGTATTTAATAAGCTAGGCCTCGCCTTAGTCTATAAGTCATCAGACAATCTGATGAATATCTTAGGAAATCCCAAAGATAAGATTCCTAATTGTGAGAAAAGTGGAATTTTTGAAATTAGTTGTAATGATTGTGACTAAAAGTATGTTGGGCAAACTAAAAGGTCAATTAAAACACGATTTAAAGAACGTTTAGCACACTTAAAATACAGTAGAACAGAAAAGTCTAGCATTGCCGAACATGCCCTTGAAGCTGATCATATTGTAACATTAGATAATCTAAGATTAATAAAAAATGTATCTGCTAGGAGATTTTTGAACGCATACGAAAGTATGGAAATTATAGAATGTAAAAGTAGTTTAAATAAAGACAGAGGGCCTATCCCTTATAGTCCCCTCTACTGGTTACTTGACCGGAACTGATGGCCTTGCCTATGGCATTACTTCCGCCTGAGTAATTCAAGGGTTAGGCTAAGTATAAATAGTAGATTTGTAGTTTAGCGTTAGTCGATCATTGCTCCTGATGAAGCTACCTTGGTTAGCGAAACGCACGTCGTAGTGGTGATATATACTGAGTAGTTTTTTTTTAATTGTTTAATAACTTGTTGGCTCAACTTCATATTCTATTGTCGATTTCCAAGGGAAAACGCCACCCACTATTCTCATAGTTCGGTTAAGAATACCTAATATTATCTTCAAACAGCGTATCATAAAACATATTTTAGTGAACCTAGACACCCAAAAAAGCTTTTTGGCGCTGATAGAATACCTGCGCGAACGAACTAAACACCAGTTTCCTGTAGACTTTTTAACCCACAGTCTGTCAAGTAAGAATGTGTCCGCTATAATTCATTTTTGATAGATGCGAGTTTAGTGATTCAACAAAAAATCGGTAAAGGGAACCTTTCGCTACGACGCATTTCAGTAAAAGTATCAGTTGATTCCGAACTTTCTTTGAAATCACGTAAAATCCAAAAATGTTTGCACTTCGGTTCAAGGCAGTCTTTCTTTATTCCCATCCAAAGGGACCTAAAATGACACATTCTGCGGCCGCTAAATATATTAAAAAGTCGGTATCGTTTATGAAGAAGTATGTAAATTATTTTAACGAGACGAAAAATGTCGATGACATGCCAAAACGTGGCTCAGTAGGCAAAGTCACCCCCGAAAGTCGAAAAAAAAAAAAAAAAAAAACGACTTTTACAAGCAGAAATGGGTTAAAATAATCGAAGAAATTCTAAAGAAACTACTGGACAGAATGCCGAAACTCTGTAAAGCGGTAATTAAAAACAAAGGAGGTCACATAGATGAGAAAAATCCTGGAAAATCATGAATATTTTTCTGATTTTTTAGACTGTAAATAATGTGAAAATAAATAATAATTCCTTAAAATTAAAAAAAATATGTATTTTCTGGGTTTTTGTTGTCTTGGGACTGAAATAACTAGGTGGGCAGATACTTTCTGACGGTAGTGTATATATTATTTATTTTACATTAGATTATTTTTTATTTCTACATGCAGATAAATGTGTGTATCACTTAACCCCATGGCTAAATATCGCTCTGCTTTGTATGTCAATGTTGTATATTTATTTAATAGTAATTATTTTCCAGAGTATTTTAAACCAATAAGGTTTTATTATTATTCAGCAAGTTGTATTCTAAGTAGTTACTTGAACAAACACTTTTTTAACTGACTTGGTATGCTTAAAATGGTTACTTTCCTTCGTTCAAGTAATTCGACCAATTTTTGAGTGAGTCTGCTGAAAATTTCTTTATTGGTCTTGACTACCTTAGATTATAGACCCCAGACCGAGCATTGTCGGTTAAAATTGAAATATCGTTTTCTCCAATCATGGTATTTTTGTTTTGTCACAATTGAGGTCAGCATAGTCACAGCAGCAGTAAAAGTTTCAAGGGTGGTCTATCTTTATGGTGTTGCAGATTCCGAAAGGATCGTAATTTCGATTAAAAGAAACCTGAAAATTCTAAATTTTGCCTCTGTTCCGGAATCAGCACTGCATCCGTTTGATATATTTAATTTTTGTCGTTACCGTTAAACAATAAACAGCGGCAGTAGTACCCTATTTGCTTATGGCAATACTAGAATAATATCTTCTCTTTATGCTCGTCGGCTTTGTTCTCGATTGAAAGTTTCGGCCACCTAATATGTTTTGAGATGTGATTCTTCTTCTGAATGTTTACGAAAGTGAAATATTATCATAAATTACATAAAAATAACTACTTAGTATATATCACCACTACGCCAAACACTTTATTTTTGCGCTCGACGCGCGTTTCGCTAACCATGTTAGCTGATGAAGCTAACATGGTTAGCGAAACGCGCGTCGAGTGCAAAAATAAAAGTGTTTGGCGTAGTGGTGATATATACTGAGTAGTATCATTGTGCCAAAGATTCCATATTCCCAACTTAATAAAAACAACTCACCAATTCGTCCGGTAGTTTTCATACATAACAGCGCCAGCTTTTTTCTTTATCAAATAAATTGATTGAGGTTTTGACAAAATATTGTAAATTCACATCTAAATATAGTATTAAAAATAGTAATGAATTCGTAGCAAAAATTAATCCGTTAATTATACCAAGTAACTCCAGATTTATATCGTTTGATGTACAAAATCTTTTTCCTAGTATACCACCATCAGACGCTATAAATTTGGTCCAAAGATTACTTAATAAAAATAATGTTAACCCAATAATTAAACAAGAAATATTAGATATCTTAAACATTGTGCTTAGATCAGAATTATTTCGAATTTAATGATAACATTTACATAAGTGAGAAAGGTTTAATAATGGGAAAACCCTCTTAGTCCAATTTTATCTGAAATTTTCATGGACCATTTAGAAGAACAAATCAGTAATTCTCATCTTTTTAAAAATTTGTTTTATTGGTATCGGTATGTACAGTCCCTGGCCAAATTATTAGACGCACTGCAAGATTTCATGTAAAATATTAATTACCGAGTGATATTGTACCGTTTTATTATTTTAAATTGATTTGTTTTTTTTTTTTATATTATCCAATCAATTACCTATTTATTTGACATAAATAAAACAGCATTAATTTAGAAAAGCATAAGTTTATTAAGTTTTAAAAGAAAAGTGAAATTAATGTTAGTAAAAGTCAATATTTAGTTGAGCCACCTTTAGCCGCTATCAAAGCTTTAATTCTGCGCGCATGCTATCAATGCAAGATTGTACTCTCTCCTGCATTTGAGGATGATGATTCCACACATGAATAATCTTTTCTAGGAGCTGGGTTTTGTTGGTAATCACATCTTTAGCCACTTCTCTTTTCATCAGCTCCCACACATTTTCAATGGGGTTCATATCAGGGCCAATCCAACAGAGGGATATTTTTTTTCTGCCAAAAAAGCTTTAACAGACCGAGCAGTGTGGCAGGAGCTCCATCTTGCATAAAAGTGAATGGTTCCCCATTTGGAAACCATTCTCTGAGCTGCGGAATCAACCGATTTTGTAATACTTCTTTGTACTGATCTTGCCTCATTATTCCTTTGACGACGTACAGACGTCCAGTGCCCTTGCCGCTGATGACTGACCAAATCATCACTTTGGTGGGATGTTTTTTAACCGTCGGGACGACACAATCAGGATGAAGCTTTTCTCCATGACGACGACGCACATACTGAGCTTTATTCTGCAAAATTTCGAATGTGCTTTCGTCACTGAAGCAGACCTGTCAAAAATAGGAAAAATATATAAACTTCCATGTTTATTTGCTTTATTTAACTGAAAATGATAATAATGTATCAATTATTGATTAAATTGCTGTATCTTAACCGATCTCCAGAAGTCCACATCTTTGTCTTGCCATTGTTTGGCCCACTTCAGGCGCTTTGCTTTCATTGCAGCTGTTTTAACTTGGGCTTCCTGGCGGGACGACAGGCCTTAAAATCTAATTCTTTCAATTTTCTTCGAACAGTGCGCTCAGAAGCATTTACGCTAGCATCCTGGAGTTGTGATTTTATTACCTTTGTGGTAGCAAATCTGTTTTTCTACACAAATTTTCTTCAAACATCTCTCTGACCGTGGAGTGAAAATTTGTTTTCTACCGCATCTTTTTCTTTCTTTTCGGGCTTAATTCCTTCCCTGACTCAATTTTCTTTTTATGCGCCGTACACTAGCTTCAGAAACCTCCAATCTTCGTGATATTTCTCGGTTTGTAAATGTTTTCGCAATCACAAGGGCCTTCACTTCAGCTTTTTTACGTGGTGAAAGATCGCCTTTTCTACCCATAATGAAAATAGTCCAATTACTTTTTTAAAACACTGCATACAAAATAAACTAATAACTGAGTAGTATAAAACTGTTAAACAAACAATAACAGTCCATAAAGCCACAGAAACACGTCCGTACCTGACTCGATTCCGATCGCGACTGATACAGGTTTGTACTTATTTACGTTCATGTATCACTTTGTCAACACAGTGTTGCCATATGTTAAAAATAAATACAAATATGTAGTCTACAACAATTCTTTTAAATAAAAATCAATAATATTGTAGTTTAAATATACCATTATTGCATAAAAACTCTTAAGAAACATAAAATTACTAAAAAAAAATACAGTGCGTCTAATAATTTGGCCAGGGACTGTAGATGATATATTGACTTGCTTTACAGGCACAGATCGACAATTAAAACTTTTTCTAGATTATATTAACCAACTTCATAATAATATTACTTTTACAACAGAAATAGAAACAAATAAATCGATTAATTTCCTAGATTTAAAAATATTAAACAAAATGAATAAACACGATTTTGAAATCTTCCATAAACCAACATACTCAGACATAACTATACACCCTAATTCTAACCAGCCGTTCACCCATAAAATCTCGGCTTATAATAGTTTCATCCATAGACTAATAAATACACCATTAAACGGAAGAAAATTTTCAGAAAGAATTACATATTATAAAACAAATTAGTATAAATAATCGATACAAGAGCGATTTCGTAGATAATATTTTAATGAAAAAACAATTTAACAAAGCAATAGGACTGGTGTACCCGTACAAACAACTAAACAAAGAAAAAAATTTCATACACTCACTTATACCGGAAAATTAACTAATAAAATTCAAAATTTTTTCCATAGAAATCATGTAAATATCGCTTTCCGTACAAATAATACATTATCTCGACATATTAAAAATAATAAAAGTAAAACAAAAAAACCGGTCAAGTGCAAGTTGAACTTGCACAATTAGTGTTCCGTACGATGATTGTTTTTAAAATAAAAAATTTTATTAGGGTGGTATAAAATGATCAGTGACTTCACAAAACACACCCCAAATGAGTTTTCAACAAAGTTTGTTACCAATCTTTACTGAAAACTGGTGACCTTGAAATTTTTTTTTTTTTTTTTTTATATACCAAATAAATTATTAAAGGTAATGCACTCGTGATAATTTTCGTTCAATCTATACCCCGTGGAGAATATTCCAGAATTTTTTCAAAATTTTTTTGATCAGTACTTTTCGAGATAAGGTAGGGGACAGCGATTTTTTAAAAGAAATACGAAGAAAAGTGTGCGCAAGTATTACATTATATACGAGTATATATATATATATATATATATATATATATATATATATATATATATATATATATATATATATATATATATAATATATATACTATATATATATATATATATATATATATATATATATATATATAATATATATATATGTATATATATACATATATAATATATATATATATATATATATATATATATATATATATATGTATATATACATATATATATATATATATAACATATATATATATATGTATGTATATATATATATATATATATATATATATATATATATATATATATATATATATATATATATATATATATATATATATATATATGTACAAAGTTTGTTTCCAATCTTTACTGAAATCTGATGACCTTGAAATTTTTGTTTTTTTTATATACCATATAAATTATTAAAGGTAATGCACTCGTGATAATTTTCGTTCAATCTACACCCCGTGGAGAATATTCCAGAATTTTTTTCGAAATTTTTTGATAAGTACTTTTCGAGATAAGGCCCGGGACAGCGATTTTTCGCGAATTTTTAAAAATAATACAAAGAAAAGTGCCCGCAAGTATAATATTATATATATATTTTTTACTCGTGTTTTCACAAGCTTTCATTTGACACCACACTCGATGACCTAGTAAAAAAAATTTTTTTTCGCTTCCGACTTCACCCCGCAAAACTAACCCCTTAAGTCAAAATTTAATTCTCAAAACTACATGGCTCTGATGAGGCCATCAATTCCTATATTATAACCAAATTTCACCTTTCTATGTCAAATAGTTTCGGAGAAAATCGGGTGTGACAGACAGACAGACAGACAGACAGACAGACAGACAGACAGACAGACACCGAAGTGATCTTATAAGTGTTCCGTACGGAACACTAAAAAGAAAATAAATCGAGGGTTTACGAATTATGCTGTGGCACTTGCAACAAAACGTATATAGGACAAACAGGCATACCTTTTTATAAAAGAATAAATGAACATAAACAAAGCTTTAGAATGACAAATAACAAATCTCATTACGCCAAACATTTAACTGAGGAAAATCATACATTCAATGAAGATTTCAAAATTTTGCATAACGGAAAGACAGGAAAATTACTGAATTGTTTAGAACAGGTAGAAATTAATCAGAAAAAATCCTCAGGTCTATTACTCAACGATCAGTTAGATGGGGGAGGGTCTCCTTTATTGAACTTGTTCTAGGTATTAAGGTAAATATTGTTAATGAATTTAGTACTTGTAATTAGGTAAACTATGTATTCTGAAACATACTTTGTTAGTTAATTTACATCGTGCTCCAGAAGAAGACAGAGTGTGTAGAAACAATTGTCAGCAATAATAAACATAAGTGGTGATCTTAAACATTTTTTATTCCTATTTATTATGGATCTCCATCAAGTAACGGCTAAGTCAGGGCAATATTATCATCGCCTATAGTTAGCTGTGCAAGGAGAAATATATATATCCAGATAGTTTGGTGAATGTTGACAACACGCTCAAGTTTTCTATTGTCTTAGAACCTTCATAATTTTAACGTAATTGCAAAACATACTGGCTGTATCTTTTCCCCCTTGCACAAACAGCTTTGTCTCCTTCCTGAATATTTAACAAAAGTGCAAATTGAAACCTAATCTTTCAATTATGTCCAAATCTTTTAAAAAACGAAATGCTACTTCAGTTACTGAAAAAACAACTCCCCGTATTATCTAAATGTAATGTTTTAGCACTATGCCTTCTGATTCGATGGACGATATCGAGCTAAAAAATATCAAACTACAATTCCCACATGCCAGATCGATGTCCAGACAAGATTCGAATGCCCAGGAAGAAATCGTAGAAACTGATCGTGGAAATATTATTGTAGCTGTACAAGGGAACAGAAATAAGCCTGCCATTTTGACGTACCATGACTTGGGTCTAAACTGTAAGTTTTGCTGATTTGTTTTTTGAATAAGCTTCTTATAAAGTGACAAAATGCATTTGGATTTTTCGTTGTTATACCTCTGGAAGTTTATTGCTTACACTATATATATATCACTATATCAGAGGTGTCAAACTCAATTTTGCAGAGGGCCATATATTAAATTTAGAGTGTGTAGGCGGGCCAGATTCAAATAAAAAAAATGTACTGAATTATTATAACATTTTATTTATTTAACTATATAGTATATAATATACGGTTGTTAAAAATTATATCAAAGTTATAAAAGAGGGTAATTATTTTGAGCTCGAGGATCCAGATACCTGACTTCTCTTGTTTTTGACAAGCTCATTGATGTCAGGTATCATATTCGTTGTAGTTATTTTAAGAATTGATTGGAGATGTTCATTCGAAAGTCTTGTGCGATGTTTGTTCTTATTTATTTTCATGACGGAAAACATCTGCTCACATACATAGATGCTACCAAACATACAGAGAATGCGTGCTGCATGCTTTTTTAATTCCGGGTAGTTATCCAAACTCTTGAAATATTGTGTATAAAATGTAAGAGCGTTAATCTCTTTTAAATTTTTTCTTTCAAAATACTGTCCGATTGAAGATCTATCAACTCTATTTGCAAATAAACTGGTGCCTGTGAAGCTTCAAAATTGAATGGATTGTTGAAAATTGGGAATTTCATTTCATTCATTTTGTGAAAGTCTTCAAAACGATTGTTGAATTCCGTGATCAAATTTTGCAGAAGTTGAGAATATTGATCCAATTTTTTTTGGTTCACTGTGCCAAATGATTTTAAATGAGGGAAATGATCCAAAGTTTGATTTTTTTTTACCTGATTTTCCCTCAGCCTCAACTTTGTTACAAAGGCTTGAATACATGAATACATTTGAGTGACAATCAGATTTTTTACCCTGTTACTTTACATTCAGGTCAATCAAGTGTTTATTCATATCTACCAAAAAGGCACAATCAACCCACCAGTCATTGTCATAATCAATTGGGTTGCCTTTTTTCTAACATGAAAGCTTGAATAGGGTCACGTAATGCAAAAAATTTTTCTAAAACTACTCCTCGACCGAGCCAACGAACTTCGGTGAAGTAAGGAACATCAGAAAATTTTTCGTCCAAATCTTGTAAAAACTGCCTGAACTGTCGGTGATTTAGTCCTCTGCTCCTTATAAAATTTACTATTTTAATTATAGGTTGCATGACATGGTCCATTTTTAAATGTTTGGATGCCAATGATTCCTGATGAATTATACAGTGAAATCCCACAAAATTCCCTGATGTTTTCTGTTTTAATTTAGTTACAACGCCCGAATGTTTGCCAGCCATGGCAGGAGCGCCATCCGTAGTTGTTCTGCTAAGTATATTCCAGTCGAGTTCATATTCTGCTATCAAATGCTCAATTGCAGAATAAATATCATTTGCTGTTGTAGTACCTGTCAATGGAACGCACTTTAATAGTTCTTCAGTTATTTCAAAGTTACTGTTAATACCTCATATAAAAACAGCAAGTTTGAGCTGTATGAACAGTATCAGTGCTCTCGTCAACAGCCAGTGAAAAGTTTGTAAATTCCTTAATTTTCTCCTTCAGTTGAAGAACCAAATTTTTGAGATAAATCATTTATTCTTGAAGCAACAGTGGTTTCTTGACAGCGAAATATTTTGAATTATTGACTTTTGAAATGGAAATGAAATATCGGCAACTCTCAACATACAGTCTTTAATAAAATCACCATCAGTGAAAGGCTTTGATCTCTTCGCGATTTCTAATGCAATAATAAAACTTGATTTCAGGGCATCTTCGCTCTCAGTATTAGCTTTAGTAAACATCGATTGTTGACCTTGAAGTTTAGATTTTAAAGATGACAATGTGTCCATTCTTATTTTTTCAGTGTAATAAACGAATTTTGATTTATGATTCGTATCATAGTGTCTCTTCAAGTTAAACTCCTTACAAACAGCAACTGTTTGATTGCAAATCAAACACAGTGGTTTACCTTTCCATTCTATGAAAATATATGCAATTTCCCATTTAGACTGAAAAAACTCTGCACTCACTATCAACTTTACGTTTTTTTGTGCCATTATGCCAAAATCGTAACAATTATGGAACTCGACACAATAATTATGGATATCGCACGCGCACGACACAAACAAATGCACAATACCTTCACAATCACTACTTCGCAGTACAACTAAAATCCTTCTCCGACCGTATCGCTTCGATTACTCGACTCACACTCAACTGACTCACGTCGCGCCGACGCACTCCTTTTATAATATCGATAAGGAAGGTTCTAGTCTAGACTCGAAGCGCGTGGAAGATTCTATTGTTCTCAACAAATATAATAGGGTATTTCCGCTTGTTGCTAAGAGATGGCCTTACTGTCTATCTCTCTTGCTTGTCAAGGCACGCGCTGCCCTTGAAATGACTTATAAATGTAGTGTGCGCATTTTAAAACTTCCGTAGAGGAATCGAGTGAAGTCTAAAAGCTCTAAAAAACATGATTCTTCTTTCTGTGACACATTGCGATCGCGGGCCTTATTGATACGTCCCGGGGGCCGGATGCGGCCCGCGGGCCTTATCTTTGACATCCCTGCACTATATATATATATATATATATATATATATATATAATATATATATATATATATATATATATATATATATATATAGCCTTGGCCAAAAGTATTAGGCACCCTACAATTTACTTCATTTCTTGTGTTTCAGGGTAAAAAATTAAATTCGTATGTTTTGTAAAATCGTATATTGAGGTAAAATTATAAAATAAATTAATATTTGGTGTGTCTGCCCTTAGCTCTAATTACAGCCTAGTACATTCATTTGTACTTATGGCTTCTCACTTATCCATCAAAACGCTTTTTAGCGCTGCTTTTGATGTTATGCTATGCTCCCGTATTTTGCGCTTCAGAATACCCAAAGATGCTCGATAGGGTTTAGATCTGGAGCCTGCTCCGGCCAATCCAACAAGACAATGTTATTGTCTGTAAACCAGCGCACCGTGCGGCTGATTTATGACAAGGTGCATTATCTTGCTGGAATTTGATGTCGTCTAAATTAGTGTCGCTAAAAATGCGCGTCAGCGAAGGCATCAGTACAGTTTCTAGTATATTTATGTACTTTAGGCTGTTCATGAGGCCTTCACAAACGAACATTTCACCGACACCTTTAGCAGCCATGCAGCACCAGATCATAATGCTGCCTCCTCCGTGTTTTACACCATACAACATTAGACCAATCCTCTTCGCTAAAATGTTGGTGCTTCAGAACCCACTCTAAGCGTTTCTTACTATTGGTCTCTGAAAGCCGAGGCTTCTTTCTAGCTTACCCTCTTAATCCAGCTTCTGTCAGTCTTCTCCTTGCCGTTCGAGAACTAATCGGCATCCCAATCTCTTCCGACAGAGTTGCAGCGAGCTCAGAGATGTTTTTTTCCGATTTTTAATAAACTCGCGGATGAGTTTTCTGTCGTTCTCATTTTGTTGGCATGGTAGCCAGCCTCCACAAACCTTTTAATAGCACTGCGCACAGAGAACATTTCACTAACTTAGCTATTTCTACTTGGGAATTGCCTTGTTGATGTAGGGTTTGAATTCTAAATCGTTTTTTTTTTCGATACCACGATCACTTTTCTTAGGCATTTCTCAAATATAAGAATGTCCAGTTCACAAATAAAACACGTAAGGAAGCTTCTTGATACTACAAGTAGTAAAAAGAGACTGATAAAACATTAAAAATATTTTTTAAAAAACCTCATTATCGCAATTTTGTGGGCCAGGTGTTTTATGGACCCTGTAAAAGAGATTGTCTATTCTTTAAGTTAGCTTTTGACAGCGCCGTACTGTTAAAACAATTAGTCTTTTTTAAATATTTTAAGAGTTTCACTTGTTTATTAGGGGTGCCTTATATATATATATATATATATATATATATATATATATATATATATATATATATATATATATATATATATATATATATATGGGACATTCCGACTCCCCCATTAATCCATAAATTAACTGAATTTATGAGGACACAATCTGTCCAGATTAAAGCTTATGATATGTAGTTTTGAATTTTGAGTGGCATATGAAGAAATTGTGCTGATTTGAGCTCAATACCGACCCAAATAAGCAATTAAAAGATATTTAAAATGGACAAATAAACCAAATTTCAAGCTTAACGGTTACTTTCCGTTGCACACATTACTTCTCTGAGGAATAAATTGCGTAGATATTTAGGACTGGTAATTTCAAATAATCTTAGGCCACGTGCATCTATGAACGACCAAGTCAACTCAAGTTATGAGCAATTAAACGACGTTTAAAATGCACAAATAGGCTAAATTTCGTATCTAATGGTACTTTATGTTGCGCACCTTATTATTTTGAGATACAAATTGTATCCAGGACTGACAATTATAAACACATTTAGACGCGACGAGCGACCAAGTAAAGTCAAGTTATGATCGATTAAAAGACGTATAAAATTCAAAAATAGGATACTATTTATATCTATTTATTTATATTATATTTATAGGCTACTAAAATAACAGACAGGAAAATATCTATGAAGATGTATGCAATTTATACATAAAAAGAAGGTGCGCAACAAAAGTAACCAATAAATACTAAATTTGACCCATTTGTGCATTTTATATGTCTTTAGTTACTGATAACTTAAGTTTATTTAGTCGTCCATGTTGCACGTAGCCTAAGAATGTTCGAAATTGTCAGTCCTGGATATCTATATACTAATTTATATCTCACAAAAAATAAAGTGTGCATCGTTAAATATAAAATTTGGTCTATTTGTGCATTCCATATGTCTTTAAACTGTTCATAACTAGAGTTTACGTGGTCGATCATGGTCTTATATAGTCTAAGATTGTTCAAAATTGTTAGTCCTGAATATCTATGCAATTTATACGTTAAAAAAATAAGGTGCACAACAAAAAGTAACAATTAAATACAAAATTCGGCCTATTTTTGAATTTTATACGTCTTTTAATTGCTCATAACTTGACTTTACTCGGTAATCCATGGTTGCACAATTTGTTCATAATTGTCAGTTCAGAATATCTATGCAATTTGTACCTGAAAAAAATAACGCGGGCAACTTAAAGTAACCATTCAGTTCGAAATTTTACCTCTTTATGCATTTTAAACGTCTTTTAATTGCTCATAACTTGAGTTTACTTGGTCTCCCGTCGTCGCACTAGTCTAAGTTTGTACGTAATTGTCAGTTCTACATATCTATGCAATTGAAACCTCAAAAAAGTAATGTTTTCAACGTAAAATTATGTTTTTTATCCCGTAGAATATACAATATACTAATGTTACCAATAAAATCGGCTTTAGCACCTTTTAAACCTTAATATTTTTGGACCAAAATTTCAGAGACGCCTGTTTACACTTAAAAGGTTTTTAGCCGGTAGGACAGCCAAATATAATTTTTTTTTGTGGCCATATATATATATATATATATATATATATATATATATATATATATATATATATATATATATGTATGTATGTATAAGTATGCGGATATTGTCTTGTAACAGATGATCAAAACGAATTATTCCTCATAAAATACATATTTTATGATGTGGTTATTATTTTTTAGATGTCTCGAATTTTCAAGCATTCTTCAATTACATTGACATGAGAGCTTTAATAGAAAATTTCTGTGTTTACCATGTCAATGCTCCAGGGCAAGAGGAAGGAGCTCAAACATTACCCGAAGAGTAAGTTCATTTTTTTAAATCAGTTATTTTAAGGAAGCTTATTTTTTTATTACTGAATATATTCGAGAACTTCGTATGTACCTTTTAACTATGTACGCATTTTGTGGAGATATCCTTAGAGATGTGCTTCACAGATTGCGTATTTGTGTTAGAGGGATACAAGGCACATATTTGTTAGCTAATCGCGAATATTGTTCAGTTCATTTGTCCAAAGTTATAGAAAAGGTTAACAATCAGCGTCTTCTAAGGTATCTAGAAGGATTCAATATTATTAGCAATCAACAATATGGCTTTTCTTAGCCAAGATAAACAGGAGATCTCCTAACTTGTGTAACACATGTTTAGAACAGCGCAATTGAACGATTTGGAGAATCTCGAGAGGTTGTACTTGATATATCCACTCGACCGTGTTTGACATGACGAATTGTTGGCTAAGTTACGCTCTCATGGTATGTCTAAAAAGTTTTGTTTATGGCTCTCATGTTTCCTCAGAGAACATTCTTTACGAGTGGCAGTCGACGGATTTCTTTCTAATACCTTCACTATAAACGCTGGTCTGCCCCGAGGCTCCATACTGTCTCATACTCTCTTTCTCATTGACATTAATAATCTGCTGGAAAGTTATCCAATCTATCCCACTGAGTACAATTTACAGTGATTCAAGTCTAACGTGAACCGCTTTTTTCGCACACTTGTCGCTCCTCTAGTGTTATAGGGATTTCTCTATAGCAGGTTTACTCCATATAAAAACATCGTTTGTTTGGGATTAGATTGAGATACAAGGGATAGGGCAATCAAAGAGTCTCGTAAGGTTACTTAATCCTTAAGTATGCCAAGTCTTTACTGAAACTAAACTGAAAGGCACTGAACATAGTGACCAAAATCCTCACAAGACACTGTCAGGACTGAATACATCTCTCAGGTAAATTCGGAAATCATCCAATAGTTTTGGACCAGATAAAATTCATATCAAAAGAACTACTCACACAAAGATACAGCCACTGAATGGACTGTCCGGATCCGGAAATATACCAGGTTATTTGCAGTTCTCTAAATTTTTTTTTTTTTTAACTTTAGAAAAAACTAATTTTTTTGAATAAGACAACGAAAGTAAATACAATAAACATGACAGGTAGTAGCTGACTGTTACCGTCAGCTGTTTTTCGAGTAGATTCCGTTCTGTCTTATAAGAAAAGCCTCATAGGTTATGCCATTCTTGATCAATATTATTTAAAAAAACCGGTCAAGTGCAAGTTGAACTTGCGCAATTAGTGTTCCGCACGTTGATTGCTTTTAAAATAAAAAAATGTTGTAACGGAAGTATAAAATGATCAGTGACTTCACCAAACACACCCCAAATGAGTTTTCAACAAAGTTTATTTCCAATCTTTACTGAAAATTGTTGACCCTGAAATTTCTGTTTTTTTTATATACCAGATAAATTATTGCAGGTAATGCACTCGTGATAATTTTCGTTCAATCTACACCCTGTGGAGAATATTCCAGATTCCGTTCTGTCTTATAAGAAAAGCCTCATAGGTTATGCCATTCTTGATCAATATTATTTAAAAAAACCGGTCAAGTGCAAGTTGAACTTGCGCAATTAGTGTTCCGCACGTTGATTGCTTTTAAAATAAAAAATGTTGTAACGGAAGTATAAAATGATCAGTGACTTCACCAAACACACCCCAAATGAGTTTTCAACAAAGTTTATTTCCAATCTTTACTGAAAATTGATGACCCTGAAATTTCTGTTTTTTTATATACCAGATAAATTATTGCAGGTAATGCACTCGTGATAATTTTCGTTCAATCTACACCCTGTGGAGAATATTCCAGAATTTTTTCAAAATTTTTTGAGAAGTAGTTTTCGAGATAAGGCGGGTGGACAGCGATTTTTCGTGATTTTTTAAAAATAATACAATGAAAAGTGCGCGCAAGTATTACATTATATATATATTTTTTACTCGTGTTTTCACAAGCTTTCATTTGACACCACACTCGATTACCTAGTAAAATTTTTTTTTCACTTCCGATTTCATCCCCCAAAACTAACCCCTTAAGTCAAAATTTAACTTTCAAAACTACATGGCTCTGATGAGGCCATCAATTCCTATATTATTACCAAATTTCAACTTTCTATGACAAATTGTTTCGGAGAAAATCGGGTGTAACAGACGAACAGACAGACAGACGGACAGACACCGAAGTGATCTTATAAGTGTTTCGTAGGGAACACTAAAAAAAAACAAACTGATCAGTGATTATAAACGACAAGACTATAGGCGATGTCAATCGAAATCAGTAAGGCCTAATTAATTTTTGAAGAGTTAATGTGGAGAACTGGCCCATTTTTATTTTCGGATACGTTGTTTTTCTGCAAATCAAAATCTATACCTAGATATCTACAAAGATAAAGTTGCAGGTGCGCTGTAATTTCACTCTAAATAGACGATAAACTCTATTTAAACTAACAATATAATATGGAAATACATAATCTATTTAGAATATTCCTCAAGGACTATACTATGGCATCTTCGGTGTCTGTCTGTCACATCCGATTTTCTCCGAAACTATTTAACAGAGAAAGTTGAAATTTAGCACAAATATAGAAATTAATGGCCCTATCAGAACCATGTAGCTTTGAAAGTCAAATTTTGACTTAAGGGGGTCACTACCGGAGTCAATTTACATTGAAAAGTAAAACCCATTTTCTCAGCAACCGTTCATTCTATTTCAACGAAACTTTGCACACTTATTATTTATTATTATATAATTTAATGGGACTAAGGGTTTAAAGAAATAATTTAAATTACATTTTCTAGAAATTTTAAAAGTTCATGAATTTTATTTGTATGTTTGAATTGACGCGGTAAATTACCAGCTGTTTCGTTTGACATTTCCTTAGTCCGAACTGTAGACAGTGTTGCCATGGATATTTAAAAAAAAAATAGCTCAATAACTTTTATGGTTTTGAAGATAATGGGGCAAATGTACAAAAAAGTCAATTTTTCAGGAGAGCCGAAAAACTAAAAAGTTGTAGTTTTTGACTGCTTTTTTTTTGTTATAATCAACTTTTTTTAATTTATTTCTAGAGTGTTTGTCTTCTTTTTTTTTGCAAAAACAAGTTTGGCAACACTGATTGTTTACAAGAAAATATATTTTTTTCCAAATTTTTTTTTTAGTTTTGTTTTGTTTGGTTATGTTTTACGTGAGAGATTGTTTTTGTTTACATATTTACAATTTTTTTTCCTGTTTTCTGTTACTATTGCTGTTTTAAATTTTATTATATTGTTATTTTATTATAGTTTTTTATTATTGTTTTGTGAAGAAAAATGACTAAGCCAAAGACTAGCTTCAAGAGCAAGAAAAGGAATAAACCTTTTAGTGGGACACATATTTCTGTTGCTCGTAAATTGGTCATGTCCTTACCATCTGTTGAATCAACATCATCAACCTCATCTGAAAATCGTACACCTTCTTCTTCTTCAAAAAAACTAGGTAATCAAAATAAATTTGAGTCATTCATGAGCAACCATGCGTATGATTTGGTGGATGTTGGAGAGCTGAGTAAAGCACTGAACTCAACAGTGGACTGCAAAAAATGTGGTGGTGAAATCACCCTAAGTGTTTGTTTGAGAAACGGTTTTGGCATCCACTATAAAGATTGTTTGTTAGAATTGTCAAGTCCTAAATAAACTAAGGAACTCCAAGAAACTGGATTATGAACTCGAAGGTAAATCTGTGAAATTAGATACAATAAATATTAGATTTACTTATGCACTAAGGTGTACTGGTAAAGGATTTGCTGGAGCTAAACTTCTTTGTGCTATGATGAACATTCCTCCCCCACAAAGCAAGCACTTTTTGCACCAAAATGTTATTCGTTCAGCTCTTGAAGTAGTTGGAAAAGATATAATGGTGGCTGCCGTAGAGGAAGCCTGTATTTCAAATAGTGGCAACAGGGATTTGGCCATCTCACTAGATGGCAGTTAGCAAAAAAGGGGCCATACTTCTTTGAATGGCGTGGTCTCTGCTGCGAGTACTGACTCAGGCAAAATATTGGATATTGTGGTACTCTCCAAACACTGTCGTTGTCCACTAAAATTTCAGAATACACATAATGAAAATTGCATAGCCAATCATAGTGGTACCAGTGGGGCTATGGAAGCAGCTGGTGCAGAGCAAATTTTCCTGAGGTCAATGGACAAATACAATGTAAGATATTCTCACTACTTAGGTGATGGAGACTCAAAGGGTTTCTTGAAGGTTGTAGAACAAAACCCTTACGGAGATAGTCTCTTAGTTCAGAAGTTAGAATGTATAGGACATGTACAAAAAAGGATGAGATCTAGACTCAGAAAGCTAAAAACTTCCTACACGTCCAAAAAACTGCAAGATGGAAAGCCGATAGGAGGAAAGGGCAGACTCATGGATGTGGCAATAAACGACATTCAAAAGTTTTTATGGCTTAGCCATACGAAAAAACGTTGGCAGCTTGGCCGAGATGAAAAACGCAGTATGGGCAGAAATTTTTTCATCTCGGCTCAAACGACCAGAATCCGGCACACAATTTATGCAGCTTGGACTGGTGTAAGTTCCTCAAGGCCCAGGCAGAAAAAAAATTATATGAGCACTCAAAGCATTTTCATCTACCAAAAGTAGTAATGGAAATTTTGAAACCTGTCTTCAGGGACCTGGCGAATCCAGCCCTGTTAGAAAAATGTGTTCACGGTAAGACACAAAACACAAACGAAAGCTATAATAATGCATTGTGGGTTAGATGCCCAAAAAATATTTTTTTTTGTAGAGAAAAGCACACTAGAATTAGGTGCATATGATGCACTATGCTGCTTCAATGAAGGTAATATTTCCCGCTGCCGAGTACTTGAAAAACTTTTCATTGACCCTGGAAAATTTACAATTGCTGGGCTGATGAAGGAAGATGAACTGAGAATAGTGAAAGCCGAGAAAGACTTACAACAAGCATCGAAATGCGAGAGGCAAAAAATTTCAAGAGCAAGAAAAAGTTTAGAAGAAAAAATTTAAGAAGTTAGAAAAAAAAGAAGGCCCGTCATATGAAGCGGGTTCATTTTAGTTAAAAAAAAGTATAACAAAATAATAAAATCTTATTATTACTTTTCAAAATATTATTGTAAAAATAAAGTTTTTTATTTGTATATAGTAAATAGTATTTCAAAATATTTTTGTAAAAATAAAGTTTTTTATTTGTATATAGTAAATAGTGTTATATAATTATTCCTAAGCATTGTTAATAAAAAGTGGGATAATAATAATAATAGTGAAAATAATAATAACTTCATAATGGGTGGAATGGGGTGGTATATTGAAAGGTGCGTAGTGCGAAGCTAGGCGAAAGCTGAGCGGGACTCATATCTTGGCGATACTGACTGATGGCTCATACCTTGACTACTTTATATAAAAATTTCAGGCACTTATACTCATCGTATAATTGTGGGGGTTGGATTGTTTTGTGCAGAAATGATTGTAGATTATAAAAATGGAAAAAAAAAAAAACGAAAAACGTATTTTTTTTCATTTTTCTCGGTACTGACCCCCTTAAGGGGTTAATTTTGGGAGTCATATCGGAAGTGAAGAAAAAAATTTTTGTAAGGTTATTAAAAATATATATGATGTAATATTCGCACAAGGTTTTCTTTACATTATTTTTAAAAAAGTTGCCAAAAATTGCTGCCCCCCCTCTATCTCAAAAAATTTAGAAAAAATTTTGAAATATCCTTCATAATGTGGAGATTGAATGAAAATTATTACGAGTGATAATTTATCTGGTATATAAAAAGATTTCAAGGTCATCAGTTTTTAACAAAGATCGGAAACAAACTTTGTTGAAAACTGTATGTATTATAACATCACCTCCGTAACAAAAGTTTTTATTTTAAAAATAATCAACATACGGAACACTAATTGCGCAAGTCCGACTTGCACTTGGCCGGTTTGTTTAACTTAAACTGTTGATATGGTAGTAATTTTACTGTTATATTTCAGTTATGTGTTCCCCACCATGGATGAGTTAGCTGAACAGTTGGTGCAAGTTGTAAGGCATTTTAATCTGAAACAGTTTATTGGGTTCGGTGTTGGTGCAGGTGCAAATATTCTTTGCCGGTATACTCTGTTACATCCGGAAATGGTACGTTTAGAATAATAAAGAGTTTATAAATATTTTGCTCGTTAAAAGTCATCTACTATTGTGCATAATAGTAATTTACTTTGATCTTATAGAAACGAGATAAAGGCTAATTTATTTATTTAGGTAGCTGACAATCTTATTAAATTAATCACGATAGGTATGCCCAATTTACTCATCCAGCTCATTATTTATTTTTAATAAAACAGAAATTTCAAACTTTTATGAGAAGACAAGTCTCCAGTGTTAAAGAAATAATTAGTGAATTAATGAATGAATTAATTATTCATTGCAGATATTCCAAAATTCTTTCAAAATAATTTATAACAAAATAAGTTATACTTTTTTGCGGACGATACTGCAATAACTGCAGCTTTAGGACAATCACAACTGGTTGTTAGGAAGCTGCAGCAAGGTATAAATACACTAGAGCGTTGGACGAGGTATTGAAAAATTAAGTTAAACCCCGACAAAACCAAAGATATTTTTTTCAGTATAAAACGACACGCAAATTGTCTTTAACAAAGGTTAAAGTTTAGAACCAAGAAATTACCTGGTTATAAGAGAATAAATATTTGGTACTCTGTTTTGAAACGCTTCCTAACTGCAAGAACAACACAAACAAATTTAAATTATATAAAAACAACACTATGTTTTAATTTCCAATATATTTAAAGGGACTTGACAGTTGTTTCACCATACAATGACTTCTTCAGAAGTAAATAAGAAAGGAAAATATTTGATAGTAATCCTGGTTAACTAGTGCTTAAAACTATCCTTAATTACCTAAGATTATGCTAATCATTTTATTATATTATTTACAGACAGAATTATTTTAAGAATGCAAATCTGTGGTACTATTTCCGAGAACTAATAAAGATTAAGTAAGGGTGAATGGTTTAAGTCTACCTGTTCGTTTAATAATTGATTGGAATTTTTCCGTTTGTTAATTTCAAGACATTTAAGCAAATTTAATTTTTTAAATTTATTTTCTACATGCAGGATTTTGAACGTATCATCAAAATTATGGGATTCGTTTATTATATGGGTTGCGTAATGTGAATTGTTCTTATTTTTTAAATAACTATGTTTATGTTCTTTAATGCGAGTTTACAATTCACATTACGCAACCCATATAATAAACGAATCCCATAATTTTGATGATACGTTAAAAATCCTACATGTAGAAAATAAATCTAAAAAATTAAATTTGCTTGAATGTCTTGAAATTAACAAACGGAAAAACTCCAATCAATTATTAAACGAACAGGTAGACTTAAACCATTCACCCTTACTTAATCTTTATTAGTTCTCGGAAATAGTACCACAGATTTGCATTCTTAAAATAATTCTGTCTGTAATAATATAATATAATAAAATGATTAGCATAATCTCAGGTAATTAAGGATAGTTTTAAGCACTATTTAACCAGGATTACTACCAAATATTTTTCTTTCTTATATACTTCTGAAGAAACTATTATATTGTGTAACAATTGTCAAGTGACTTTAAATTGGAAATTAAAACATAGTGTTGTTTTTATATAATTTTATTATGAATTTCCAACAAGTATCGGCTAACACAATCAAAGACGAAATAAACAAAATTAATAACAACGCTATTAGACAACTACATGCAATTTATCTACTGATAAATAAAAATGTAAACTACACTTAAGAACTAAAGTCAACCTATATAAAATCTTACCGTTAGCAAGTCCGCGTTTAAAAGATATCAAATAATCCAGAATGTAGTCCTAAAATTAATCCTTGATAGGCCAAAATACACTTCAAATAAAATCACACACGGTGATCTACAGCTAGAGACAATTTTTAAATCATCCAAAGTCGGATGTAAGCGTCTCCAAGTCGTCTCCAATGAGCCCTGTTGTTTGCTTTTTGTAGCCAATCGTATCCCACTAATCTCTTCATGTCGTCCGTCCATCTTCTCTGTGATCTACCTCTGGATCTTTTATGTTCTCTAAGCCTCCATTCAACTATACGGCATGTTCATCCGTTATCTTTCATCCTTGTCATATGCCCCACCCAATTCCACCTATATATACATATTCGTTTTATTACATCTGTCACTCGTGATCTCCTTCGTATTTTAATGTTAGGAATACGATCTTGGAGTCTAATATTTAGGATTCTTCACTCCATTGCTCTTACATTCATTCGTCTGAAAATAGTAAACATAAATTAGCTAAAGTGTTTTTAAATAGGAACTTTTATTATGTCTAAACAAGCATTAAATAGCATCTTAGTTTTCTCTTCTCTTTGTTGCTTCTCTACAACTTACATAACAAAGGCTATTCTTAGATATTTAAAATTTTACAATATATTCTTTACGCTAGAAACAAAGTGTACAGGTATAAACTAACCTGACTTCAAAGCCACAGCAGATCCGAAGATGACAATTAAGATAATATCGGAAAAACTACTAAGATAACAGATAATTCTATATGCATAAGTGATCAATCTTAGGATTACAAATCAGAGGATTCGTTGTTATAACTTTTCCCCGCTGAGTAATGACCGAACTCTCCTCGTGGTATTTTTTGGCTTTTAGCTACAAGATTTCTCTGAAGAATATGTAAATCGTTTTACTTCATGGTTTTAAGTAAAAGATAATCTAAAATTGCTTAGAATGATAATAATGTTTCTATGTTTATTCTAATTTTGATATATAAGTATTGTACAAGGGCACTTTCTCATATTTTTTCTTTCTACAGGTTTCCGCACTCTGCTTAACCAACTGTGTAAGTACCCAACCTGGATGGATAGAATGGGGTTACCAAAAAATAAATACCAGACATTTAAGGTCAAAAGGAATGACACAGGGAGTTCTGGATTATTTGATGTGGCATCACTTTGGAAGAGTAAGTAGTAATTACAATTTCTATTTGATCGACTGGCTGGATAATGCTCTATATATTCTGATATCGTCACACATATAAAACTGAGATATTGTTTCCTAAGTTTATAAAAGTAAAATGCATAGAATAGTACTTATAACTTTAAAGATTTTTATAGATTCATCACATCTTTCCTTTGAAACTCCCACGCCGCGTTGAACTTTCAATAATTAATATTTTATTAAATTCTGTAATTGATTCAAATATTTAATGGCATAATCTAATTTGAAAAGTTCTTTCTTTTCAGTGTATTGCTTTATCTTTGAAAAATTTATATTAAAATCATGCACATACATTTTTTACAGTTCCATCAAAATGCTTATAGTTATTTTGTCCTTCCGCCAATTATCTGTCCATCCATCTCTGTAAGCATAACAACAGAAAATTTAACTATAGCTGCAGGAAAACGAACATGTAGAACAAAACATCGCCGTAAAACGAAGCCGGCTGGCTACTACCGGATCGTTAAAATGTGCCTAGTCAAGTTTCTCAGAGATGCCGCATATACTACGCGCAGCGCCCCTACCAGCGTAGCGTCTCTGTGAAATTGGACGAAGCACATTTTAGTTATCCTATGATAACCAGCCGGCGTCATTCTGAGCCTTAAAAGCTACTGAATGGATGCTCAAAATTAACCGGTACTAACCGGTTAGTGAGCGAAACAATTACCAACCAATTCGCGATGCCTCTCACCGTTGTGTCTGAAAATAATGATAAAATCAAGTACTAAAACCACTTAGTGTTTAAAGTTAGAAATTCTAGGAAATTGAGTCCCTAATCTTATTTTTTAATATTTATTTTAAAATCTGGTAACTACCGCTTAGTATAAATTGAAATCTTATATGTGTGTAAACCCGTATTCAGTCTTAATTATTTTATTATGATGAGTAAAACCTACTTCGTTGATCAAAATGTTGTAAGCATTTTTTGTTAGTTAATTATGGATTTATATTTTTTACAGACACTAATCGCATGGAAGGTCAATATCACAGGCCGACAAAATTGGACGAAACTCCAGGTTCTGAGACCAGAGTATACTTTCCCAAATCGAATTGCTCCATCAGATCAGGTTTCCGACATATCCTAACTTAAAAATGTAAAAAACACAGTTTTTCGCTATATTCGGAATTATATTACACCGCGAATTAATTTTTCTTCACAAAACTCGTTGCGGCATCTAAAAGTACTACTCTTCCTCTTTAAAATGCATTTTAAATATTTCAGATATTTTATTGTTCGTTGAAATTAATTAGTTTGGCGTTTTCATTACAACCTTACTCTTATGGTATGTCTGAAAGGTTCTGTTTGTAGCTCTCATGTTTCCTCAAAGAGTGTTCTTTACGAGTGGCACTCGACGCATTTCTTTCTAACACCTTCACTATCAACGCCGGTGTACCCCAAGGGTCCATACTGTCTCCTACTCTCTTTCTCATTTACACTAACGATCTGCTGGAAAAGATCGAGAATCCAATCTACAGCTTTGCAGATGACAGTACACTTATTTTTTTTTTTTTTTTTTATTGGTCTAGCACACGTGCTGCAGGGAAGTCCCTAAAGCGCTCCAGGAGCGGCACGAGTGCGGAAATCTCTTCATTCACTATCTCTCTCTCACTCTCTATCTCTTCATTCACTCTGAACGCTCGGACATCGGCTACTAAGACGAATATCCGCAGACAGCAGGAAGTCATTCAACTTAACAAAGACCTGGAAGAAATTCTATCTTGGGGTGACAGTAACCAAGTGGAATTTAACGCTACAAAAACCCAGGCGGCAGTTTTCTCTAAAAAAGTTAACGTTGCTGAACCCGACATAGTTATGTCGGGGCAGTCCATCCCTCTAACATTGTCACTTAATTTGTTGGGCGTTAATTTGGGAGCAAATATGTCCTGGCATGCACATGTTGCAGGCATAGCAAGGAGAGCTTCTCAAAAGTTGGGAATATTATTTTGAACCAGAAAGCTTTGCACTCCACAACAACTGTTAATTCTTTACAAAGCTCAAATTCGACCAACTGTGGAATACTGCTCCCATGTTAGGAGCTCCGCTCCCAAACATACACTGCATTTGTTGAATTCTATTCAGAGAAGAGCTGTTCGTCTGATTGGAGACCCGGAACTGACCGACGGCCTTGATTTGCTGGAACATCGAAGAATGGTTGGCGACTTGAGCCTATTCTACAAGTACTTTCTTGGAAAGTGTTCGAAGGATGTGGCCCGCTTAATTCCTCCCAGAGTGGTGCATGTTAGAAGTACACGTCGCGCTAATTCTTCACATCCGTATGAGGTTCAGCTTGTTACTCCTCGTACAATGTTCTTTAAGCAGTCTTTTATATCCCTTTGGAATAATTTGCCCAGGATTGTGTTTCCCACCCAGCGATTCAAGAACAACGTGAATTGCTTTCTCCGCACATGTGTCGCTCCTGTAGCGCTTTAGGGACTGTCCTGTAGCATGTGTGCTAGACCCATAAAAAAAAAAAAAAGAACCACCGTACCAAAAAAAAAGTTGGTTCGGCAGGCGAGAGTAGGGTAATTATATGATTTTTGGGACGGTGAATCTGAATTTGTTGTCGGTTTAACCCCATCGAGTCATGGTTTGTCCGTAACCTTTCCTCAAGTAAAGTAAAGTAACTTTGACAAGTTTCTTTGTATGGACGATCGTCTATTACCGCTCTCAGCCGAACCCAAAGTCACGAAACGAGGACGTGGCGGACATTTTTATTTTTTTTTATGATTTTTTTGGATCGTTTTTGCTATGAATTTTTTCTTACTCTTTAGAACTAATTAGAATGAAATTACTTCGTTTTCTTATGAAAACGTTAGCGCTTCATTTCAAATGATCGTTGGATCGTTTACGACTAGTAGAGTGATCTTCTCTTTTCAAAGATCAGCAATAGTCCGCCATCATTCTTTTATCCTACCTATCTTGATAATGTCGCTCTTTTTCTTTAAAGTCTTGATGAAAACATTCCCCCTATCTCTTCACTGAATGCTTCAACATTTTCCAGGAAATAGTGCAAATAGTATAGTTGCAACGAAAGCGCCAAACTAATTAATTTTAATGGACGATTTCTCGGAGAAGTCATAAAATATCTGAAATTACGGAGCACGATGGTAGGATACAACGAATTGTATTAAGTACGCATACCTATTACTCCATCGAAAGCTGACACAGCAGCTTTCGAACCGACAGAGTAGTTGACACAGTCAACGCTTTAAAAGCAGGTAGCGCTTTTTCGAGGGATCGTGCTCCGTAACTTCTGGGATAAGTACCACTTGATATCGTTCTCTTGTTTGTCAATCCTAGCCTGACTGACGAGCCGTGATACGGCGAAACGCGTCTCAGGATGGATTTGACAGACAAGAGAACAGCTGTAAGCTGCTGGAATATGGACTTCTGTATATTTTCAGTTGCTTTACAATAATTATATATATCTGAAATATTCAAATTGCATTTTGAAGGGAAAGAGTAGTACTTTCAGATGCCGCAACGAATTTTGTGGAAAAAAAAATAATTCGCGGTATAATATAATCCCAAATATAGCGAAAAACCGTGTTTTTTTTGCATTTTTAGGTTAGGATAGCAATTCTAAGGTCGGTTTTGGATTCAGTGCATCAAAAACCTTCGAAAAAGTATAGTCTGGTCTCAGAGTTTGAAAAATGTTGGCCTGTGTATCCAATAAATATACTCAAAGATGGTAGGCGATAATATCTCATTTTTAGTGTTCCGTATGGAACACTTATAAGATCACTTCGGTGTCCGTCTGTCTGTCTGTCACACCCGATTTTCTCCGAAACTATTTGACATAGAAAGTTGAAATTTGGTAATAATATAGGAATTGATGGCCTCATCAGAGCCGTGTAGTTTTGAGAGTTAAATTTTCACTTAAGGGATTAGTTTTGGGGTGTGAAATCGGAAGTGAAAAAAATAATTTTTTACTAGGTCATCGAGTGTGGTGTCAAATGAAAGCTTGTGAAAACACGCGTAAAAAATATATATATAATGTAATACTTGCGCGCACTTTTCTTTGTATTAATTTTAAAAAATCGAGAAAAATCTCGCCTTATCTCGAAAAGTACTTATCAAAAAATTTTGAAAAAATTCTGGAATATTCACCATGGGGTGTAGATTGAACGAAAATTATCACTAGTGCATTACCTTTAATAATTTATCTGATATATAAAAAAACAAATATTTCAAGGTCATCAGATTTTAGTAAAGATTAGAAACAAACTTTGTTGAAAACTCATTTGGGGTGTGTTTTGTAAAGTCACTGATCATTTTATACCTCCGTAACATTTTTTTTTATTTTAAAAGCAATCAACGTACGGAACACTAATTGCGCAAGTTCATCTTGCACTTGACCGGTTATTTTAATTAAATTCTTGATTTTTAGAATAACGAAGAGCGTAATCACGATCTTGTTCAAGTCTACAAATCGTACTTTGAACGAAACGTAAATCCGACGAACCTCGCCTTGTTCATTGACAGTTATGTGAAAAGAACAGATTTAAATATTCACAGGGACTCGGATCCTACTAAGAAAAATAACTACACACTTAAAGTGCCTGTTATTAATATAACTGGAGCTTACAGTCCTCATGCTGACGATACAGTTACCTTTAATGGAAGATTGGATCCTACTAATTCGTCTTGGATGAAGGTAATATAAAACTATATTGAGCTAAGTTAGTTAAAAGTTTAACAGGTTGACTGCCGACCACTCCGATCGGAGTGCGTCGGGTCTCTTCGCCAACGCCGTCTACTCCGATCGGAGTTCGACATGCGTTCTTACGAAACGTTTTAGTATTCCATCGGCGTTGTATATGAAACGTGTTTCTAGTGGTGGCGTTGCTTAAAAACGCAAGTTCTAACAGGTGCTTAAGTGGTTCCGCGGATTTGCTTTTGGTTTGGTTGTAATCTGCCGTACAATATGGACAATCAACCTGGGCCTTCTGGTATTAAAAAAAGACATTGTAGTGAAGAAAAAAAGGTATATGATAAGAAAAAGAAGCTAACTGACACTGAATTATTGCAGCTATTGGAAGAAAGCGGAGGTAGTAGTGACGAACATTACGTACCAGACACAGACGATAGTGATGTAAATTTAAGCTCCGAGTCCGAAGAAGAGAATTTTATAGACCCTATTCGGCCCCATCAAACACTTCCTAGCCTTGATGAGATAAAATGGAACGACAGAGGTGCGTTTAAAACAAATTTTGTTCCAGAAAACCCAGGAATTATTGGTGCAAATTCCAGGACAGGGTGCACCTATCGATTTTTTCGAAATGATCATTGATGATGATTTTTTACAAACTATTGTAGAACGAACGAACTCTTACGCAGTCGAGGTTTTGCTGCGCCCAGAAACAAGTACAAAATCACGTATTACTAATTTTAAAGATCTTACTCTTGACGAACTAAAAATTTTTTTGGCCCTGTTACTTCACACTGGCACAATATCCTTGAGCCGTCTTAACGATTATTGGAAAACTGATCCGCTATTTAATCTACCTGTTTTTAGAAAATATATGTCAAGGAATAGATTTTTGCTTATCTTGAGGTGTTTGCATTTTACATCTCCAGATATGGATCCGGCAGATCGGCTCGGAAAGATTAGATTTGTGGCAGATTTTTTTAACAACAAGATGGGAGAAGTTTACTATCCTGGAAGAGAGTTGTCTTTGGATGAAGCTATGGTACTTTATCGGGGTCGTCTCCAGTTTAAACAGTATATCAAGAATAAGCGTCATAAGTATGGTATGAAGTTATACATGCTGACAGAGCCTAATGGACTTATTTTGAAATTTCGTGTCTACGAAGGTGCGACAGATGTTTATGGTGGAAGCGGACATACTGAAAAGATTGTTTTTACATTTATTGGAGGAAAAATTGGGTGTGGGACATGCTGTTTATCTAGACAATTTTTACAATAGTGTTAATTTAGCTAGGAAATTACTTCAACAAAATACATACTGCACTGGTACGCTGAGAGCTGAGAGGAAAGATAATCCGAAAGAGGTAATGAGTGGTGAGAATAAATCTATGTTTTGCAATGGAGTGCATGTCGGAAAATGGCGCGATAAACGCAATGTTCAATACATTTCAACAGAATTTGGAAGCGAAATGGGCATTTTTAAAAACAAAAGAAATCAAGAATCTGAAAAACCTTCCGCAATCATTGGATATAATGCTTTTATGTCCGGTATAGATAGACCGGATCAAATGATGGCATATTATCCTTGCAGCCGTAAAACCATTCGGTGGTACAAAAAAGTTATTCATGCATGTGCTGCAAATGAGCATGATAAACGCCTATTTTTTTGTACAATAAATATTCGCGGTCTGACCAGTTACGATTATATGACTTCCGATTGGATGTCATAAGAAATTTACTAGCCAGACGACCAATTACTAATTTGCCGCAAATTCCTCCAGGCCAAATAAATGTCCACAGCATTAGCAAAGTAGAAAAAATTGTTAGTGAAAAAAAAGGAACTAAAGAAACAAAACGGATAAGCAGAAAGGAATGCAAAGAATGCAGGAAAAATAAAATAAGAAAGCAAACAGTGTATGAATGCAAAATGTGCCCTGGGCAACCAGGTTTTTGCCTTAATTGCTTTGAGGATTACCATAAAAATGTACAAAAATGATTTAGAAATAAATGTTTTGAGTTCATGAGTTCGATTTATTATTTTTTTACTTATTTAATTAGACACTCCGATCGGAGTGTTCGGCATCTAGTAAAAATTTTCACTTGCAATGCCGATTACTCCGATCGGAGTGAAATTTTTTTTTTCTAATATTTTGAATGGCACATAAAAAAAACACATCCAAGACTCATTTTAATTCATATTTACCACAATAAAATAAAAATATTTGGAAAAATCTTACCGGCGTCAACCACAAACTCAAAAAAATATAGATCGGCAGTCAACCTGTTAATCGTCCTTTCAGTAGTACCCTCGATACATTTTCGAACTCGCACTGTTGGGTAAAGCTGAAACTAATATAGCGGAATGCTTCTTCAACATTATGGTGCAACTATGAGAAGATGGTGATGATATGACGCTTATATTAGGGTGTTGCAAAATTTGTTATATTGAGATAAGTGATTCCTCAGATCGAGAAAGAGCAACATTCACTATTTTTATCGTTACAAATTGAGATAGAGGTGGAAACCTCTTATCATTTTTTTTGCAATTTAACCGGTCATACATTTTAACGCTTCGTTTTCGCTCTCCGATTTATTTTGTGGTGTGGATCACGGTCAATATTAAAAACGGTAATTCTGGAATGTCCTTTTGATGTAACCCTAAACACACCGAAATATTTTTGGGTTTTGGCAGTCGACAGTAACTTCTATAGAGAACTAATGACAGCCGATCGATTCAAAATAAATTTACAAACATAAAAGTCAGTGGACACTATAAGCCTTCTTTTCTCATAATGACGCAACGTTTCAACTCCTCGGCTACAGCTATTTATTTTTATATGTTTTCGATTACCTTGCATTGGTCTTATGTATAGGGTTTTTCATTAAGAGCGTCCTAACTTTAAAATTGAATAAAATATAAAGAGGTTTTAAGCAAAATTCATTCTGAAACTTTTATTTAACGGGAAATTTTATGCCATTTAACGTTTAAATAAAATATCGCTAAAATGGCCGCCGCGGCTCTTTTTGCAGACGCGAAACCGCTTACACCAATTTTCCATGACTCGGACCAGCATTTCCGGCCTTATGCCGGTTATGGCACGACGAGTGTTGGCTTCAAGTACATCAAGAATTGCTAATTTGTTGCTGTAAACTTGTGATTTAACGTGGCCCCAAAGAAAACAGTCCAAAGACGTAAAATCGCACGAGCTCAGCGGCCAAACGGTGGGGCCATTTTGTGAAATGAATGAGTCACTGAACTTAGCGTGTAATAAAGCCATGTTTGGGTCGAAAATATGGGGCGGTGCGCCTTCCTATTGGAAATAAAAATCGTCTGCGTCCATTTCGTCAAATTCTGGGAAGAAATACCGTGTTTTGATCAAATTGGTCTCTGCGTAGTGCGAACTGAACATGAATTTGCGTAGTAAATTTTGACAATTTCCAAGCGTTCATTTAACGTGAAACGATTCCTGATTGAATGGCAAAACTTACTAAACACAACTGACATCAGATGTCGAACACCTGCCAATCAACATGGCTGTTATTAGCTGTCAAAAGTTGGACATTCCTAATGGAAAACCCATTATGTATGTAGTTCATTTTTATTCCAGTTATAACTACCTGAAAACATGCAAATATTTTCGTAACGGTTTTGGCAAGGGTAAAATAATAGCGTCAGTATCTCGAGTGGGGCGCAGGTAATTTCCACACCACTAATCCGTTTATGATCTAGACATATTTAAGGGGAAGTAAATTCCACACCGAGTACTTTCAGGTAGAGGATGAGGGTTGATAAATGGGTGGTGGTACGCACCGGCCTGTTCAATTAAATCATTATTAAACCCTTCTACATATCAGTTTAGTACATATTATTAATTTGCGATTATTACTTGGTTGTGCGTATATTTTTCAAAGTGTTGATAATATGGAAGCAAAGTTAATAAAAAGTAATCGAGGAAAGGACATGTTATGTGTGAATTACTACACTTAGTTTCGACAAAAGGTGATAAAATGTGGAGAAACACTTTGGAGATGTTCAAAAAAGATTGCAAATCAAAAGTCTTCACCGTTGGGCCCGAGAATTTAGTTACCAGAAGTGAAGGACTCCATACACACGAAGCCGACACCAAGAAGCTGAATCGGCAAATAATTAGTAATTCCTGCAAAAGAAAAGCCGGAGAGAATATGAGAGAAAGACCATCTAAAATTATCCGACAAGAACTACAAAACACGCTGCCTGAAACAGTAACAGAAAAAGATGTCCAATATATTAGAAAAAACATTTATAACCATAGACGAAAATTTTTGCCTGGACGTAATCCAAGAAGTGCTGAGGAGGTGCATAGTGTTTTAGAGACATTTGAAATCAAAACTCGCAAGGGTGAGAATTTTCTATATATCAATGAACTCGAAAGTGGCATTATTGTTTTTTCTTGCACTACAAATGTCAATATGTTGTGTAAAATATCCAATATATATATATATATATATATATATATATATATATATATATATATATATATATATATATATATATATATATATGGATGGGACCTTTTCATACTGCACTAAATATTTTACACAGTTTCTTACAGTGCATGGTTTTGCAAACGGTCATTACATTCCATTATTATTTTGCTTATTGCGTGATAAGAGAGCTGAAACATACAAAAACCTCTTCACATTATTAAAATGTAAGATTTTTTTCAACAGATACACTGTATTTCAATCCAGAGAAAATTACTATTGACTTCGAAAAATCTATTCATAAGGCAGTATCTGAAGTTTGGCCAAATGCTAAAGTGTTAGGATGTAGATTTCATTTACATCAATCTTGGTTTCGCAAGATACCGAATCTAGGTCTAACTAAAGAATATTGCGACAAAAATTCAGAAATTGGTCGCTGGTTAAAGTATTGTTTCAGCTTGTCCTATTTAGCACCCGAAGAATTAGGTGACAGTTTTGCATACGATTTATATTCTATAAAACCTGAGGATGAATGTTTAAATAAATTTTGTGATTACCTACTAGAAACGTATATAGAGGAAGGAGCCGATTTTTCAGTTGAAATATGGGCAGAATCGAATCCATCTTTAACTTGAACGACTAACTGTTGTGAGTCCTTCCATTCCCATCTAAATAATTCTTTTTATTCTACACATCCGTCTCTGTATACTTTTATCGATAGGCTGAGAGAATTTCAGATTAACGTATATATAAAAATATGTCGACGAGTCTAAAATAAGTAATAATCATAATAATCAAAAATTAAAACATTTAAAAAATCTTTATGAACAAAGACAATTAGGAAATATTAATCATTTCCATTTTTTAAAATGTGTCTCCTATTTTTCTTAACCTGTTTTGTAAATATATATAAATAGATATGTATAGGTTTGTAGCATTATCTAGTATATGTAAGGAAATTTGTCCAATTGTATTTTATGTATTTAGCAAAAACTTCATGTTTTATCAATATTATTCTACTATGAAATAAAAACATATATTTTTGCAAATATCTAAAATTTTCAATAAAAACTGAAATCCGTCCAATTTTATTTAGATGAATAAAGCATAATTATGTTTGCTTGGTGTGGAAATTACCTGTAAGATTTAAGCACCCTTATAAGGTTACTGTGGAATTTACCTGTTGTGTTAAGGGCGCAGGTAGTCTTGGTGTGAAATTTACTAACGCCGTTCGAGTGTCATTTAGAAAAAATGAATACTACACCTGCACAGTTATTAAATAAAAATTTTCCTTTCTTTACCAATATTTTCTATGGTGGTAATGATGCTTGCGTTTTTTGTAAAAGAATATTACTGGTCAATCGAAGGCTTTCTCGAGTAGATTAATCATAAGAACGCTAGCCTATTGTGTTTTACCAAATTTTCTATAATTTGCCTAATGATTATGATGACGGCGAGACCTACCTGATCTATCTCCTGTTGTTCCCCTGCAAGTAATTTTGTTTGTTATTAACTTTATTGTTAGTTTTAGAGTTGCAGCTGCGATGCTTATTGTTTTTTAGTTTACTGGTACCTTTTTACTTTTTTTTAACAGCAAGATTGTAGTTCAGTTTCTCCATCCGCTGTAAATTTTATTCACTAATGGTGTTAGTTTTTGAGTTAGTTTTGCCACACCATATTTGATCAGCTCGTTTGTAATGCCGTCGTGACGTGGACTTTTTAAATTTTTAAAGTGTTGTTTCTACATCTTTTGTGTAGTTGGTATTTTTGTTTCTAATTTCTGTTCTTGAAAAGTTCTGTCAAATTTTTACCAGTGTTCCTTTTTCTATTTAATTACTGCTTAACAGTTTATTATTTTTTTTCCTTGACTACATATCTGGTTTTGATTTGCCTGACTAAAAAGTAATAGCAGTATGGATTCTTTTATATTTCTGATATCATTATGCAGTTTATTTAGTGAGCTTGCTAACCATATAATAATAACATCCTTTCTAGAAAGAACTCTGTATGGTCATATTGTCGAATTCGTTCGCAAATGTAACGATAAAAACGGTGTGACGATATGCGGCACGCGCTGAAAGTATTAACGAACATTCATTGAGGAAAGCTTAGCTAGTTGCCAATGCCAATAAACTTTCTAATAATTGGCAGCAATTTAGAGTATTTTTATGTTATTTATATTTCTGTTTACTTGCAGACTTCTTATATAAACTGTTATTAGATTTAAGTTGTTAGTATAATTAATTGTACTAAGAGTTACAAACAACATTTATATTACTTTATTCTATTTTTATAGTTACTAAGTGTACAAATTAATTCGGAATTTTTTTGCGTCATCCAAAAAGTTATTTATTTACAAATTAAATACAGTACAAAAGTGATCGCTTGTATTCTTGAAAAAATGTATTTCGAGAAAAGTTTGTGCTCTCAATGTATTCTTTGTGTGTTACCAACAGAGCAATTACCTTAGTCCAATCTCCTCCTGCATTTATAATCGCCTGACATCTTCGAGGCATGCTGTCGACTAGATTTTCTACATACTCTGCAAATTTTTCAAATTTCGCGGGACAACTGAGCCAGAGTCTTCAGAGTCTTTCCTTTGAGCTTTCTCTTTACAAGGGACCAAAGATTTCAATAGAGTTGGCGTCTGGCGATTGTGAGGGGTACTCTAGTATCTTATCGTGGGCCCTCCGCGACGTGATTTTCGCCCACCAAAGGTTTCTTCAACGTGCTTCGGAATTTGACATCATGAGCACGAAGTTGTCGAATGGTTTCATGGGACACATTCAGATCCGTTTTTGTTAATTTTGCCGCACTTTGACGCAGCGTCAATTTCGGGTTCCGTGAAAACAAAGACACGATTCGTTTTTCGACTTTGGCAAGTCGTCGGCAGTTTTCGTCTCGTTAAAATGATTTACCTACTTCTTCACAAACGATACCGACTTATTAATATATTTCGCGGCCACCTCATTTTAAGCCGCTTTGGATGGAAACAAAGAAAGACTGCATCGAATCGATGCGCCAACAAGTGATTCATTTTGGATTTTTCGTAATATCGATGAAAGTTTCGAATCAACTGATCCTTGTATTAAAATGTGTCGTAAACAAAGGTTTCCTCTACCGATTTTTTATTAAATAGCTAGAATCGTATCTACCAAAAAAGAATTATCGCGGACACGTTCTTACTTGACAGACTGTACAACTTGATCACGAAAAATATTCCCTATTATTCTTCACACATTTTGCAAACCAACGGATATCTTTTTTGAAAAAAGTAATTTCGAATTGATGAACTTGGTTATGATTTTTTAACATCTTCCAATAAGTTGAAGTGGATCCAAGTCCGAGGAAGATACCGCGTGAAGGAGAACTTCCCATCGAAAAAAAAAAGAAAAAAATTCCACTGCGTTTTCACTATCTAAGGCCTGGCGTTGTCTAAAACATTCACCATCCGGAAGATCAAGGTCAACGCTTTCAAATCGTTGTTTTTTTTAGGTTATGTGAATAGCAGCATTTCATATTGTGGTAATTGTACGTTACTTCTTTACTGAAAAAGGTTGGAATTTGAGTTTTGAGATACTTATTTCAAAAATATCGAATTAATTTATACATCAAAGATATTGACGTGCCAGTTGCATATTTTTATTTAAAATGTTCTTACCAAGGACAAATAAAAAGTTTAAGTTCTAAATTTCATCTTCTGAAATTGTTATTATTATTTTAGATCTCAGACTGTGGAATGGTTTTAGAAGAACAACCAGGAAAGGTCAGCGAGGCCTTTAGGCTATTTTTGCAAGGAGAAGGATATGGTAAGTAAAGCCCCTTCATATGCAAAGAATAGGCACAATTAATTTTACCACTTTTTAAAACCTTACTAGAACTAAAATAATTCGTCTTTCTAGTTGAACCAAAACGAATTAAATTGATCATATAAAGTAATTGTGCAAACGATTAAAGAAGAAAACAGATCAAGGAAAGAAAAGTATTTTAGTTCTACAAAGTTAGTTCTAAAGTAGAGCAAATTATTGCGTATTACTGTTAAGTAATTAATGTAGAGCATAAATAATGTTCAAATCAAAAATAAAAAAATGTTAAGGTCACTTTTAAAATTACGTTATTTTGAGGAGAAAATTAAGTTACTGAATAAATAATCTTATGTAATGAATCTTGAAATTATTCTTTGGCATTTGGATTGTAATAGATTGTTGATGGCTGACTTAATCAGCGTTAGCTCGACATCTTCGTCAAGCTCCTATTTCACAGTAAATATTATTATTTACATCATCACTGTATTTTTTGCCAAATTCCAGTGGTGTTTTTTATTGTCATCTTAATTAGTAACTTTTAAAACTAATTTTTGGCATTTATTTTATATAATATGGGTGTCAAAAGTTATTGTTATTATTCATATTAAAGCCATTTACCAAAAATTCAATTTTTATTTCCCAACTTATCCATTGTATGTTTTATAAGCGGGCCATATTTAGCATCTATAATATATATAAAATGCAACGTCTCTCTGTCTGTCTGTCTGTCCGTTAGTGCGCTTATCACTGGAGAACCACTTATCCGATTTACGTACTTTTTTTTAAACATACACATGTTCTCTGGCCAGGTTATAGGCTATATTTTATTACGATAGGTAGTATAAGGAATGATCAGTGACGATAATAGTGAATCAGTGATGTCGGAAAAGTTTGCCGTTAGCGCGTTACCTTGGAATACACAGCCTAAACCATTAAATATGGAACAATACTATGTAGCAGAGAATATTTATAATATATAATCTATAATATATATATATATATATATATATATATATATATATATATATATATATATATATATAAGTTGGATTGAATTCTTTCTTGAACCTTGGAATATTGAATATATTTTTTTTCAGTTTCTTGGGCTTTATGGTTCTTTTGTTTTAAGGATAGAGAAATTACATCATGTTCTAGTTAGAATTTATTGAAAACGTTTCGCCCGATTTTCAGGCTTCTTCAGTTCATCTAAAAATTGAAATTTTCTGTTTTGGATATTCAATAGGACGCACAAATTTTTTTAATTATGAATATATAAAATTCTTAAACTTATAATACAATGTAGAAGGTGAAAATAATAATAAAAATACACTCAAAATATATATGAAAACTTACATGTGTGGGTTATACACTCAAAATATATATGAAAACTTACATGTGTGGGTTGAAACGAAATGTTAAGTGTGTCTTCGTTTCAACCCACACATGTAAGTTTTTCATATATATTTTGAGTGTATTTTTATTATTATTTTCACCTTCTACATTGTATTATAAGTTTAAGAATTTTATATATTCATAATTAAAAAAATTTGTGCGTCCTATTGAATATCCAAAACAGAAAATTTCAATTTTTAGATGAACTGAAGAAGCCTGAAATTCGGGCGAAACGTTTTCAATAAATTTTAACTAGAACATGATGTAATTTCTCTATCCTTAAAACAAAAGAACCATAAAGCCCAAGAAACTGATATATATATATATATATATATATATATATATATATATATATATATATATATATATATATATATGTATATATATATATAATATATATATATATATATATATATATATATATATATATATATATAAATAAAATGCAGTGTCTCTCTGTCTGCCCATTAGTGCGTTTATCACGCGAGAACAACTTATCCGATTTACGTGTCTTTTTTTTTAAATTCATAAATAAATTCTTTGGCCAGGTTATATAATAATAATAATAATCTATATCTATAATATATATAAAATACAACGTCTCTCTGTCTGTACGTTAATGCGCTTATCCCTCGAGAACCACTTATCCGATTTACGTGATTTTCTAAATTCATACATATGTTCTCTGACCAGGTTATAGATATATATTTTATTACATCTATAATATATATAAAATGCAATGGGTGCTGCCTATCTGTCTGTCTGATTTACGTACTTTTTTTTAAAACATACATATGTTCTCTGGCCAGGTTATCTATGTATAATATATATAAAATGCAACGTCTTTCTGTCTGTCTGTCCGTTAGTGCGTTACGTGCTTTTTTTTTAAAACATACGTATGTTCTCTGGCTAGGTTATAGGATATATTTTATTGCGTTAGGTAACATAAAGAATAAGCAGGGACGATAATAGTGAATCAAGTCGAAAAAAAAGGTTACCGTTGGCGCGTTCTCTTGCAGTACACTGCCTAAACCATTAAATATGGAAGAATATGTTGCAAAGAATATAATATATATATATATATATATATATATATATATATATATATATATATATATATATATATAATGCAACATCTCTCTGTCTGTCCGTTAGTGTGCTTATCACTTGAGAACCACTTATCCGATTTACGTGTTTGTATAAATTTATACATATGTTCTATATAATTCCATATAAGCCTAGATATAATGGGAGATAAGTATAAATAATGGGAGTTATGGTGAGATAATGGGAGTTAAGGAAAAATAATGGGAGATAAGGAGAAATATTGCTAGATAAGTCGAGATAAGCATAGATAATGGGAGATAAGGTGAGATAATGGGAAATAAGGGGAAGCAATGGGAGATAAGGAGAAATAATGGGAGATGAGCAGAGATAAGCCTAGGTAATGGAAATTCTCTAGAGGTAATGGGAGATACTGAGAAATAATGGGAGATAAGAGGAAATAATGGGAGATAAGGGGAAATAATGACTGATATTTTATTACGTTAGGTAACATAAGGAATAAACAGTGACGATAGTAGTGAATCAAGTCCACGCGAGCGGAACCGCGGGCACGCCTAGTGATTTAATAATAATTAATTTAAATATGCAATCATATTAGAAAACTTTCGTACTCTAAAGGCTTTAAATTTTTAAAATATAGGTTTTTTTCATAATCGATGACAACGTTATGTAGTTACCAATATCTCACTTTTGACTCAAAAAACAAACTGGATTAAAACAAATAATTCAGGTTTTCAACTGAGGTGAATCGTCCAAATTATTTCGAATTGATTACTCTTGTAGGGGGACACCCAATTCGAAACATTTACTGTTTTTACATTGGTTTTATATGCAACAAAATCTTTCGAATCTTCAAAATTTTTCGTGCAATGATAATAGTATAAGACACTTTAAAATAATGTCACTTTTCATTAAGATTAAAACTAAAAAAATGTGAAGTAACTTTATTCCTTATGTGTTAAAACTACATTTATTTGGTATTTTTCTACATAGTTACCTACGATTTCACCACATTTCTTATAGCGTTGACTAGTTTCTTCATTCTCTCTTCAAAAAATTTGGCCACCAGCTACTTAAACACACCAATTACTCTTTCTTGCAAGTACCTAAATCAGGGCTGTATGGTGGATGATGGAAGGTTTTTCAATGAAATCGTTTCAGTTTTTCGCAGCTTGATCTGACGTGTGTGGTCTAGGTTTGTAATTCAAAAACAAAATCCCCCGAGATAGTGTCCCACATGTTTTGTATTGCATAGCTCTTCTAAGGTTATTTGACGCTTTATGGTACTATGTATTTGAGGCTACAATAGGTACAATATGTTTTCATACTTTAATTTTTTGAACTCCCAGTATATTAACTTGCTGAGAGTATTCTCTAGCTATCTTGAGCACTAATTTATTTTCTAGCACTACATGTACAAAATATCCAGCAGTTATGTACCAAGTATAAATATTTGGGATCTTGTAACGATTTTTCATGGTGAGCTCCTTCGAAATTCAATCGGCATCGGCATAAACAAAATAACCTTTAAGTGTCCATGTAGTGCCCGATGAAAACCCCTTCGTTGCTGAATGTCATAGTAGTTCCAGGATCGGAAAACTTGACAAGAAACATACGTTTTTGTCGTTCTTGTTTAAACTTCTTTGATCTAGAGGATGATAAATGCGGCCATCGCAGTGACTGTTGCTTCGTCTCGAGGTTCCAATATGACAACTAGGTTTCATCTTCGGTAATAATGTGATCAAAAGATTTTCTTTTCACAACATTGAAAAAAATGACGAGCAACAGCACTAATTTGACTCATAATTTCCGTTAAATCACAGATAGTAAAACATCAGGAGCCATTGTAGATAATTGTGACATTATGAAGCGACGGTTATCACGAATTTTTTCGTCTATATTTTATATTAAGTCATCCGTTATCACCGACGGATGATCGCTACGGTCTGCCTCGTAAATGTTAGTTCAGTTTAGTTCGCCCTTCTCGAAATAAACATTAAAAAAAATAAATAAACATAATATTTTCATTTTTGAGTCTTGCTGTCTATAATTATAAAACAGCGCAACTTTTTATTTAAATTTACTTCAGGTTTTAACTTCTCTTGTAAAAGAGAAGCATTATGTTTATGAACAACTCACATTCTAAGGTTTTCGCATTTCTTCACGTTTTATATCGCTGTAAATTACTTTTTTATCATTATTTGTATACAGTCAATAGAGCTTTATACAATTTAAACAAAAGTTTTAAGGGAGAAAATAAGTAATTTGACGAAAATTAAAAACATAACTTAAAATTACTTTGATGTAGTTATTTTCAAGGCAGATTACGAGCTTCCTAACTCTGGAATGAAATTCAGGACGAGATTTTTTGACTATGAAATTGTAGGAAGTAAGCTCTTGAAGGAACGATTATAAATACGGACCCAACTAAACTACTTTTCAAAGAGAAGCGGGTTGTGACCACCACATAGACGGAATTACGTTTAGGTACCAAAAAAAGACTATCACAATTCGATGATATTTTACTTATTCTTAAGCAATAAATCCGCTATTAAAATTTTTAAAAATGATGGCGTAATTATGTCTATTTTGGGTGAATCCTGCGGACGATCAATTCTCAATTGATATTAATTCAAATCCTAGGAAAATACAACCTGCTTTGTTATTAAGTACGTGATAAATTTATATGTAGTGTAATAAACTTTTTCCGATTTTAGCTTTAATATAAACTCATGAAATAATACGTATCGTTATTTCTACATAAAATTTATTCAAAGAGAAATGCCAAAGATAAATTTCAAGATCTTCCGATTAAATAAACTGGCCAAATGAAACTGAGGGATATTGAATCTTAAAGTATAACTGCAAGCATGCGTTAAACAAAAAATTATTAAACGATTTTAAAAATACTATTTTAAAACAATCTTTTCTCTTTTTAATGTGCGAACAGATAGTACAGTGGACTGTGCATATATATATATATATATATATATATATATATATATATATATATATATATATATATATATATATATATATATATATATACATACATACATATACCTATAAATGCAGTCTGATAACTTTTTTAGGTGTCATATGTCGAACTGAGTTCTAGATATCTGAATTTTATTGATTTTTATTGTTCTATAAGCCCTAGTTCAGGAAACATATGTTTTTTTGCAAGTGTCTACATTTTAAGTAACTTCGTAGAAATAAATTCGTACATTCAATAACACTAATATCTCCAGAATTAGAGATGGTTGCATGTAAATTCGAAAAAATTTAATTGAGCCGGACTTGTTATATATATATTGGGGAATTTGCATGGCCGTTGTCCGTTATGTCTCCCTGCTGTCTTTCTTTTAAATATACTTCATAATCAAACTTTCTTAGTAGGCAACCAAATCTGGTTGTGAATCTATATTTTTCATTATGTTTCTTAGATCTTTATTTTGTATTTTTTCTGTATTTGACAGAGTCGAATATTTTCATCTGAACTTCACTTTCATACATTAATATCGAATATACAAAATACATTGGAACAAACTACACCCTTCTCTATAGCCGAACTAGTTGTATTAACTCTGACACATTATTATATTGTTTAATCATAGCGATATTTTTGTTAAAAAGCTTTACAATTATATACGAGTATTTACTGCACCCGGCATCAATCAGTACATGTCAAAGTTTATTTTTGGTTTAGTATCATATCATAATAATTACATCGATGAATGCTATGTACTATTAACTGAATTTGTTTCGCAAGGCTGTAACAAGAATAGATTATCCTATATAATCCTCACCAATTAGATCGTTTTTCAAATAGTCTGTCAAATCATCTGCTAAGGGAGCAATATAAACTAAACTCCCTTTTTTTTTGCATAAAAGCTTCTATATGGGGCAATACTCTTCTATGGTCCTGCTAGAAGGTAGGCTACTACACTTTCCCTAAGCTTCCAAGTTCGCTTATTAGATGGAATCAGGTCCTCAGCTTTTTCTCCATTCCCTTACTATTTATCCTTCCCTAATCTTAATCTCAATTAGCGTCGCATCCAAAGTGAGCGGCTGATTAACGAGTGTAGAAAGACTTTGTAGCTTTAGTGTGCTGATCCTCCAGATCAGAAGGATTATTAATAAACCAGTAATTTATTCGTAGAAAACATGTTCATGCTAAAATACCGACACAGAGCCTGGTTCGATCTATTACACCTAAAAAAGTTATTAGGTTTTTGGCACTTTTCCGACATTAACCGAAAATATTCGAGCAATCATTTTTCACGTGGATATATCTTAATCTACCACTTACCGTAACTCTAATAGAAACTAATACAAAAAACACATGATTAAATGTAAAAATAGAATTTGTAAAATCGTATAATTATGTTTGCATTGATATTAGGCATAAGGATTCAATACATTTTATTTTGTTTAACAGTTTCGAAAACTATGAAAAACCTATATTACTACATTTTTCCAAAAACGTATTCTTTCGAAAAAACTGCCAAAATATCTTCCATTAGTATTGCTATGGCCTGCTGACTCAAATTTGGAACCCAGCGACTTAATTTTCTTTAAAAAATAAAAAATATATATACTGTTAAAAGTATACTTAAATTAGTGTTGCAAATTATATTAAGGCATAAGGCTTT